>JBBKCR010000134.1:13070214-13080471 GCA_037577295.1 Ladigesia roloffi
CTATTCTGGACGATAACACAATCAGCAAATACCTTTAGAGAAGACAACTGTTACAATATGGTGAGATGAAATTTATATTTATGCTACATGCTCAGGTTGGTATGAGGACACATAAATACTGACCCTAGTAGGCTTCTACTAATTGAGGTAGGCTACACTCTGATGAGATCAACTCTTGAGCTCAAACCTGTTAGCTGAATGAGGTCAAGCAGTGAATGGGGAGGGAACTATTGATGGCTGCAATCATGAACTAAAATAATTACGGTGATGGATAAAATAATACTTCTAAATGAGCAAATGTTTCACCCTGAAGATTAAGCTGTATGTGAAGGGTACAATCCAAGCTTCTATAAGCAATTGCTGACTAGTATTACACATATTTAAGCAATCATTACAAAATATCAATAAATATTCAAAGTCTGTGAAAAATTATGCCAGCTGTACCACATAAGTTTAGGCTTAATTGACATTTGGCCCATCCTAAGGCATGTGTGAGATGTATAGTTATGCAGTTTGCATGATGCTAACAGGCAACTATGAGGCATTGGTTTTAGTTAGCTGCTTTAGCCTTATAGATCCCAAAGATACTAAACCTCTGATACCAAACATGAGGTAACTAATGAATAAGAAGTGCTTTAGAATTTACATAGAGCGATTAAACAATCAGCTAACATCCAGAATACATTTTCATCAAAATTCTACCAGAAGGCACACATGTGGCTGAGCATATGATATCAGGTCTTAGTGTTGCGTCAACACGCCCCAGAGGTGAGGTACCCTGACCCAGAATAGAGCCTGATCCCACAGCCCATGTGCAGCTTTCAGCCATAATTGACAGCCCCCTCCACTCTCCTCCTCTCCTTCTCATTCTCTCTCCCTCCTCCTACCATGAGCTCCTACGTTGATGTGGTTGCCATGGTGACTCTGAGATACAGAGAGACCATGTGGTGTGGAGTCGTGTTGGCCCACTTCCTTTATGAGATACACATTACATCCTACTCACAAATTTGTGATAAACACACACATTCTGCACATTTTCACTTTGTGCTTCGACTCCTCTGTTGTGTTCATTAGCCATGATGTCTATTTTACTAGAGGAAGGATTAGGAGTTACGGTAAACGCTCAGTCAATCTCCCTTTTGCAAAACAGGATTTTGGACACAAGAAATTCAGGTCAAGCTCTTTAATTAGGTCTTTCTTTAGGACAAGTTACAAAGACACAATGAAACTAGGGAGCACACACACACATTCGTTGCAGAAAATTTCAGGAAAGTCTGTTGCAATAGCTTTTCATCTTAGAACATGCTGGACTGGTTTTCCACCTTAAGACCACTTTAAAGACACTGAAAAGTGTAGGACTTTCTTATCTGTTCTGTATTCAAATGTCCTTCCAGAACTTACTCACGAACAGAGCCTATGCAAAACTCGGGTGTGTCGAAGAGGGCTTTCATTCATCCATTTCATTTTAATTGAAAAGAGGTATTTTAAAATGACATATTGCCATTCATTTGCAAAACTGGTGACTTCTCCCAAGCTCAGCGTCCCTGATGTACTAGACCTGTAGCTCTAATACCAGTCCTTAGAGACCCCTAAACAGCCCAAACGTTTTGCTCAAACACCTTGTGGTGCAAGTACGGCTTTTGCAAAAGTGTGGATTGTTTGGGCATCCCTAAGGACATTTACATTTACATGCATTTGGTAAACGCCCTTATCCAGACTGACTAAAATGTATAATCATGTTACAGAGGTAGGCAAGCAACGTCTTGCCCATGGACTCTTAGCTTGGTGTGCTTGTCCAGACGAGTAATTGAGCCTCATCTGGTGCGAAGAGGACAGTGATGTTATCCACCAACCACACAGTGCAACACTTTACAAACTGTACCACAACAGAAGGCAAACATAAGGGCTTGCCATCAAATTTAAAACCAATATGCATGTATTGGCAGCTGCAACCTTATAAAACGCATCACATAAAATAATACGTATCTTCTGTTCACATACTAACATGATTACACACCTCCCTCACCCAGTAGCAGCACTGCACAAAAATCTAGTGCACGAATGTTCATGCTATTGTTGCTCTAAATACAAAATGTGATTAATAAAAGCATCAACACATACATAGACACACAAATACACAAGCACATGAAAACCACACATACAAACTGACCTGTGCAGCACATGAGTGTGTGCAGGTGAGCATTGAGGCTTTGCTCATTATGGTAGTCCGGCCACATTTCTCTCAAGTTTCAATCCTTTTTTAATCCTGATATAGTTTTCTGTCCCTTTGCTTCCTCTCCTGTACCATGTTCTGTACAGCTGGCCTGATTAATCCATGCACCCGGGGATAAAAGTCCAGAGAGGAATCAGAGCACAGGCGAGGACCATAGCCCTGAAGGAAAGTCGGTAAGTGTGCGGTTTGCTAGCTGTCTGTCCGCTGTGGCCGCGGCCATGTCAAAGCTGGCCTCGTAGCAGCTCCCTGGCACACGTGTGTGTGTGTGTGTGTGTGTCAGAATCACAGAGAGCTCCTCCCCCACGACTAAAAGGGCTAAAGTTCTCTTCAGCACACCATGCACTCTCAGTTCACCCAGTTCCCTCGGCACACAAGGCTGTTCACAGAGGTAGATGCTCTCTCTCTTTCTCTCTCACTTTTTCCCCCACACAACTGACAGGGGTGGGAGTGTCGCTGAGTCAGTCCTCGAATCTACACAAGTTGCAGTCACAGATCAAGTTCCTGGAAATTTCTCAACCACTCTTGTCTTGTAAGGTTCAACAGCAAAAGCAAGAGGAAGTTCCGGCAATGACAGGTGTGTGATACCACTTATCAGGAGAGGCATAAGGAAGTTGACAGAACGTACGGAGGAGCAGAAAGAGCAGGTGTCTTTCAGTGTGCCATGCCGTCCTTTGGTACATTAGGTTCAGTCTGTTGCCATGCTAACACTGAGACCAAAGCATCAGCTAGCTCATTCCTTAAATAAAAACTCTGTCGGAATCTAGGCCAAGACAACATCACTCAACATCACACACTCCTGTCCCGGAATGTCCTGCTGACTGCACCAAATCGTTGTACAAACGCTCCTGAGTTTTGCCCTCACTGAGCAAGTGACATCTTCTCATTCAATACAAGGAGACTGAGGGAGGAGAAGCAGAATGAAAGTGAAAGAAAGACTGAGTGCATACAGGGTTGGAGTGAGGCCATGAGAGGAATTCTGGGAACAAGTGGAACATGCCGAGCTGCAAACTGGCAGATGAATAATAGATACTTTAGGGGTAAGGGGGAAAGCAAAGGGACCGGATGCAGGGGAGCAAAAAGCAGCTCATGGAGAACCAGAAGCCAAATCTTTTTCCACCAACAGTATCCTCCTCCGTTATGATGCCATTCCCATTTACTCAGGCAAGCCCACTAATCGATAAAAACAAACAACTGAACAAATGTGAGTCAGCAAAGCAGCATCAACAGAGACTATTCCATCATCTAGCCTGTGATGACACCACATCTAACCACCGTAAAACACAGAGTCAACGTACAGGTCAGGAATCAGTTTTAAAGGGTCCTAAACACATCAGTCCATTTGGTGCCCTGATTAAAATGTCACTTTAATCTGTCAGGATTCAGAGACCAGAGAGAGAAATCCTGCATCCCCATCCGAAGTCATGGCTTGTAAACAAACACCCGCATACACTCCCTCAGAGCAGTAGTGACTCCACTTCAGACATTTTTTCCTCCTCCTCCTCCTCCTCCTCCTGGTGGCGAAGAGAGAAAGAGACCATCACGATTCCACTGTCCGTCAGCCTGTGAACTCCCCTGCTACTCCTCAGCCTCTTCTCTGTGGTTTCCTTGCACGTTTCTCCTCAGGTTTCTTTTGTGAGTGCGCTTTCGTTCCTTTCCCCTGCAGCTCTCCAAACTATAAATATCAGACAAAGCTTACGCTAAGAGCTAATGCCACACAGTATGCTTATCCCTCCCTCTCTCTCTCACGCTCGTTATCACGTCTAATCTCTCTCTGTTGCTTTGTGCCTCGGTCCAGTCAGAGAATGGCCCTTCTCTTGTCCCTCCTCTTTTTAAAGCATGCGTTTTCAATGCGATCTTTCTTGAACGGGTCAGTATTACTCTTTCACTCCATCCAAGCACGCAGTGACACTTAGAGGCTGGCACAGTGTGTGTCATCCCGTCCTGCCTCCTCTATTGTCCCTCCATGGGCAGCAGGACAGGCCAAAAAAAAAAAAAAAAGAAGCAAAAAATTCTAGGGAAGTTCCAATCGAGCAGTGATATACTCCCACAGGGAGTTGGGGACTGGAGCAGGACAGCATAGAGACGGCTCATATTTAGCCACTGTATTAATCCCAGCAATTAGAAGACCTCCCCCAGGCCACCCAGCTGCCATCATCCGATTAGCTTATATTCAATTTGGGCTCCTTGTGACCATGGAACACTGATGAACAGGCCCAAACCGAATCAACATTGAAACATCTGGAACATTGCCTCCACCCTATTCATACAGCAACACAGCAAACAAGTTCAGCAGTGTTAGGCATAGCAACGGGGCCAGAGAGGCTTATCCAAAACAGTGATGAGAAAGAAGTGAAAAATGACAGTGAATAAGCAGATCTGTGCATACCAAACTCAGCCTATACTGTGCCACGGTTTCCTACAAAAACGTGGGATTCATCAAAAGAGCTATTGAGCAGAAATAGACTGGACTATGTGTACACACATCTCCTTGTGGTCAGAAGTAGGAAATGCAGGTAGGAAGGTTCATCTACATCTTTAAATAATCATGTTGACTGTTTTATGAGACAAATGAATATTTTTAGACCATAATCATCAGTGCCAGTGTCTCATTTTGTTAAATAAACCACAATGTTCAATTTTACATTTACAGCATTTGGCAGCTGCTCAAATCTTGACATCTGTTTTATTGTCCACAGGAAAACATGTTTCTTGTATTAATAAGCTTTGACCTAATTAAGACTAAAACTGTACCCAAAAAAAAAAAGTTAAGGTCCGATCATATTTTTCTTTCCCCAATCAAGCTCTATTTATTTCAGAAATTGTCATCCTTGGATAGAAATGATGTTACTTTAGAGAAAATTTGGTTTACGATGAACATCCTATCTTTAATTTTACACCAGTTAGCACATGTGTTACTACACAGAATACACATAAGTGACTGTCGTGACTGTTGATCAGTGACAGAATAAGCCAGTGCACTAAACCGTTTAAGTCCATTAGGCCTGCAAGTCTGAACTAGATCACCAGTGACACTTTAATGAGTCAATCTCGGCCTACTGGAACATGGGTCTCTCACATTTCAGTTAGGGATGTGTGATGTGTATTTTTAGAGAGTCGGCAAAAATGTTGGGCCCCATGACTATGCAAAAAGACATAAGGCTTATAATAGCTAAATATGTATTTCACCATACCATAACAGAGAAAATGTCCCCCGCCCCCCCCACACACACACGCTCACAAAATGCAGCTGTTGGACTCCACCCAGCCCAGCCCAATGTTCTGCCACATACACAGCTTCCTGTTACAGCTAGTAATAAACTGAGTGTTCCTGTATTTCATCGCCGAAACTGTGCAAATTTTAAATCATGCAAACCAAAAAAAATTTCAATCTGGCTAAGACAAACACAGCCCAAAGGAGCAGTGCGCCAGATGTCGGGTCCTTTTGCTGACTTCTCCACTAATTTGAGCAGAAGTGTGTTATATAAAAAGGGCTAGGCAGCTGGATAATGTCACATGTCCCCAAAGCCTCAGCACAGATACAGACAGACCCGACTGCCACAGCAACAGCCCATCTCTCTACGATCCCTTCGACTTCTATCAGCCAGCCCATAGTGCTCTATCCAGTCTGATGGGTGCCAATTCATTTACACCATCATCAGAGCAATCTGCATGGTAGTTTCACCCCTGGTCCCCTCTGTCCGTAGTTTCACTTCAACAGAAAAATCCATACTGGCATTCCACACCAAGCCCAATTTCTAAATGCTGCATCATAGCAATTCTGCACTAGTGCTTCAGGAGAGCTTCTGTAAATAATTAATGTGTACACCACGTAAGTCCAAAGTTTTCTAAACATCCGTTTTGATTAGAGAATTCAGCTGCACCCATTGCTTACACAGGGACCCAGTTTAACATTACATTACCACATCGAACAGAAGGGAACGCTCTGCATTTCTGGAGTTCTGGAGCACCATCCAATATTTTTGGGATGAACTGGAGTGACATCTGCAATCTAAAACTAATACTCCAGCATCAGCACCTAGTTCAACTAAAGCCCCTGTGGCTAAATTCAATCTAATCCTCAAAGCATCATCCAACTTTTGGGGGACATTTTCTCAGAATATTCCCAGACCATCACTGCAGTAAAGAGGAAACAAATTCCCTGTTAATAGCCTTTATTGTAGGGTGTAATGTAGGGTGCACCTGCGCCAATTTACTTTTGCATATACACAGTTTAAAAGAACAAGAAATTACAAATCAGTAAAAGTCATAATGTTGTGAGTTGTGGATCTTTGGTCAGTTCGTCAATGTCAAGGGTTCAAAAAAGCAGGAAATAAAGAAGATTAACTTGAATTGGAAACCTGCATGTACGTGTTACTTTTTAACATCATTAGCGAGCAAGAAAACAAGAGCATGGGTGTGAAAGGAGAGCAAGACGGGGAGTGTGAGAGTGTGAGAGAGATCACGCAAGAGAGAGAGAGAGAGAGAGAGAGAGAGAGAGAGAAATCAAACGAGAGAAAGAGAGAGAAATCACGCGAGAGAGAGACCAATCACGCGAGAGAGAGAGAAATCACCCGAGAGAGAGACAGAGAGAGTGAGAGAGAGAGCAACACTGAAGAAGGAGGTCTGGTTACCATGGAGATCAGCAGCTGTCCGTCTGAGCCTGCGCCTACGATAAAGCCACACTCCGGCAGCCGTCAGAAAGTGTGCCGCTACAAACAGCACGGGGGTCAGAACAGCTGGGTCTGAAAGATCCATCACCTTATGAACCCTCAAAGCACCATGTACTGATAACTGAGGTTGGATCAGTAGAACCTTAATCAGGGGAACTACTGATAGTACTACCTGGCTCAGTCTCGGTTTCAGCACGGTTATAAAGTTCTGCCTTTCCCTTCAAAGCTCTCGTTCAATCTCTGACTCTTTTAGAAGGTTCTTCAGTTCCTTCTTAACTTCTCCACAAGTGGAATAAACAAAACAAGAAGAAAAGAGGATGTCAATGCCGCTGTTCGCCGCGAATATATTCAGTTTCCCTGCAACTTTATCCAACTTTGAACAAGCAACCGATAAGACTAATGATCTCAACAGTGTCTGTTCACTTTCTGGCTCTCTCTCTCCTGCTCTCTCTCTCTCTCTCTCTCCCTCTTACTCACAGTGTCTGACACTCTTTCAATGAATTCCTTTCCTCTGAAACAAGCCCCTGACTTTAAGCTGCTGCTCTAACCGTTACAAAAATGCTAAAATAGGAGTGAGAGAATAGAACCAAAATACAATTCTTAAACACTATCAAAGGGAACTGTTTTTCCTTCCTGTCTTACAACATGCTCCTGAATCACGAGCTCATGTCAGTCTGTCTGTCTGTTTATGTCTGTGTATCTCTGTTGCTGGGGCTACACGATGGAGCTTGCTACCATACTCCGCGTGGTGGACATCCTCCACGTTTGGTGTGAACAACTGGCTGGACCTGACTGACACTGCAGTGGCACATAGTGCTGAAGGGAGTGGGGTGTATTCGTGTGCTCATCGTCTCTGCATGTGTGAGCGATATGAGAACAGACGTCAGAGAGAACCATCCTGCCATCAGTGGCTCTGGGGGCTCTCAGAACGCTGCTTGAAAGGAAACAGAGGTGGCAGACGTGTATGTTTTAGTAGTTTAGAGTGCACTGGATTGGACAGAGAGGCTCATTAGTTTGTATTAGGCTTGAGGAAAGGTGTTCTGTTATATGCTGTTCCAGTGGTACTGCATGTCATAAGCAGACTGAGTAAGAGCAGTGAACAATGAGTCAGCATGAACAGACTGGAGGCCTGGGGGTCTAATTCACACGACAGAATAATGTCCATGCAGAGTGTGGGGGAAGAGAGAGAAAGAGAGATTTTTAAAGAGCATGAGAATATGAACAGTAAATCTAATGTAATTCAATATTCTATTGCACATATACAGTTCCACAAGTAAACCGTGTAATTAAATGTTTTACTTGCATAAACTAGAAGCGCGTTGAGACCAATAAAGTTACCAAATAAGATAAAGAAACATTTGAAGAGGCTGAATTAAGATAATGGGAAAATACATTCCAAATAAAGAACATCCCAAATTTGAAATAAGATCTATACAGTGTGCAAAAGTGTAAATGAATAGACAAGCAATGTTCTGTAAAGTGCGGTGTGCTGGTCTGCTAGCTGATGTGAACAGACTTAAATAACAGATGGTAAATGAGATACAGTGCTTGTATTATAATGAAAAGGCAACAGTTCATGATGTCATGTCCTGGTTATTCAGTCCTATGTCCTGATAATAAACGCTCCGCTTTAGAAATTCTGTTTTAATCGACAACTCTCCTGAAGATTTTGCCAGATTTCAGTTGGTCAAACAGACAGGCACTGGGGTGAGATGACTCTCTAATAGTCCTGGTTGTGCTGGTCCTTTATGTAGATGATCATAGAAAAAAAGAGGGGACTTCCTGGGTCTGTTTATCCCACATCTTCACTGCCTCTTTACAATCAGGTCACATATACTCATCTCTAAACCTCTGCCACATCATCCTATGTTTCATAAATGGATGGGGAGAGTAAAATGAGACAGTATAGACAAGAATCAACAACAAAGAGCTGACTGTTATGACAACAGAAGACAAGAACAGTCATAAGTAGGGAAGGAGTAACCAATGCAGCTCTGTGGCTGAATGTGTGATGACACTGTGGGACAGAAGCTACTCCTGTGGCTTGTACTTAACAAACCACTAAAATCATCAATATCTAGTGTACATTGTGAAGACAATCAAGAATGTTTAGGTGACAATACATAGCAGTTATATTTTATATGACAGATTTTCTCTGACAATATACAAACCACTGAAAATATATTTTAAGGCAATACTTTCAGGCAGTGGTGACAGTTGGTCAACAAAATACACCCAAAATATTAGCCAACTAAAGGTTCCTGTTGGTAAAGCCTTCATACACCAATAAAATGCAGTTTCCAGAAGAATGGAAAATGTCCTAGAGCTGTTAATGGGCAGTGTAGATACTGTGGTGTGAGTAAAACAGCCATGACCTTCATGCTTCAGAGCTGCTATACTCACAGAGCAGAACATGCCATGCTCTCACTTCTGCTCTTTAAAGGGGCCACAGAGACCTTCTCAGCTGGAGGAGAATACACTCAGACCCAGGACACACTGTCCATATCAATATGCATGAACACACGTGTGCAAGCACCCACATGCACACACACAGACAAATAAATGGGGTACAGAGCAAGAAGATTACAAGCTGAAGAGAGTTAAAAAAAACACCTCTGAACTGAAAAGAGGAATGACAATTGATGAACTTAGCAGAACACAACACAGGAGATCCCCGAAACAATTAATCAAGTGACTCTTGCCATGATGCAGGAATCAGGAAAAAAAACAGAACATTCTTAGGCCTTTCCTCAAGGCTCACAGAGGCACCATGTATTATTAAGACAAGGACTTTTGTAAAACGTGAAGAGAAAGCTAGAGGGGTCAGTTTTAAAAGTGTATCCGGTTTATAACCAAGCAAATTTCCCACTTGTAGGACTAATAAAGGCTTATCTTATAAGAGAAATTGAAACACTGAACCAAAAGAAACATGGAAAGGGAATGCAAGAGGGTACAAAAGATAACAGAATGATTACATGCCTTAATTATTTTTTTTTATGATTTTCATTTTAATTAAATCCAATAATAGGAGACAACTAACACACCTACATTACTAAGAAAAAAACATTACTCACTCTTGTAAAATGATCCTAATCTTTTAGGATCATCAAACGCATGTGTGTTTGTGTGTGGTATTGCCACCTCCCTTTAGTAGGCATTTGTCTAAAAACCTTGAATCAGCACCAATAATAAATGAACTAGGTTCGCAGACAAGGTCACACTGACACACAGATGTCCACACACACACACACACACATACACATACCCAGACACACACGCAGACACACACGCAGACACATGCACACACATACGCAGACACACACGCAGACACGCAGACACACACACACACACACA
>JBBKCR010000134.1:13080571-13091991 GCA_037577295.1 Ladigesia roloffi
CACACACACCCACACACACACACACACACACACACACACACACACACACAATATCGCACAAACCCAAAGTCTCTTGCTCTGGCAGACCATTACATCAGTGACAGTTCTGTTCTCCATGCATTGTAGAGTATCTGAGCCAACTCTCTCTCTCAAACTGTGTAGGCCTCGTTTTCCCACGCTGCTGTGTGAGGGGCGCAGGGAGCAGGGAGCCTAGAGGCCAGTCCTCCGCTGAGGCCAGGAAGCAAACAGGAAGCCAGCAGGCCACCACTCCCGCCAGTGCAGCGGGAACACACTGCAGCAAATTTGCAAATGAGCTCCATGGTGGAGAATTTACCCAGAGGGGAAAAAAGGCAAAGAGGCAGCCACAACTAACAACAAAATAAAACCAAATAAGAACGTATTTAACATTACTTTAGCTTTTATTGTTATCTACCTAGTGATAATCATCTGCAATTACTACTTTTCACAGTTACAAGATATATCTATTACTACTCTAATTACTACTTCCCCTACTTATTTTATGGTTTCAGGGCATAAATAACTTGAGGTTAAGTCTTCAGGTTGTAAAACATCCTTAATTGCCTTTAATTGATCGCTGATATGTAAATCATTAACTAAAACAACCACAATACCGCCGGCCAGCATTTTATTTCCAACCTGATAAAATGGACTGAAGCAAAAGGTGAAAAATTGATTTAATGTCTGAAAACGTATGTAGTAAGAGAAATGATTAACTGAGTTGAATTCTGAGCATAAAGCCACAAGAACAAAAAGTATGCATAATGCAATGTCTTTGTAAAACCTGCTGGAAGGGAGTGAGTGTAATGTCCTTAAAAAAAGATAATCCTCATGGAGGAAATGACAGGTTAGGAGATAGAGGCCTTCAAGGTTTGGTGCTGGTGTGACCAATATGAAATGAAGGGAGAGAAGGGTGGTTGTGAAATGAGTCACAGCTGCACTTGACATCTGACATCACGGCTGTCTCATTTGACTCAGCAGGGATGGGGGAGAGAGCAGAGTTACACCATAATGATGGGCGAGGTTCGTGGAACCAAGGAAATGGTTCTCACACGCACACACACTCATAAAAAAGAACACGCAAACACACACAGCCAAGACAATGCACCTTCCCTCCAACTCCACAGAGCATAATTATACTGTAAAAGCTCTCTGTCATTATAAAGACTGCACACTGTCACAGCCATAGCCAAGCAGCACTTACTCTGCCTTGCAAAGGACCACAAAAGATGAGGCAAAACCAGCACTAGGTTGGATAATGTTGGATAAGATCTGCTCACTCTGGCACAGGCCTAAATAGCCTGATGCAAATTAGAGATGCCAAACGCCATCTGCACCTACAGTGTTGGATGTTAGAATAAGATTCAGAGTGCCTTTCACATCTACCACAAAGGTGTATTTTTAGTTCGCTGCAAACACATATATAGTCTCTGTTCTGTACACAATTTAAAAAAAACTTAAGAGGTAAAAGTTAGCTGTGGTACCACATAGGGAAATGAGGAGATTATTTTTAAGTATTTCATTGTAAATGGGCTTGACAAAGAAATCAAATAAAACATGGGGGAAATAAAACATGAAACGAAGGACATAAAAGAGGATAAGAAAGAGAAAAATAAGAGAACAGGAGTCCCACATATTATCGCAGAATTTTTCAAGATTATACTGGTTGCACCATATAGGATGCTCTTTGAGATCCAATGGCACAGATCTTTCATAAATGGTCATCACACAGCAAAACAAATCCATTCATGGAAGTTTTGTCATTTTGTGCCAGGAGCTGAACCAAGAAGTTGTTACAATCTTAACCCTGTGTGTTTTAAATTTCTTTGTATGGTTTGCTGTGTTATGTATTGTAATGGGGTCCATGTGAAGTACTCTGAACTGCCCTCTGATCCATGGTATCTGCTGTATAAATCAAGTTATATTTATTACTTGTCAAAAACATTTTTGCTTGTGTATCCACTCTGTCAAGCTAACCGCTAAAGGCTAAACACATGCATGTTTCTTCATAATGTTGAGATGACAAATACATTGTTTTTACCTCCCCCTTTAAACATTTTCCAGCTGCTTTTCTGAACCTTTTCTAGGCTACTTAAACTGGTACCGCGATGTAAGGAAAATTAGTACCATAACAATAATAAAAAAAAAATTTGGTACACTTCCCAGCACTGCAGGACATCACTACATTATGCTGTTTAGTTTAGGGTGACCAAACGTCCGGTTATCCCCATCCGAGTTTCTATTTAGAAATTGGGGAAATGTCCTGGTTTTTTATTACCTTTCATTGGACCATAAAGTTGACCGGCACTAGGGCACTGCGCACGGCGCTGCATGTTACGTAATCCCTGAGTGCGGGCAGCTCTATTTAAAATCAGAAGACCGCGTAAGTGCACATTTACTGAGGATTTGCAGAAGAAATTTCCCGCATTCAGACCAGGTCGAGACGAGTAGGAGGCCTTGTGCACAGTGTGCAAAGCAGGCACATTTGTCTCGGTGTCCAGCGAAGGTGCCAGGGATCTAAATTTCCACCTGGACACTGAGAAACACAAAAAAGTGGTTCGAGGCCAGAGTGCCTCAAAGTTGATAACTGAGTACTTTGTGAAATCAGGGAACAAGGATGCTGTGAATGCAGCGGAGGGTGCCTGGTCATTTCACCCAGTGAAACATCACAACAGTTATCGATCTATGGACTGCACTAGTTCATTGTTAAAAAAAATACCCTCCCCGATTCTGCACCGATTTACAGACAAGCACCTCTGCGGGCAGCCCAGTATTATTGTTGCTGTGGAACATGTGGCCCATGCTGCTTGTGCTGGAGCCCAGCCTCTGTTCCCAGTGAGAGAGTATTTAGTGAGATTGGAATGATCTATGTCAAGAAAAGGAGTCGGCTCACAGGAGAAAATGCAGAAAGTTTGTGTTTCCTGCATGACAACCTGAAGCTCTTAAACTGGGAGTACAAACAACTGTCAGTGACTGGTGGGGGGAGAAAGACTCAGGGACTGCAAGTGGGATTAAAATTGAACATAATACAAAAAGGAATTTGCATGTTAAATATTTTTCCTTTCCTCAAGAATTGCACTAAAAGATTTTGATGCTGCTGTGTTTATTGTTTAAAAGTTTAAACTATTGTTTAATTTTATTGTTACTTTTTTTTTTTTTTTGTTAGTTAAGTTTCTATTTATATTTAAGTCATTATTCAATAAAAGGCAAGTTGAGAAATTGTGTGTATCTATCTTTGTGTTATTGGTGTGATATTTTACCTCCAATAGAGGAAATGTTCAATTATTTGGCAAAAAAATATCGGCAGCATATATCGGCCATCAGCTGACCCTGACTCCAAAATATCGGCATCACCATCGGCTATTGAAAAACCCATATCGGTCGACCTCTAGTCTCTACCACTAGTTTAAGGATCTCTCTCCACAGATGAACTTGAACTGAACTTGACAATACTGAGCTAGAGTTATACAGCAAAGAATGTAAGCCATTGCTGACTGGGTCCTTAGGGGGCGCAACAGAGCTGTAAAATCTGGGTCGTCTTGTCATGTTTGTGTCCTTTTTTTGGAGCCAGCCACACCCTGCTGGCGCCAAGGAGATACCCGGGCCTCTACTCTTATCTCTGTCACAGCATCTGCAGGCCTGGACTGCCACACTGTTGCATTTGAGTTTCACTGTTCCAGCCACTTTCTTACTGCTAAGAATCGCTCCTCTACTGTAGAGTCAGTCTTTCTGCCATCTTGTCGATATCATGAGGGTATAGTTAATACCAGACTAATATAACTGCCCATCACAGGGGAACCAAAAATACTGAAAAGAATATCCCTAGAGTTTATCCCATTTCCCACATTTTTACAAGCATATTCACAGATCCTAACAAAACACAGCCTGAATGACTTATCTAGACTTGGTTCAGACAACATGAACACAGTAAATGTTCAATGAATTGTTGCTATGAGAACTTGGCCATGTGTTCCGGATGCAGATCAAAGACTCAATACAGCATTTGATGACATAATCAAGAGGAAGAACAGAAAAAGCTGGCAGTTTCACTGGTGACCAATATGCAACACTACAGCACTCTGTCAGACCCTTGTCTGAAGCGCCCAGGGGTCTGTGGATAACCAGCAGCACTTTGTGTGTGATGCATGACTATGCTATAAAGGTTTACAGGGGAGACAGAACAATGAGAACAGCTCTGAAGTGTGACCGGCCTGATACGCTAACTGAATTAACAGAAGCTAGGGTTAGCAGAGGTCAGTATATTAGACTAACGACCCAGAGTGACTGTCTCTAGTGCTGCAGGGTAGATGCTGTTAAAACTAAACCCGATTTAGAGTAATAACTTTAGCACAAATTGCAGAATAGGAGTTCTCTACACCAGTGTGGAGTACACGTGAACTTTAAGATTTAATTTGAATTAAACTTCTATCCCTAATGTAAAGAAAAAAAAATTATACACACACACCCCCACACACCCTCATACACTGAGAACCTAACTGATATTTCAGCAATTAATTCAAAATTATTAAGAAAAGTATAATTTACTAATTTTGTAACATTAATATTAGTGTAAATTCAGCTGCATTTCCATATTAAATATAACTATACATCGTTTTTGTCCAGTTGGGAGAATGTTTTGTGATGGTGAAATACGCTGAACTCCGCATGGCCGGACTGGGACGTAAAAAACAGACTGGACTTTCTTCACCAGTTGCACAGGTCTGCGTCTCGGACAAGAAAAACAGGCCAAGAGCCACCGTGCACCAGACAGCCCTTCTTTTTCAGAAAGCACAGATTGCAAGTCCGCCCCTCACCTTCTTGTGTGTTACTTTAGTTTTTGTTTTGTTTTTCTTAAAGCCCAATATTTTTATTACTGTACATTACTAGATTAAATTAATTAAAAGACGCTGAGCTCAGTCTGCTGTAACCGGCAGGCCTATACAATACAGTACTCTTCCTCAAGAATCCTGAATAAGACATGCAGTGAATTATGTAAAAATTATTATTAGTGATTACCCCAACATTTTACTGTACATCTTTAACTTAAAATTACATTAAATTCTTACTACATTTACCAGTTCATACAAAAAAAACGACAGCGCAAACCAAAGAAATTGCCAGTACAGTCTGTACCGGGGTAACATTGGTAATTACATTCCAGCACTGCAGGATTTTTTGTAAACTGTACAGTACAGATACCTTCACACACACACACACACACACACACATTTATACATGTGATAATTGCATTTCATGTTCACGCTGTAAAACGTTTCTTAACTTGTGTGCATGAGTGTGTTTTTCAAGGCTAATTTGATTCAGACAGTAAGTTCACATGTTACTGTTTAGCATGAGGCCACAAGTGACAAGAGTATTTACACACTGCAATAAATCAAATTAACCAGAACTACTTCAGCTGGTTGAAAACAAAATATCCATAATAGCCTGAGAAAGGCATGACATGCCATATGCTACCATGATAACAGCAAGTATTGGCATATTGTGGATATTGAAAGTATTTACCATCAACTAAATTGGTGGGGGGTAACACAATTTTTATCAATAACCAGATGGGTGATGATAACCAGATGTCAGAAAAATATTATATTGTGACATACTAAGTATTAATAAATTATCCTGAATAGGGCTGCAACTAATGATTATTTTTGATTATCTATTAGTTGGGCGATCATTTATTTATTTATTTTCTTTTTTTTCCTGATTAATCGATTAATCAGATAAAAACTAAACTCTTCTTTAATTTGATGTTTTGCTTATAACATTACAAAACCATAAATCAGGGTATTATGTATGTATAAAAGTGAACTTTAAAAAGTGCAAAAGCCACGTATAGTGTTTAATGATCTTTTATTTTGAAAAATGTATACCTTATTAAAGACAAAGTTTGTTTTTGAACAGTAAAACTTCACAAAAAAAAGCAAAACAATTGTTCTCTTATTAAATACACATTATGAAAACTTTTTTACAGGATATTTATTAGAGTGACTAATAAGTGGAGTGATTTTCATGGATGTGACCCTTTCCTATCAGGATAGGTTAAGTGGTCGTTTTGTTTTAATGTGAAGGGTATAGGTCTGAGAATTGTCCTTGCATTCTTGTTCACATAAAAGGGATTTTTCATCGTATATAGATTGTTATGAGACATTTAGACATATAATATAAATCACCAAGACATCGTACCAAAGTAATATGCAAGCAAATAATCAAGTAAACTTTAAGTATCTGTTATAAACAGTTGAAGGAATGTGAATCGTCCAAACGGATCTATTTTCACTCGTTCCACAATCTGCGGGATTGATAACAAATGCCTTGTATAAAAGGAACGCTAATGCTGGGGTTAGTTCAAAAACATAAGTTCGATCGCGCACTGTTGCGGTTTACTAAATCTGTGAGTAAAAACGTCTTAAAATAAGTAACTGCGCCTGTAATTGTGAGCTCACGCAAGACGTCTTGTAATGCGCATGCTTGCGATGCAGGGGGCAGGGGTGCTGAATTCAAAAGAGGTGCTGAATTCGGCACAACACCGGTCGTCCCCAAAAAGCATTGCGTGTCCATGCATTTCCTGTCCTGTTTGTGATCTGGGAGTGTGGAGCCTGAACGGCCTAGAAATTTAGTGGGTCAGAAACTAACACCCAACGGTGGTTTGGGGTCCATGCCTCTTGATTTTGTTCTAGCAGCGAATTTTGGAGCGGTATCGAACAGATCCCCGTGACGCAAGAAACACTAGGTCCCTCTGAAAGAACTCGGAACATTAAATGTAATATTCTACTGTTACTCACACCGTGTAATTTAAGCTAATCTAAAGTAGCGCCTAATCACTATTGCTCACGAGGTGATTGCGCAATGTGATGCTAGCAAGAAGCAAGTGAACAGATCTAGCGCAACTGTCCTGAAGTTAGCAAACAAAAGCACTTAAACTATACAACTTTTACACGAAGAAGAGATACAGTTTTTATTTAACCTGCTGATGTTTCACCATCCATAACACTAACATGTTCCCTTTTTAAGTGTTCGTGCATGACTATTGTACTGCCATGCCATGAAAGCTCGATCTTGCAGGGTGTGCAGGTCACCGTCTTCCAAGTGGTGTTTAAAGCAAAGTGCTCCCATACCTTGGAGGACATGGGGCGGCTGTGTATCGGAGTGTATTTTTGTGTATTTGTGCAACTTGTGGTCGCACTCCTCAGTGACGTGAGCAGCCCAACTAATCGATAACGGCATTCGTTGAAAACGAATTTCATTATCGATAATTATCGATTTTATCGATTAGTTGTTGTAGCCTTAATCCAGAAATTACATTATAAATTATATGTTGCTATAACACCCAATCCATGAGTAACACTGCCTTTTGAAAGATGTCCTGCTCAAGCCGGGTGAGACTTAAATGAGTTAGACACAATTACTCTATTTCTGCTGTAATTCCCAAAATCTTGTTCTATAATTTATTTGTTGGTTTAATATAATCAGGGTTTTAGAGTGTATTCTGCCGCAGTAACTCTGGCCTTAACAGGGTGAGGGAATTTATGCAGGAGTTCCACCCTTATATTTCTTTCGATTGCACATAACAGCTGCCTCGGTCCACCCACAGATACTCTTACTGCAGACCAGCTCCACACTCAGCATGGAGACATTTGGGCTCCACACTGACATATGGACTCGGGGGGGAAAAAGGGGGACAATGCTTATTGGTATGTCTTAACAAGGTATCTCACTGTGTAATACATCATGTGTCTGGTGGTGAAGAATGGTGAAGGGTGGGTGATCCGAGAGCAGCTGCCTTGCTGTGGGGAAGCCTGCAGTCAACAGTCACAGTGTAAACTTACAGCGCATCCTGAAATCACTCGAGCTGTCAAATTCCATATCTAATTTAGGAAGAAATTTGTGCCTGCATCTTGGTGGAAGTATGCAGTCTGTTCCAGGGCCATGGAAACCGGCCTTGAAATGCCACGGACTAAGATGGCAATGAAGTTTTTAAAAGCTTTGTGTGTTTGTGTGTGCGTGTGTACAAAGGGGAGGCCTGCCTCGAGGTTGGTTAGCTTGGGTAAAAATGTCTGAGCCTGTGTTGAGGGGGATTGAAACTAATCAGCGTGAGTGGATTACAGTGTCGGGGGGAGACAGTACAGAGTCAAGCTGTAGTGCAGATTTCCTGGGACACATACACACACACACACACACACACACAGCAAAGAGGAGGAATAAAACATATACCTGCTGTTCTTAAGGCAAGATTATGCTCCAACACTTACTCCTTCATTTACCATCTGTCCCCTTACACCACCCAGGTGGACCAACCTGTAACTTCATCTTAGCAACTACACTTAAACACCCAAACACTGACACAAAACCCACCGACTCACCATACACCATCATTTAGCAGACACAACAGATCAACACAGCTTTTATAGTCTAGGCCTGTAAAAGGTTACACTAGCAATATGGAAAACCATAGAGACACACAGACACACAGACACACAGACACACAGACACACAGACACACAGACACACAGACACACATACCTAAATCTTATTAAATAAACCTGTATAATCCAGGTAAGGCATACTTTGTTCATTAGAATGTTTTCAGAAAACTACTTTTGACCTTTTATGTCATTTCGTTCTTGGTCCCTGACTGACCTGGCAGTGCTTGGACAATAGGCCTAGTGTGTGGAAATTAGTGGGGTAGAAAAAGCTCCCCACAACAAGCCTCCTCCTCCCCGCTTCAGATACATATGGTCAGCACACACATGCCTGATGCTCCGCACTCTGGGCTTGAACAAATGCCTACCCCATGATCCAGGATTGAATTACAACACAGAAATAAAAGCCGCACGATTTTCAATTAGCATGATAAAAAAATAGAAGGTGGGTTGAAAGTGGGACGCTTTCAGCTGGCTGAAGAGGCCTCAAGACGCAGCACATGGGAGGAAAAAATGCCTAGCCTTCCCAAGGCAGTCGTGTGGACACAAGGAGAAAGAGAAAGAGATAAGATAAGCTACTCCCTTTAAACAAATCATGTTCAAACCATTCACACCTCAGCCACACCAGGTATCCACCCTACACTTCCAGCACACATCGCTCTCTCCCGCTCTCTCTATCACTCTCTCTTTCACTCTCTCTCCCTCCTTCGGGCTGAATTATATGGCAAGTGGCACTGAATACACACACAAAAACATATGAACAATTACCTCACCAAACCCTTTTGTTGAGGTTCAATGCACAATTAAACAACAATAATGAATGTGTGACCTACAGCTTCAGCAGCCAGACTACTTCTGAAACAGTGCCCAGGGGGCATATTTTTTCTTTTCTGGGGTAGGGTATCCATGACCATGATAGCCTTGAGACAGGCTACTTCAAGGGCCTGGAGGGAGGAGCACAGTCACACAGCTGACAGTGGCCTTGGTCTGTTCCAGCAACAGCTGCCCCAGCAGAGCATCCCTGTTCCAGTCCACTGAATAGCAAGTATCTTGGTAACCATATTTACAGTAATAAGAAACTATTTTACTATGTCCACCGAAACACTTGACGTCAACTGACCACGAACCCGGCTCTTATCAGAGTCCTCTGGCTAAGTACAAATATTAGATTTAAGCAAGGCCATTAGAACTAGCAGGATGAATAGGAACAAAAGAGATGCGAAACACGAGTCAAGTCCTTTTTTTCCAGAAGAGCTAGTAGCCATATGGTAACGGGAAAAGCTCAAGGGAACCAACCTTTCTTGTCTTCGAGGTCCTGAAGATACTGCCTGTATGATGATGTAGCGCTCATTTCAACTTAAGCCACATAAAGATGAATGGGAAGTAAACAAAAAAATGTGAAAGAGGGGGGAAAAGAGGAAGGGAAAGAGGAAGAGTATCTGAAAGTAGAGAAGAATATGCTGGTGTCAGACAGAGAAGGAAAAAAAAAAAGGAGTGGACTTAGTTGGCCTTTGGGCTCTGTGTAATCCACGAGGTCAGAGGTCCGTGGTCATTATGGAAATCCAAATCTGTCTCCTCCTTGTTTCCCCTCTTCGGTGAGCTGCTTGCGTCTTTAGGAGTAGGCTAGCGATCGATTGTGTATGTGCGAGTACTCGACAGCAGCCGGGTGACTCTGAAAGGGCTGCGAGCTCTGAGCCGGATAGAGGAACTGTACTTTGACCACAAGACAGGTGATGTCACTGCTACAGCCAGACCATGTGCTTTACTCCCTGCCCGATTCAAACTTTGTGTGTGTGTGTGTGTGCGTGTGCGTGTGTGTGTGCGCACATGTGTACTGTTGAGTGAGTGAGTGAGAAACTGTGAAATTTCTATGCAAAACACAAATTAGAGGGAGTGTCCGTCTACTTTTCATGTCATCAGGCAGCATTCATTCAATTGACTTATTTTCCCATGAACAATAGCACACAAGCACCTCCCACATTCTCATTCGTTCTGCCAGAAAGCACGAGGTGGCATGTGAGCACCAAATATTAACAAGATTTTGTAGAAAAAACATAAAAGCACACTCTTTCCCTACATTCTACTCTACTGACAGTAAACCCTAGATAATTATTAACATTACTTATGCCATCTAATCTCACTTTCTGTACACAATGCTATATCAAAAGACACCCTACAATGACTCGCACCAGTTACAGACGCTTAAACCACACACGGCAACCACAAACGAGCACCTGCATCTGTTAACCACCAGTAATCCAGTCAACAAACTGCCATAAAGTTTCCATTTCTCCAGACACAACAAGATGTGTTGTGGCATAATCCCAATAAAACACACTCTCAGCCAAAACACATTCCAGACAGATTTGATGTTTTCTCTTACTGACATGCACCTTTTGATCATCCCCATGAAAATCATGTGGTAGGATGTAATAAGCAGTGACGATGGACAGAGGAGAAACCACCATTCTCGGTAGCTCATACACAAACAAAAAGGAGCGATTGACGAGTCCGGTTAAGGGATAGAGTCACAGAAGGTCCCAAGAGTCAGGACCAGCGATGCTGAGAATGCTTTGATATTGTTCCTCCTCACAGAATATTAAACAGCATTAAGGATTTATTCTACTTAATCAAATCACTATCCCGTGGCTATCCTGGCAACGATATTCATGGAGGAAATTAATTTAATAAAGAAAAAGGACCAAAAAAATAACGCGTACCAATGCAATCTGCTGCTGTTGCAAGTGTTTGAAAATATGAAACAGCAATTCAATCTTCTGCTACAGTTCACAGCTCTGAGGCCCCATTTCATCACTGCACTCCATTAAGTACTAAGGTTGAGATGGACTGACTCCATTCCCCAACAGATCTCTAGACTCTAGATCTCGGACCTCAGTGCGGCGTTTGATACAATTGACCACACCATACTACTTCACAGACTAGAAAACCTTGTCGGAATCACGG
>JBBKCR010000134.1:13101192-13117359 GCA_037577295.1 Ladigesia roloffi
AGAGAGAGGGAGAGAGAGCGAGCGAGCGAGGGGGCGGTCGTTCCGTTCCTTCCAAAAATCAAAGAAGACACTCTGCTGTAATTGTGCCGCGTTCGGTGCTCCTGTCCCGGCTGCTTGTGTGCTCCTGCCCCCCGTGTGGAGGCTGGAGGCTGGATCGCCGGCTCTGCACTTCAGTATAATGGCTGCTCGTATCGTAAGCGACTCCCAGCCTGCTCTGTTTCACTCCTCCCTCCTTGCCCCCCCGTGCGAACGGAGCTCGGGTTTCTTTATTCTTTGCGCAGTGCCTATCATCCATCCATCCCTCCCTTCCCTCCGAGCCACGCCAGGCACATCCAGCCCAGGAAATTGCCTAGCCGAGCCGGGAGGCTTAACGACATGGCTGACGGTGGTGGTGGGCCCTGAATCCCGGGCTCTGTCGCCCCTTGCCGGCCACAGAGGAGCAGTGCAAAAGAGTCAGTCCACGGTCCACCTCATTCTGACGTGGCCTAACACAGAACCACTATTCACACTGCCATCTAATGGCCACTAATTTGGACCATCAAGTAAGTAAGGATTTCCCTTTTTCATTAGACACTCGTGCTGAAATGCAACTACCACTGTAAAGTGAACAATAGTGGCCCCACCACACCATAGTGTGAGCGATGTGAAATTCTTTTTATTTTCTCTGCATTTAACTAATTCACCAAGTGAAGTAAGGGGCTGCCAGCAATGGGGGGTGACCAGGGAGCAGTGTGTGGGGATGGTACCTTGCTCAAGGGTGCTTATTGTGCCACTAAAATCCCATGATCCTCTGATCGCAGGGGCAATTTCCTATCAACTAGCCTCATGCACCAGCTTATTATATACTACACATTCTCTGCCCTACTGCAGCTATTATTTGCACAATTATTAACTGCTGTCTACCACTGTTCTGCATTTTTGAACCAAATGACTCCCCTGCTAGAATACAATATCTGTAATAAAACTGTATTATTTAAATGTCAACAGCACTACACGTCTTGTCCTGTTTCGTTGCTTGTGTTTATTTTGCACTCTTTACTCTATCTGTCCTGTCTGCACTCATGTCGTCTTGTGTTGTTTCTGTTTCTATTCTTGTGTTGTTTCTGTTTCTATTCTTGTGTTGCACCATGGTCCTGGAGAAACACTGTTTCATTTCACTGTGTACTGAATCTATGTGTATAATGAATGAAATGACAATACACCTATTTGACTATCCATCAAAGTAGCCATCAAAGAGCAAAGTGCAGAGAGCAGTGACGTCTCTATTGCTGTGTAGAATCAAATCATTAGGTTATGATTAGACCCTGGAAGGTAGATGAAGAAGATCAGGTGTGGATGGGGAGCAGTGCCTCAAAGTGGACTGATGTTTCAAACTGTTTTATTTTATATGGATCGATAGGCATGGAAGTGATAATACCATCCACGTTTACATTACAGGCCTCGATTTCCCACAGCCTATATTTTGAGGTTTGGGAACAATACATTTGGACTTCAGTTACAAATAATAAGTCGTTTCCGAAAACCAATCACACATTGCCTTCAAATATGCTGATGGCTCAGGACAAGCCAGAATTTAAAATTGGGCCTAGAAAGGCTTTGGCATAATGTTCTGGTACTGTCAGAAGGCTTGAGGCTCGATATCATTAATGCATTTGAGACAATGCAACAAAGTGCCAACTTCCACACGATTTTAACTTGATCTCCCCAGTATTTATGCATTCTATCTGTCTCTTTGATTTTAGCCTGACCTACTAAAAAACTCACAATTGTGGAAGTCACTCGTCAGGGTAAAACCACAGACAGTCACAGAGCCACAACTTTTGGCAAAGTCAGATTAGGACAGCACAGTCTGACAGCACTGCTTGTGGCCCTCTGCCTCCATACAGCCATCAGACACACATTAAAAACAGCAGGGCTAGAGAGGCCAGGGCTGACGATAATTAAACCCAACAAGGAGTGGTGACTCAGACACAGCACCCCCTCCATTCTATTACTATCGTTGCCTATTAAGTTTGCCTTAATATTAGCCGTGTCTTCATTCCTGAGACATGATGCCAGCCATAATGACAGAGTAATGAAAGTTATGTGTTACCACAGTTTTAAGTTTTACTCTAGAAAAATGAGGCAAAAATATTCATCTGGTCCGGCTTTGAGCAAACGGATAATGTGCTTATTTATCTAATGTGGTAAATGGCCATTTACCTACAGCCATATTGCTCTTGGACTCTTAACAACCATGCAATCCAGCTTTGCCAGCACACAGGCCCAACCTAATCAAAGCTGTGAATAACCAGGATAATCACAATCATCATCATCTTAATCATGATCATCTGTCATGCTCTTCCTGTCAACCTCTCAAATTTACGCACGGACAAAACCCAGACCTTGCCTTTCATTAAACTGATCTAAATGATATTAAATACCCTCATTGGAGACCAATTATCTGCCCACACACATGCACAGTTTTTCAAAGAATTAAGACTGGTTGAGGTGTGTGGAATTGACACAAATGACTTGAAATCCACAATTAATCCTGTTCTCTGTACATATTTCTGTTCCTCCACATGTCATCAGTGCTCCTCTCTTTAGCAGCCCACCACTCTGAACCCTGGTCTTTTTTCAGAGAACTCTCATGCTTTGTCTTCCCCAAATAATTTTCTCCTCTTTCACTTCATTTCCATTGCACTCCAGTCGTCTCTGCCCCTCCACAACCTCTCTCCCTTTCCTTGAACCCACATTAGAATTCAAATGCTCTCTCTCCCACTCTGTATTTCACTATTTGTTTTGGGCCTTTTTGCCCTTTCTGCTTCCCAGTGTCTTTCCCTTCCTCCTTCATAGCCATGGAAACTAGGCAACTGGAAGAGTGTGCAGGTCCCCATAGCAACACGGGGAAAAGAGGGAGCCTGGCTAAGTCGCCCTTTGAGTCGCCTGAAAAAAAATGTAATAAATGATACTGAATGTAGGCAAGCCCCTGGATACCTCAGTGGCTTGCAGACAGTCTTGTCTGTGATGCTAATGAGTATGACACCATTTGCAACGTATTCTGCCAGTTCATCAATTTACCACTTACTTGTATGAATATATATAACGTATTTTAGCAAAGGGATGTAAATTAATGGAAATTAAAAGAGAATTAGCATTGAACTAGAATTGGCAAAATTCAAGCAGGAGTCCAAACACTGGCCTGATACAGATACTACTCAGCGTAAGCAAATCTGCGCTGATACAGAATGAACACATGGAAGAGCAACTGTGGAATATCAGCTGAACAGCAGATGAAGCGAATCTCTGGAAATCTGTTTTTACTTGTAAACTGTGACTAATGCATGGCCCCTTTTCTCACACTCTTCTCCAACTACATCACTGGCCTTCAGGGTACAATAACTTACTTTTCCTCTCTCCTCCGCCTTTTCCCATTTGTTCACTGAGCGAACTCTACAATCCACGTCTTTGTCTTATTACTGATTTGTGCAAAACACAGACACTGTTTATGAACACGATTAAATAAACCAGCGAATAGTCTACCGTCAAAGAGAAAAAAAGAAATTCAGTTCCCTTCCTTTAGGCCACACATGCTTCTCTTTCTGCAGAATCCCTTCCTCTCACACAGATGCACCCAGACTAAACACACATCCCAAGCTTATGCCGTTAAAAATAATTTTTAAAACACTGTTCTCTTCATGATATCCTAACAAAAGGATGAACAAGTGCAGTTTTCTATTACAATTTTTTTTTTGCTATCAGATTTTCTACTTTTGCCTGTTACTCACACAATATTTACTAAAAATAAACTTAATATTCTTTGCTAACAAATAATGAGTATGTTCACTATTCAAGATCTTATTAGCCAGAACATTTCATTTTTTATTAATCTTTTATTGACCTACAAAAAATACCTAATATAATATGGATTAGATATTTAACAAGCTATTAATTGACTGTCAGTGGGGTGACACTAATAACGAGTGCATTTAAAGTTAAAGAACAGTCTGGACTCCACATCACCACCCAACCAGTTAATGGGATGTCGGAAATGCACACATACTTTCCAAGTTATAAAGGAAACTTGACCTATTTTCATTTATAATTGTTCAGTTTCCAATGTTTAAAAATAATCAACATCTTCAGTTTATGTGGTGTGGTGCACAAAAACTTTTCACTGGCAGTGAATCAAAAATGCAGTTTATTTCATATTTCCAGAGTACAGTGAAACTAAGGCCTTTCCCCTACTAAAACACATGATCTGAAAGAGTGGATATAAATTCCTCCTGTATCCTCCCTAATTCCTGGCCTAGGATGTCTTTCCCATTTGTTCCTCAAACAAACTTTAAAGCCATCTTTGACATGCCGTGTTCCAAACGCCAGTTCTCCAGCCAGCTCTTACCTGCCACGCGCACCACAGCTCTCTCCGCAGGGTCCAGCACAGAGTCCTGGCTCTTCCGCTTGCGCCTCTCGTGTTTGGACAGGTTCCAAGGCAGGGTGTCCCCTTTAGGCCCAGAGGTAGCATGGGGGCACGGAGACAAGGAGCCCCCTGACCGTTCGCTACGGAAGGAACGCTCGCTCACACATGAACGTTCGCTCAGGCTCTCCTCATCGGAGGAAGACATGTTACCAGCGGCCTGAAAAAGACAAGGAGAGAGATGCTAAAGCACAGACAAGGGGGGAGGTCTGGATTAGAAAACCTACACAATGTGGAACTCATGAACCATGTAGTCTTGCATGAGTCAATTATTTTTAACTCGGCCTTGGTTCTCATGTCTAACAGAATAAGACTTGGTACCAAGAATCAACTACACATTCCTCTTTGTAAATGGAGGTGCATGCTCTGACATCTGACATTCCGATGTTGTCCAAGACACTAATCAAATCATGGTAATGAGTTCAAATCAGTGGTCTAAAAACACTTTTTATAAGAAACTCCCCAGTGGATGATAGACTGGCTTTCCAACAAAGACTTCATACAAAGATATATAAAAAAAAACTGGTATGTAGGTGCGGCTGCAATTCATGTGGAAAACCTAATAAAAAAGGGGAGTCCCATTTAAACAACAAAGAAGATCATATTCTTCCATCATGGGATGATTGTCCGAGAATCTTTATCAAATAAGCATGATGCAGTGCCCGGGTAATAATGTTACACACAATATTACCCAGACTGCCACAGAATGTGGGCCTGATTTCACTGGCAGTAGGGCTGCATCTGATACTGCCTTTTAATCATTATCGCAATATCTGCCTGCAATAAAGTGGACGTTTCTCTTCTGTTCTATATTTTTCTCTTCTGTGCAATATTCTGGTAGAGCATGCAGAATTTTTAGGGGTAAAATGTTACTGTGAGTAAAGCATAATTTGTCATGTTTTTTTTTCAATGCCTGCTGAGGAAATAACAATTACATATGAAAATTATTTTTATGACCTTACTGAAAACAGGCTGTACTCTGTTGACGAGGCAGCAAACTTACTTTAAGAGTAATAGCGTCTTCTGTCT
This sequence comes from Ladigesia roloffi, assembly GCA_037577295.1. Lineage (NCBI taxonomy): Eukaryota > Metazoa > Chordata > Actinopteri > Characiformes > Alestidae > Ladigesia > Ladigesia roloffi. The sequence continues at coordinate 13,106,681 of JBBKCR010000134.1, forward strand.
ACATCGCTCATCCCTAATTGGCATGCAATGAATTTCTAAGAGGACTTGCAGAGAGGTTTACAGAGAGGATATATCAGGATATCAGGTGATCAGGCAATTACTAACGACTGATGATGGAATAATGATGGAAATAAAAAAGAAAAGGGGATCGAAGAGCCTCATCACAATACAATTAATTTAGGCCAAAGTCCAGATCAATACTGGGCATTCTGGCTGGATTCCTCTGTGATCAGCTGGAAGGAAAAAGGCCCACAGGACCTGCTATAGAGACCTGTCCATCTCCAATGACTTCGTTCAATACTACTGACCTCAGTGCAAAGTAAATGGAGATGTTTACTTCTGCACAATCCAAAATACTTGATAATGCCTGAGAACCGTCCTAGTGACTTTCAGCTCTTTTGAGATGACTTTCATAAGCTAACTTTCTGTCCTAGACTGACTGTCTCTCTTCTAGGTAGTGGAGGGATTAGTAGGTTCAACTGGGATTTTTTTCCCTGAATCAATGAGCAGTATCTATGACCAATAAGACAAGGATGTATTTCCTGTACATGTGACCTCTGTTAACTGGGCTTTTCTGAAGAGCAGGATGGTTCAAGGAGAGCTCTGTGTGACTGTTGCTGGATCAGTGTGCTGCCCTGCTGTTTTACTTCTGTGGCCGCCAGTGCTTATAAATAGACACAGTTCAAAGCTGAACTGTCTCGTTATGCTGCTGTGGCACAATGTGAAAGGAAAAGACAGCTTTTTTGGAAATGCTGGTAAAAAAAAAAAATTCACGATTCAGTCATTTCAGTCTCGCCACACGAGGCAGTTGCAGGCACAGCGTGCTGACAGAAAGCCATTCTGTTGATTTAAAGTCTCAATGCAAGGCTCAGCATTTCCAGAGCAGTGGGCTTCCCACAGGCCCTGCCCAGTCACTGCACAAAACAACATACCTCAACAACACCCCATCACACCACTGTCACGAATACGGAATGAAGGCTTGATGGCAAACTGTGTGAAACCAGACGCACTTATGGCTGCCCCTCTCTTATACGAGTCATATAGAGAGAGGCCTCAGCTATGAGAAGCACAAGCCCGCTGAATAAACAACACATTCCCTCTGCGCTAGCACTCACTGGAGTGAAAACATGCAGGGAGGGAACTCACAAACACACTTAGTAATGAACTTGCCTCAATCAAGTCACTGTGGCCCACTGAAGGATTAGTGCTCCCAAATGAATGGCATTTAATCTCTGTATAATAAGGATACCAATCTGGTACACTCAGAAAAGAGTTGATTAGGTTTGATGGAGGTGGATATTATCCTCTAACACATTTAATGCAAGGATAAACATGTTTTTAGCGGATGGACAGAATCAGTGAAAAGTTGTAAAGATGCAACTCTTTCCAAACTCAGATGAAGGACTGCATTCGAGAGTCTAGCATGTTTTTAAGCAAAGATATACCATGCATATAGCAGCCTGGTACATTTTGCAAGCAAAACCTTGCACTTTGTTCGATATAAGATATCCTGGAGCATGCAGAAATGTCTTATTTAGACTGAAATGACGATTGGCTGCAGTAATGCAAGGTAAGGTGTACAAACACAGATGCTGGCGCGCATGCATTGGGTTAATTTCCCAACCTGTTATAAAGGCCTGGAACTCTTCAGGTGATTTCTCTGGATTGCCTCATTTCATTTCTCCACTAAAGCCTCAGTGCAAAATGACGTTCATATTACAGAGCGTGGAATGACCAGATGCGATCCCCTTTCTTCTGTTCTATTTTTCTTGTAAAGCAGGGGTGCGCTGCTGTGTGAAATAACCTGTGGATGAACAAATAATAGGCAGCCTTCACATGTCACCCTGTTCTTAGACGAGACGAAGACGAAACGATGGTGTAAAACTGGAGCTGTGCTGTAAACGTGAATGGGGAGTATGTGAGCATGCAGAATGTGTGTGTAAAAGAGAGAGAGAGCCATTGTCCACACAGCCTGACCAACGTGTTCCTTTTGGGGGACAAGATGCCGATGCCAATGAAAAAACGCTGAATGTAATCAGTGTGAGTGATCTCCTCTGGAGGGAGGAGGAGGTGTAGATCTCTTTTGGTTTCTAACGGTTCAGTTTCCTGCGTCTCCATCGCGGTTCTGCCTCGCATCAGAACGCGCACGATCGGCTACAAAGGCAGCAGGCTGCAGAAGAGAGGCGAGCACTGCCAGGGGCAGCAGGCATGCAGGCGCTATAAGGAGCTTCTTACCGGATAATGGGGGAGGCCAGCGGGTCCAGTGGCGATCAGATCCGGCCTGGAAGCGCTACCGAACCGGGAGAGGGAAGAGCAGGGTACCGTGGGCCTGCTCGGCTACTCCCCTTCTCACATAGCCCTCCTTCTCTCTCTCGCTCTCTCTCTCTCACCGAGCCCCCTCCTCTTCCTCCTCTTCTTTACGTTCGCTTTCTTTCAACTACTACTCTCGCTCTCTCTCTTGCCCCCCCTCCCCTCCCTGTGAGACCCCTCTTCTTTCTCAGGTTTTTTTTTCGCTCTGTCACTTTCACCCTCTCTCACTCGTTCGTTCTTCTTCACGCTTTTTCTCTCAGTCCTGATCCTCATCCTCGTTCACCCACATGTACTCTTTCTCGTTCTCTGTCCTACACACAGGCACCCAAAAGAGCGAAAATCGTTGTTGCCTCGGACCCAGCTATATATTTACTTTATGCTAGGATTTATGATGTGGTCCACACTTCACGTGTTCTCCTGATCATTTCAGCTAGATTCTGTCTTCCAAAAGTCCCCCAAACACCTTCCCCACAAAATCCAGGACACACTCCGCTAACCCAATTATCACCTACATGGAAGATATGTTTTCAGAGCTGCCATTTTCTGCATGATAAAAGCAAAAACTTTGGTTTAGGAATGGAATGTGACCAAATTGATATTTTGTAGATTCTTGAGTTATACCACAAAGTAATTCTTAAAGTGACTTACAACTCCTTTATTCATATTTCTTTCATCTAGTCAGTGGTATACATGGGTCTGCTTGTTGTAATATTTGGTTTACTTGCTGGTTCTCTTGACTCATATGATATTGAATCTATAACAAGCAAGTGTTACATTATAAATACACACAGTCAGAATATTTGTATGTGTGTTTGTGTTAATATGTCTTTGTTTTTAGTCTTCAGACTAAAAAAATACATATCATCTAGGTCGAGACAGGTGGACATGTAGCAAAGAGCCTCGGCTATAATCTAAAACTAATGACAAAACATTTCCTGATATTGTGCAGTTTAAATTCAATACATTATAAAGAAATATAACCACATGCCACCCTTTAGACGTGTACCATAATAAACCATCCTTACTGCCTTATTTACAAAAGAGTGATGCTGGCCTCCTTTCTCTCACTTTCTTCCCAAGCCCAGTAAGATCCTCTGTCTGTCTCATTAATGATGCTGTAATTTAAACTCACCTTAATAAATAATACATTCATTCATCAATAGAATGCACACTTGATGTAATTACTGGACCTTCTGTGTTTTTTTGCCAGATACATTGCCATGATAAAAACAAAAAAGAAAACACCTGAAGTTTTAGTTTCTGCTTATTTTTTTATTATCATATTAGAGGCTTAGAACTGCAGACATGTTTTACCTCAGATGTCCAGACATCTGGTGAAACAGACTTGTCTTCCTTAAGATTTTACCATCATTTGACATTAATTAAAATATTAACTTGCCACGTAGCACTAATGCTCCATGTTGGGTGACTTCAAGATCACTGTAGGCAATCATGGTAAAATGTAAATGTTAACTTTGATACTGATGTTACCTTTCTTGTGCGCTAACTGCTTAGCTGACTAGTTTAACTGTGTAAGGTTAAGCAGTACGACAATTAGTGTTTAGACAAAGGTTTAGGAGGAACACGGACGTTGAATATGTGTAAGCATTATAATTATTTCCAAAAAATATTTTGCTATATAAAGTAGATGATACTTGTACTATATAGAACTACATGGTTTTAGCTTTTATACTGTCAGAATATTAATACAGACTGCTCATTCTTCATGCATACAGCTCATAAATGGAAATTAAGCTATAAAACCATGTCTACATGTGAAAATGAATTGCGACTCTTTTTGGTACAAAAGCCCACACCATCTAAAGGCGATCTCAAGAGAGAAAGGCGCCTTAATTTTGTCACATAACTCGTCCACCTTAGTAATATCCAAACATTATTTTTGCTTACTGACCGCCAAGGGCTTCCCTTCATATTTACACAGCGCTTTTTTTTTTTTTTAGAACCAATGCTGTCACAAAGCAGCTTTACAGAATCCAGGTAAAGAAAATTGAGATGAGGGATAAACGTCCTACAGCTGGGGGAAGAAACCTCAGGAAGAACCAAGACTCAAAACGAGAAAACATCCTCCTCTGGCCAACAAGTAGAGCGAGAGAAAACGAGTCTCTGCTGGGAAAACGAATAATAGAAAGCCTTAGTGTGCAGCTTACTCACTGTTGTCTAGAAGAGCTGGTACAGTTGAGAGTCTCTATGAAAGTTTCTTATATATAATGGAAGTGAAGTGTATTGCCTAGAATATACTACAGAACACTCACAGATGCTTATTGTGAGGTCGGTCAGGATGGATCCCAGAACTCTGATGCTCAGTTCCTCTCTCCTACAACCCCCAGCCAGTGACCCAGAAACTGATCAAAATCTGTCATCTTTAGGGACTTATCAATTGATGAGAGAGTAGGCCGGTCCCAGAGCGACGACACACAAGTACATCCTACACAGAAATCTCATAATATTTGACGTAGGCCTGTGACACAGTCTCTGTGGACAAATAATTTCTCAAATGTTCAAAGACAGCTTAGATTTAGTAAATCACACTCATGTAACTCAAAGGGAGGAATTAACACATGAGTAAAAGATGCAGGAAACCAGGCAGCACAGCTGAAAATATGATTTACAGACCCTAAAACATTTTGTGGCTTTTGATAAAGAGCCTATTGGGCATTGAAGCCTTCTGTGATATGAGTTGCTGCCAATAATAATGTAGAAAAGATAGTGCCTCATGCTATAACTGCAAAGAACTGTGTCAAGGACGAACTGAACCCAGTGTGGCTGGTCTAATCAGACAAGGCATTTCAATACAACAAACCAAACTGTAACAGAGAAGTGTGAAGGTTACTGAGCCACAAGGCAAAGGAAAAAATATTTCCTTTTTCAAATCAGCTGTTCTGTGTGAAACCTTGAACAAGTCTCAGACTAAAAGATAAACTGTGAGCAAACACACATGAAGAACGTCATGTCAGCCATACTGGGCACTTAGGGTGGTCCAGGATCCATCTGTTCCATTCCATTGCTATTTCTAGGATACAGCCTGAATGAAATCTGTCTCCTGCTAATTTACATTAGGTTGAAATACATACAAAAATTGAAAGCAACCATGGACCACCCATGTATTTGCAGACCATGATTAAGTGTGTGACAAAAATATCATTAAAAAAAGATACAATAGCTCCTCTGATTCAACAAGGGCTTGTTTTCCTTCAGTGAATCACATTCCAGGGAGCAACTGATGGCTTGTTAGTGCCATCTAGTGAAGGAAAAACACAAAGCACTGAAAGGTTTCAGATGGCGGGACATATGCTGGAGTGTGGTTTGTCAAGCCTTCTGCTTCATTAGCTCATTTAAATATGGGCCAAGCCACTCAGATTACTTTGATGAGAAATTATCCTTTCTACATAAATGTACAGTTTGAACTGTTTACAGTGTTTATTGGTCCTGAAACTACCCTATATGTATGGGCAGCTGAAGGGTCTAGTGATTAGTGATGGCCCTGCAATCAGTAGTTTGTGGGTTGTGGCTGCTAGTATTACTACTGAGGTACACTTGACCTAGGTACCATCCCCACACTCTACTACCCTGGCGCCTCTTATTGGCAGCAGTCCATTGCCTCACTTTAATGAATGTGTTAAACAGAGAAATAATTTCACATTGTGTTGTGTTGTGTTCATGCATGACTATAAAGCTTCATAAATTACGATAGATTAAATGTATTGGGACATTACACTAACAGAGACTGTAATGACATTCAAATACATAGACCTTAATATGGATCCGGTCCACTCTTCCTTGGAAGACTTTCCAGAGGGGTTTGGAGTTTCTGTGGGAATTTGAGCCCCATTCATTTTGTAAGGCATTTATGAGTTCAGACACTGATGTTGGACAAGACTCTTGCGATCTCCATTCCAGTTCATCTCAAAAGTGTTGAAAGGGGTTGAGACCAGGGCTCTGTGCAGCCAGGCAAGTTCTTAAACACTCATCCAGCCATGTCTTTATGGACCTTGCTTTATTCATCAGGGCACAGTCACGCTGGAATAGAAAAGGGTCTTTCCCAAATTATCCACAAAGTTGGAAGCATGGCATTGTCCAAAATGTCTTGGGATGCTACAGTGATTGAATTTCACTGTCAGTACAGGGTCTAGCCCAAACCCTGGAAACCAGGTACTGTTGTCCACATAAGTGAATCTCAGTCAGATATTACACGAATTTGAATGCCTTACACTTTGTATCATGGTAGTTTTGCACATACAACTCAGAGGGCTTTAAATTTATTTTGGTTTTAAAAAGCCATATATGCATTGTAGATACATAATGCCTGGTTTCTCTCACCATTATTGTAACTATTCACATAAAATTTCTATACAGGTCACATTTCACATCACCCCCTCTGAATGACTGTGTTTTGATCCTAATAGAATTATGCAATAATTTTGAACATTTGGTGGAATTCCCCTTAAATTGAATCAAAAGTTAAAGACTGAAACATTAAGAGGTCATTAGGTTGGCTGTCCTTTGAGACAGCTGTCAGTTTACTAATTAATGCAATAGGGTAATTTTCTACATGACTAAATATAGTCAGAGGTTTTCCCAGTCTGCCCCTTGTGCATTGTTTCTGAGGCTTAAATGCATTTTTATAGAAAGATGAAGGAAACAAGAAATCACAGTCATGCATGACCACTGTCTTAAAATATTGACATTTTAACCAATAAAAAAATAGGCTGAAAATATAGTTCTTTCAAGTTGTCTGTGTTCCAAAACAATTTATGCTGAGACAATGTAATGATCAATAGTTTTTAATTAACTTCAAATGGAACAGATAAACAATTCTTATTATACACAATGAGAAAGCACACTGATGATGAGAAGGTGTGCTTGCATGGTTCACGGCTTAGGTTCTTCATTGCCAGTGTGATGTGGAGGAGGTGTGTAGGATTTTTCTTTCATCAGCTTGCTCTTCTGCTTTCGAATTTCATACAAACGCTTAAACTGGGGAAGGACACAGTGGTGTTAATAACACTGTTACAATGTACTTAAAGTCACCAAAACATTATTTAGGAAACCACTATAAACAATATTTGGGCAACAGTGCTACATTTAACTCTGACAAGTACTGAATCATTTTCCATTATTACCGTCTTTTCACGGTGCATGCATTCATAGAAATCTTCAAACTCCACTTTGCATTCTTCATTAGCCCGTTTTTGACCGATGCCATGTGAGCACTCTATCCAATCCTTCTCAAAAGCATGGCAGCGTGCGGCTCGTTTGTAGGGCTGCTCCCCACTTTGGGTCAGGATCCAGCGGTCCAAGTTGATTCCCAACCTTGACTGAATGTCAACGAACGGCATAGTTCTGTGGAAGAAACACACACACAATTTCTAAAGAAGCAGTCAAGTGCCAATGTTCATGTATAACTTATCACACACACACACACACACACACACACACACACACACACACACACACATATGTATATATATGTATACACACTAGGGCTCTACCATATACAATACAAAACCGAAATCGCGACACTAATGTTCACAAACCCGTGTCGTGGTGTGAGGAGGGTGAATCATGACACAGACACACCCCTACCAACTCTTTCCCATATACAGTTCTGCCCAGAAACATAAATTTTTCGCCGTAATAGGAGGACTGTCACATCAATTTCTTTTCTTCAACCAATAGCTGAGGGCCTAAGGGTTTAAAAGAGCCCTAACCCCCAAGTTTACGAACATATGGAGCACCGATGGACCCTTTGTTTGGTGAATTGGTTCGCTGTGAGTGTCTGCCTTTAACCTGCACGGTGTGTGCGTGCGTGTGTGAGAGCATGAACAGTGTCGACCTTCCCGCTGTGGTGTGTGTGTGCGTGTGCACGTGCGCATGTGGGCATGATCCTTCAACATGGATAAATTTGTGAAAGGTTTGGCCAGTTCTCATCAGAACCGCAGACTGTTGTTTTAAACAGACCTGGGATAAGTTAGTAACTGTGTTTTTCTTTTTCTTTTCATGTCTGCTATGTCTACTTGGAGTATTTTTTGTTAGGTTGTTTTTTCTTTACGCTAATGTTTTTGTTGATGAACTCAGCATTGTTTTTCCAAATAAAAAGTTTGAATTCCTTACTTTATTATTTCAACATTGCAGTGCGTGTTTGTGTGGCCCCCCTGAAATAACACTGGTCACCCCCTGACCACACCATGTAAAAAATTCTTGCTCCGCCGCTGGTTTTGAGTTTTGTGGCTCCGGGCAGCTGGGCGGAGCATATCTTTTGTTTGAACGGAGCAGTGAACAGAGAGAGACGAGTCGACTCCTCCAACTCGACTTCTCTCAGTATAAATGGAAAAGAAGCAGTATTTAAGCGAATATTGGTTTATAATTTTGTGGTAAAGATAAGGTGTCTCCAAACAAAATGGCGCCTCAGAACTTTTCCTCTCCTCCACCGCAAATGAATCGCGATTCGAACCGAATTGTGAGTCAAAATCATGAAACGAACCAAATCGTGGGTTTTGTGTGTCGTTACAGCTCTAATACATACACATGTTACATTAGGGTATTTTCAATCAAATTCTCAGCACTGCGAATAAAAGTTACATGGTAGTGGGTTGCTAGTGGTTTATGGTACACAGTACACTTATAACATTCTGATAACAGGAATAAGTACAGTGTAGGTCTACAAACAAATGTATACATACATACAGTCATAAACGAAATTATTCATACCCCTGGAAAATTTGGCCTTAGTTACTTATATTCAACCAGCAACATTGTTCTTATATCACGCACATGAGAGTTCAGGCGTGTTCACTGAAACACTAAAGTATCTGTAGTAATGATGAGCATACAATCTGTTAGATTAAAAGGTTTTTAGGTGCATAGTTTTTGCACATTTTGGTTTTAATACTCAGATACTAATACTTAGATCCTGACCGTACACTGCAATTCATTGTGTTGATACATTGTAAAAAATGTAAATTTACACGACAGTTATGTGTTAAGAAGAACAGACCTAAACCCTCCAGTTAAAATATTAAAAAATAATCCTTGGCATCTAGTACCACGTAACACAGTATATGGATATATACTGAGAAAAAGGGAAAGTACACCACCCCGAATCCCATACCTGTGGCACTAACGCAAAAGTAATCAATTTTAAAGAGGGACTTAGATTCAGGGGTGAACTTCAGAGAGTGATTCGAAAATACAACTTTCTGTTTGGAGGGCAACTACTTAACCACTGGAACATTGGCTGTCCAAAAGTGTGTGGGAACGGTTCTGTGTTCAAGCATACATCAGTAGTGACACTAGCAGTCCTATGATTCGAACTCACGATATTCTGATATCAGTGGCATCTCCAGCTGTATTAATAGACTGATCTAACAGTAAACGAAGATTTGTCTGTGTTTGAAATTAATACTCCGGCTGAAAGTGTGTGATTAAATTAAACTGACAGTCCTCTACACAAGCTAAACAACGTTAGCCAAACAGCTAGCAGGCTAATACAAATTACTGTTTGAAACAGGATTTTCTTGGGGTAATTATGACACGCAATTATAGCGCTGCAGAAGCACAGTAACACAGACTCTTCTCAAGGTTAGACAACGAATAGATTTTTACAGAGTAAATCCTCACCGTTCTGCTGGGACTCCCTTTAACCTTCTCCCGGATCTCGGAGGCTCACTGAGCTGAGGTTATTCTTTGCGACATTGCTGTAAAGCGGAGCGTGACGTCAAAGATCGTGTTCCATTTTGCGCGCCGCGCAGGTCACACACTATTTTAGACAAAATATCGGACCATCACACCAACAGGGAATTTACTTACATTGGATTGAAGTACATAGATTTAAATAAAGATTTCGTGTAAAGTAGCTATTGAGTTAGTAGTACTAGTATCAGTATCAGTGGTGTTAATAGCATTTAAAAGAATAGGAACATAGTGCATTATGAGGTAGTTAAGCTAAGTTTTAGGAGACAAGTGGGTAAGTGGACAGGGGGATTGGAGTTCAGCCGGAGTGGAGGCGCAGAGCTCCTGTAGGGGGCGCTGAGAACAAACACAGCTGTCCAAGATTGTCTTCAGCTCTGCTGCCATGTTTACTGGGCTGAGGAAAACTCTTATGATTAACTGTAATAAAACATTCCCATATTTATTATGGCAGACCCCAGGATCTAGACTGGTGTCCCAGGATGGGTAACTGCTGTAATGGGTTGCTAGACACATCTACACGACTTCTACTTTTCAGTCCTACACTAGTCAGGCATTAGAAAATGGCTGATATCTTCGTGCTGTAAAAAGATTTCTATTGGGATATTTTTTTATCGGTAGTGTTTGGGTACAAAACAAAATATTTTCACGTCAATTTGTAG
>JBBKCR010000134.1:13125698-13139169 GCA_037577295.1 Ladigesia roloffi
TGTGTGTGGGTGTGTGTGTGTGTGTGTGTGTGTGTGTGTGTGTGTGTGTGTGTGTGTGTGTGTGTGTGTGTGTGTGTCTGGGCACGAGCGCATGACAGAAAGAAAGCGAGATTAGAAGCCATAGGTGTGGGATGCTGTGAATGTCCAGTGAATCAGATGCAAGAGCTAGAAGAATCTAATCAATGCCTACAAGTACCCCACACACTTAATCAGCCTCTTTGATACAGATTGTTCTTTATCACAATACCTCCATATCCTTTCCTTTTGTTAAAAAACCCTTCCAGAAAATTCTTTTCTCTACGGACAGCTTGTGGGTTTGAAAAGAAGTGATACTGATTCACAAGTAAAAAAAAAAACCTGAGACAGACATGTCCCTAAAAATGTAGGTCAACAACCCACAACTGTGATTGACAAATCTCTAACAGGCCTCAAAGTCCTGTACAGTAAACACGTATTCCCCAAGTGACACATCTGCTGAATTAAGCGTCCCACACAGAGTAAAGCAACTTGTGTTCTCTCCCTGACCTTTTAAGTTCCCCCCACACATGATAAACTAGGTCTGAAGGCAAGGCTGCTCAACGTCTCCGGCATTTACATACAAAATCTGTGAAAAAAAGCATTTCACAGTGATAAGTGATCCATAATTGTTAACACTGCTATCAGTGAACTGAAGATGGTAGGAGCCAGCATGTCTGAATAAACTGAATAGTTACTTTTGGCTTTCTTCCATTACGAATCATAGTGTTGGTCTTTACCCCTTTACAAGTTCCAGTTATTGGCAGTTATGACAAAATCATGTTATAACTGTATATGAAATATTTGTTTTTGTAAATAAAGGAAGAATTTGCATGAGCTGAGTTTTTCTAAAGTCAGAAATGCACACTCAAACTTATAGTGAATAGAAAAAATCTGAATGTAATTACCCTTAAAGGGCTCATATCATTCTTTTTTTTCCCACAAAAGTAAAATGTTCGTGTGGTTTTCACCAAAAAATTCACTTTTACATAACCTCTCTTTATACCTTAGACATAAACAGGCTGTTTTTGTTACTCTGCCTTGAGAGCAATTTATGCCAAAGAGCTCTGTTCTGACTGGCAGAGGCATGTTTTGTGTCAAAAAGCAGTCCAAGCTGAAACACTCCTTAAAACGTCGTCATGGATGAGTGGGGCTGGCTAGGTGGGTATGTAAATAAGTGTTTTTGAAGCTAAATATGCATATTTGAATAAGCACTTATAGACCTAGAAAAAAGAGATTTTAATCTCAAACAAGACTCCCTGGTAAAACAAAATGAATAAATGCACAATAATAAGAATTGTAATAGTTAGAAACCACTTCAAGACCTACCCGCAGTCTGGGGCGGGGCACCAGCGGCAGTCGGGGTCCGAGGCGAGGCACCTCCTCAGGAGAAACTCCTCGTACTTCTCCAGCAGGGCAGCATCGTCCAGGATGAGGGCGACCTGCCTAGGCGCCAGCCTCTCGGCACATTCGGGACAGCTGAGCTGGACACGGCTCTCGGTGATCTCGATGCGCAGGTACTGGCGCAGGCAGCAGAGGCAGGAGCGGTGACTGCAGCCCTGTAGCTCTGCCAGCTGCTCTCGGGGCTGCCGCACCAGGCACAGCGGGCACTCCAGGAGATCCTGCCCACCCAGGGAAGCCTGGCTGGAGGACAAAGGCTCGGCTGAGGTGTCGGTGGCTGGGGGTTCCGGGGCAGCAGCAGTCGGCGTGGGAGGTTGGAGGAGCTGCTGTTGCTGTTGCTGTTGTTGGAGCTGTTGCTGTTGGTGAAGCTGCTGGGATAAAGGGGTACCCACACTGGACTTGCTCCCCCTCGCACCCCGCTTGCCATGAAAGAGGCTGGAGAAGGAGATCCTGCCCTGCTTCTTGCCTGGTCCACGACATTTGGGATTGGGAATGCCACTGACAGAAGAATGGGGCGATTCAGAGTCTTTTTCTGATCCCATAGCCTAGGGATGACCTGATAGAGCCCTCGGCTATGTGTCTTTGTAAGGCTCGCGAAGGTCTGCGGCAAAAATGTCCTAAACAAACTTTGTAGGCCTCTAAATGTCAGTTACCTGTTCCTCTATAGCCCAAATGCACTTTAGATACAAAAAGAAAATGTGTCCCAAAGTGAAGGAATTCCAGTAACTGACACTGGTGAAGGATTCCAGTCATACAGTCATACTTTCCTTTCGCACTTAACGAGGAACAAGCCACAAAACAATTGACGGAAAGATAACCTTTCACAGAACGAGTCTGACTGAAGGGAAAGAGAAACAGAAAAATCCCCTTGCTGTCCTACAAGTTTGTTCTCGTAATATTCAAACAGGCTGATTAACAAACAACTGCCTATACATAGACATTTTCCACAATACTAAAAGCCTCATAAAACGTACTCACTCTTAGAAGAAACCAGGACAGCTCTTTTTATTTGTAGAAAAAAAGGAAACTGTAAATGTCACCTTTTTCCAGTTTAAAGTACAATACATGAAAAAAACTAGCTAGAAAATATGTCCTCTGGCTCAGAACAACCTCGTCCCTCTCAGAAGGGTTGTTCTCTTCTCAATGTCGTGTGTTCCCGCAGCTGAAGTCGCGCGGCCGGGCCAAGCTGCTCCAGTTTGCTCCTCTCTCCTTTCTCAATCGGTCTGTCTGTAAGGAAGAGAAATAGCACAGGAAGTTAGCTCAGAGAGCAGTGAGCCTGCGAAAGGAGCATGCCCACACACATACACACACGCACACACACACCCCTGCCTCACTCTTGCTCTTTCGATTTCACTGTTAACTCTTCACACTCAACAATGGCTGACAGGACCCCTGGAAGAATTTTCTGGGTGACTTGTTTGACAAGGCTGACATACTAAGAACTGACACACCACTCAGGCACACATGTAGCTGCATCAAAAATCAATAGATCATCATTTCTTTCAGTATTTCAATATATAGGTTATTTAACTGGATAAATGGCTATTTGTCGGTATATGTATTGGTAGATAATTACTTAAAAATATTGGACAGATGTTTATATTTGGTTTATATTCCATTTTGATATCTGGTGTATTTGATAATGTCTTTACTCAGGAAAAATCGTTTGTTGAGGATGGTGCTGTTTGCTAAAAGACCTCAATTTGATTAATTTTACTGTGTTGTCACCCTGTTATATATGTATTACAGAGATAGAAATGTTACATGTCTCTATTAAGGTTTTTATTTTATTTTCCATATATCTGTACATATGGGATACTGGATTGGGATTGTGGCATTTACCTAAATTTCCTTATTAACAGCAGACACCTAGCAATCTGTTTTAAAGACATTTACCCTATATACACACAATCACGGTCAGGAACACTGCCCTGACAACTGTTTCTACTGCTACAACAAATAACAACAATAATAATTGTCCTGTGTATAATTAAGTGGTATGATCCCCCTAAAAGAGGCACAGTTAGCCATTACGACTGGGACCAGTTCTTTGTCTAATTCTATCCATTTACTATAGATTTTGTAAAATTCCCTTACCTCTTCTGTCTATCCTTTTTTTATCTAACTCATACTGACACCTTCCGCCTCCCTCTCTTAAACACACAAGCACACACTCTCAAGCCTCCCTCTCCACTTCACACTGCGCTGCTAGTGTGGTTGCCATGGTGATACCCACTACCAGTACAGCATACAAGGACCCTCACAGTGACTCTGGCACTTACAAGCACACACACGCACACTAACACACACACAACTGATATGAACACTAGCTAATATATTATGAGCACATGGAGTTCACTTGCCTGGAACAAACGTATTGTTTCAAGAAAAAAATCTGTATATCTATATATATAGATTGATGGATAGACGGATAGATGGATAGAAAAACACACACACACACACACACACACACACACACACACACACATCTGTTGGGTACGCAAAACCATAACATGTAAAACCCTTACACACTCCTTCAAAGCACATTTAATCCAAGCGTGCCCTGGTTTCCTCCTCTGTTGACCCCCTGGACAACTGCCCCCACAGTACAAATTTGTTTAGTGAGAGAGAAATAGAAGAGAGTGTGTGGGGTGAGAGTCTGCCACTCTGGCAACGTCACAAACCAATTCTTATCTTACACGCAGATCATGCATGAACGCAGGCGTGTGAGGACTGGAACGCACCCTGTGCGCGAGCAGAGCAGCCCTAATCTACTTTGGGCATTGTTTTCTTTTTTATGTTTTCCTTCCAATTTTGAAAGACTGTTTTCCACACACACACCTGGACCAGAGCCATCAATAACAGCAAGAAGGCAGATTTAGCTAAAAGAGAGCTCTTTCCAGTTCAGCAGCCCTGTTTCTTTCCTACTTTAATGGCTTTGTGAGGCAAGGCTGTGATGGGCGTTAGACTGACCCACTTTTCCACCGATCTGTTTGAATTGCTAACAGCTATTATTGTGACCTGATATCTTCGCCCACTGTCATCGCCATATGCAACAACTGCTGCACACCATGTCCACTGGACGTGACCAAGAAGCATAATACTAATATTAATGCAGTATGCACTCATAACTAGGCGTAACACACAAACGTTTTCTCTCTCTCTCTCTCTCTATCTCTCTCTAAAACATGCTAATTTGCTATTCAATATTCACCTAGAGAGGAACATTTCTACTGTTCTCTCAGTTACCATGGCACTTCCATAACCATACTGTTGAATCTTATATTGGAGGGAAAGAGAATTCCCCATCTATATATAACTACTGGCCCAACAGCGATCGTAATAGCCCTCCTATTCCACTTTAGCCTCTTTTTAGAGGAGGCAGGAGCCTTTGCTAATGCAACTGATGACACATAATTACCATCTGTGCTCTCTGAGGTTTGGTATGTGAGGCGCATGTGGGTGGACAACAAGTCTTCTCTACAAGAAAAAAAAGTGTCACATCTTAACACAGTGCCGCCTGAATATGTGCATGTGTGTGCATTATGAAACGAAGTTTGCTGTGCCATGCAGCAGCGGCAATGGTTTTTCAATCTCAAGGAAATATAAAGCATAAAGAGGCTCAACTCAAGAATTTAAGGACAGAAGAGTACATGGAAAAGGAAACACAAACAGAAAAACAGAAAAGCCTCCAACACTCCAGGCCACTTTTACAATTTTTCAGTTTAACTGCTGGGCAGGGAGACGGGAGTGGAAACATTTAACTGCGGAGAGTGGGAGAACACATGGTAAACGCTGTACAAATGCTGACTCATTCTCCATGACTGTAATAAACAGGTCACAGAAATGTTTAGACATTATTTAGTGATTAGAAATACAAAGAGCTCTGTGTGCATTCATATAGTTATCTCAGATCTTTAAAATGAACATAATCTAGATCGAGATCAGCACTGCCCACGTAACTTTTGGCTGCACTGTCCACTCCCACAGGCCAGGAGATTAACTCAGTCAAATTTCACATTCAAATTATAAAAACAACAGCTGAAATAGGCGACTCAGAGAGGAGTAAACTTGGACTTAAAGGAAAACATCCATTTAAAAAAATCAAGTTTACACAATTTCCCATTTGGTTGATGTAGTTGATCAGCCTTTTTTAGTGTATGAATATTGTTTCTGCAGTTCAGGGCTTGAGCTGTGAGGCTAAACATTACGGATTGATTAATCAGTCACCCACATCTAGGGAATGGTGAACTAATGCAGTAATTTTGATCAATTAATCACAGAAAAATACCACATTAAAAACAGTAACGCTGATTATTCACTTCCCGTGATTTTGAGTACCTGGTCCTGTTCTATTGTGGCTGGAGGCAATACCAGCTGCTATGGGCGAAGGCGGGGTACAACCTGGACTGTCACCAGCACTTCACAGGGACACACACTTAAATTATATTATATATTACATTACATTATATTATATAAAATAGGGGGCACCCACTCCCTCCTTGGGAAAACATGATTGTGCTGACCATTTCTGCACATGAACGGTGCAAAACCAGTGATTAAATAAAAGAGATGTTGAAAGTCTGTAGTGTTGATTCTTCATTCACTCATATGCCAGAAGTCATTTTTAAATTAGATAGTTCTAGATTAATTAATCTATAACAATAAATCGTTTTAATCGCTTGCCACCCCTAGTAAATACATTGTCTTCACATCTCCAAACCACATCCAGCCATTCCTTAGGGTGGCACCGACCCAACAGACATTCTGTAAAGCAAAAAGTTATTTTGATTTAGACCAGTGCTGGACACCAAAACAATACCAACACCTGAGCATTTCTGCTTTTGAAGCAGTTTGTAAAAATCATTCATTCAAGTCCTAAACTGACACTGTGTCATATATTTGTCCTCGTTTGATTGGGATCAGACGACTAATACCTTCCATTCTGCTAGGTTCCATTCATTTCCATTGATCTCGACTAAATACATCACAATTCACATGTATGAAGTTAATATATAGCAATTGTGCCAATATCTCAATGTAAGTTTGAGGGACAATCAGATCATTTTAATGAATACAGTTCAAAAGACAGTTTTCAAAAGCATTGGTGAACGCATGAGACCTGTAACA
The DNA here is from genome assembly GCA_037577295.1 of Ladigesia roloffi. Taxonomy (NCBI): domain Eukaryota; kingdom Metazoa; phylum Chordata; class Actinopteri; order Characiformes; family Alestidae; genus Ladigesia; species Ladigesia roloffi. The sequence goes on from JBBKCR010000134.1 coordinate 13,132,245, forward strand.
GGTAGCTAATTAACACAATGAATACATTACAAAGCCAGTGCACAGTTAAAGTGTTAAACATATCTTGTGGTGCCTGCAAAGAAAGAAATGGAAGCCTAATGAGGGCGGTCACTGAGCCTGCATCCGTGAATCACAGATGATGATTTTGAAGCATGATAAGCAATCAGACTCTAGTGCCTCCATGTCTCTTCTGTAATTTAGGGTATCACTAGTAAGGCCTCAGAAAAAGCAAGATGTTTTAAAGCCTGATAACATGGATGCCTAGCTCTACCTAATTAGAAGAATAGGTTCTGCTTAACCACAAAGGTGGCACGTGTTTTAAACCTCAGCATTTTACTATGCTATAATTTTGAACTAAAATAGGAATAATATTTTGGAATATTATAGAGAATTATATATAAAGGTTCATACAACATACTCTACCAGTCAAAAGGTTTTGACCACTATGGGTTTTTACCAATAATCCATTGATTTTGATGTTTATTAACTATTAATGAATATATGTCAAGTGACACAACTTTCATTTTGTAACATGGTAATACTATGCAACACTGCATGTCTTACATCCAGTTTTCTGGTTGTGTGCCGATGCAACTCAAATTCTAGACTGTCCTTAAAGTTTAAACGCACTAAATATCTCTTTCATTCCACTGAATCCCAATGACTGTCACTTAATAGTTTCCAACACTTCTCTGGTGATTCACTTAATAACTATAATTACCTGAAGTTTCTTTTTAAAGGTCAGTAATGATCATAATAAAAATATATACTATCCAGCTATTAAGGTGCTCCAGTGTTGAACAAATTGTAAATGTATTTGTTCGCAATGAATATGGAGTACATTTTTAGGAAATATTCAGTGAGTAAAAAATCTTCAAGTGCGCAAAACCTTTTGACTAGAGGTGTTTACAATTTGTTGCTTCTAGGATAGGAAGTGGTAGGGGTAAAGGGTGGGGGGTTTTATACAGCGAGCCACAGTAATACGGTAGGCCTAGTGACCACGAATAGGTCATCAATTAAAAATGCATTTTACATTTTGCAGGCTGGTTTCATTCCTTTAATTGGGCCTCTGGATTACTCGTGATTACAGGGCCTTCAGTGAATAAATCCGAACTGGAACTAATGGCAAACATGCCTTTCCGCAGCCAAGCAGCCGAGCACCGCCAGAACAGAAGCTCTAGTGACAAAACACATCCAAATTTCCTTGGCTTTCCAAAGGCCTCTTAAGCCTATACCGTCTGTCCCATTATACAAGTGTTCAGCACTCTTCTGGGAGATACTAGGGAGTGAGGCTAGTTCTTAAAGTCTCAGCACTTCCGGCCAGTGTAAACTGAGAGAGTACCTCAGCATTTTCGCATCATCCCCTCCGGGAACATCCGCAGTTCTAGACCATGCATCAGCAACCTGAGAAGAGAGCTCAGTCTCTGTTCTACTAACTCCATCTCTCCCTCGCTCACATGGATAACCCCCACACAGACACAGACACACAGATTACATGGTCAGTTTGGTGTACAGGTGGGCCAATGGATCTGTCTGTTATTGCGCAATAACCTGACTCACGCAGCTGAGGAAGCTCCATATGCTCAATAAACGTCACACGCATGTTCCGACTTGTTCTCAGGGACTCTTTTCACGATTACATGAAGAGGATTAGGCATGTTATAACTTACATAAAGGGATTCATGCGAATGTCAAAAGAACTAAAGCCCAATATTCTGTACGAAAAAAGGCCCAACAGACATTTATGATGCATCAGTATAAGTACATTTTCTTCACACTGGCATTTCACCCTCACAGTCTAGGCAGTGGCAAACAGACTAATGAACTCCTTCGCAGGTCCGTTTGTGCTTACTGAAATCCCTTTAAGCTGGGAAGCTGGGTGACTGTCTGTGTGGAACAGGTGGCTCTGTCGATCGTCCTCACATTCTTACAAAACCTTCCAAGATGCCTCTGCCCCTGCTGTGCCTGTAACTCATTCGTGTAGCGGATTCGGTTTCTTTCAAAGATGGCAGGAAATGCCACCCCTCTACTGAATCATAATCTTGTAGAACTGATACTTAAATATCAGTCACACTCTACAAAGCCCATAATCTCACACCTTGTGAATGGAGGGACAGTTTACAGAGCATTAAGGGGCAGCATGACTAATGCAGCCACATACCTGAGCCACTGATTCATTCTTCTGAAAGGTGTAAACACAGAAGATGGCTTCATCTGAAACACAAGTAAAGATTCTCTGAAGCCCAAGGCATCATTCTGAAGGTGCTGGTTGGGGCTGGTTGTTTTCACATGAAGGAGTATTGGTATCTCTACTGCAGGATCATGTCTGATCTTTTTGAAATTTTAATTTTGTAGTACTCTAAGGGTGTGGTTTACAAGGACCGAGGAATTAAGACTAGTCCTGGGCTACACTGCATTCTGAATGGTGATTGTTCATGTTATCCAGGACTAGGCTATATCCCCCAGTCTCTGTAAACCCACCCTCAGAGCCCTGCTGAACTACTCAGAATTGTTTTTTAAGTTGAGACATAATACTGCAGCAGAGGTAAAATATTTCCTTCAGAAAGTCTACTCATGTTAGAAGATCATTCTGAAATACTCACATTGTTTTTAGCTGGTATGTAGGCGTTAGATAGTAGGGGATGAGCTGGTATGACTGCCCTGTGTGCTCATTTCTTTGAGTAAAAGGTGCAGTACTGTACTAGCACTGTGAGAAAAGTACACGGAAACAGCAACTTTCCACCACAGTCATGTAAAGAAGTGACATGCAACAAACAAGTTTCCACTGAATTCACCCTGAAGCCACAGCAGAAGTGAAACTGTCAAATATGGGTAGGACGTGTATTCCAGTTTGGATGGACCACCCACTATAAACACACACACGCATACACATACACATACACACACACAAATAAAGGCTAGAATGTGGTCCAGTAAAGAAACATTCATGAGTAGTTGGAAGGTTACACAATCAGAAGGTTACAGGCAAGCTGTTAAATATTTAATGTTCTGAAGATAGCCCATCCTGTGGAGGACATCAGTGTCTATCTGGGCCTGGCGCTCACGCAGGGAGGGAGAGAGAGAAAGTGTTGCTGAGAATTATGCTGGACTGACCAGCACAGCAGGAACAGAAGGGCTCTAATCACGTACATTCTGTGCTACAGAAATGGTCAGGCCTACTACAGCCCTTTAAATTAACATGTCCCCCACCCCCCAGTGAGGATGAACTCTGCAGGGTCTGAACAGACCCCACCTAGGCCTGCGTATTTACTTCAGATGGCCCAAACTGGAGAGGAGGCCAGCTGCGGATCACACCGAATCCTGTATAAGACCCTTATTCCAGCAGCTATAAAATGAATAATAATAGCTTATCGGACAAAGTCGATGTGGAGGGAGATGATCCCTAAAGACAGAGGGTGTGATCCTCACCTACCTTTCTCTGGCACGTTGAAAATAGACCATCCGAACAGCGAGGCGGGACTCAAAGATCGTCGCTGGGAGGAGATTCAGGTAGCTGTCATGGTCCAGCTTCTTCTTAGGACGAACAAATAAAGCCCCTCTCTTCTCCTGTCCCACAGCTCCGTCCTCGTTACTGAGTCTCCAGCTTCAGGATTAGAAAGCCAGTTCGCTCTTTTCCACTGACATCATTGAGGAAAGCCCCGTTCGGTGACGTGCCTCTGAACTCCTCCCATCGTGGCGTAACCACTGACAGGGGCGGGGGTGTTTGGGAGGGTGTCGTAATAAACCGACACAGACCGAAACCGAAAAGATGAACCATCTTAAAGTTTTGGTTTAAGTCAGAAATACGTTCTAGGATTTACCAAAAAAAAGCAGGCCACAGGTCATAAGACACAAGAGGCGCAGCTAGTGGTTAGGGAGTTGCCAATGTGATAGGAAGATAGTGGGTTCAAATCCCAGGACAGTTTTCCCACCTGCCCACCGCTTCACTTGGTGAATGGGTTAAAATCAGAGAAAGAATTCACATTGTGTGCTGGGGTGTGTTCGTGTATGGCACATAGACATGTTAACACTATGCCAGTCCAGCCTAAACAGGCTTTCTTTGTTTTATTCTGTTTCACTGACAATATTTTATGACTATATTACTGAAGCTCAGTTTGTTTTATTTTTTATTATAAACACATTAAATACACCAGTCAAACAAGATTTCATTTTAGTTTACAAGCCCCTGGCCAATAACATTACTCAATAGGACCATGTCATGAAGACTCACATGGCATATCCCATCCCAGCCTAAACAGCCATTTTTTCACTTCAAGTTTTTTTTATTGTTTCACTGAGAAATAACGTTAAGTAATGCAATCCCAGTTTCAGTCCCATAATTGTTTTTATCAACATAATAAACACCCCAATCATTATATTTAAATTTTTTAAGTAACAGTTTTCACTTTTGGTCAGCCCCATTCACAGAATAGTTTTAGTTAGCAGAAAAAAAAGACTACAGGTCATAAGGCACACATGGAATATCCCACCCCAACTTAAGCAGCCATTCTTTCACTTCAGGCTTTTTTTGTGGTTTACTGAGAGAGAGTTTCTGACTTCAAATTTCAAATTCAATTTCAGTAATGTATCATTTTATTGTAAACACATTAAACCCTTCAGACAAATGGAGACTATTTAGTTTCTGTAGTTTACATGTGCCTGGACAATAACGAATTACTTTTCATCATGCACATTCACAAAATAATTTTTTTGTTTGTCTTTAGTGTTAAAGACTTACAATCTTCTGGAACATAACAGTTTTCACATCTTTAAGTCACAAAATTAATTGCATTATAACACTCCACTCATGTAGTAGCAATTATTAATTTGGTCACACTATATGATCCAATGTAGAGGTGCCTTATTTACATCTAGATGCTTAATCCCCCCACCCACCAAACACCCTAGCAACACACCCACCACACTTACCATTTCCCAGAAATCATCACAACCACAAACAATTGTAGGTAGTAGAAAATAGACTCTTTTATTTTAAGGGAAACATTGAGAGGCTCATCATATTGTGTGTTTCTGTCCCGGCAGAGTGTCTGAAATAAAGCACACTAACTATCCAGCATTTCGGAATAACACACTATTTAGACACTCCCATTTTTGTATCATCCGGATCAGACTGGATGGTGGAAGCGAGGTTTCAAACAGCTGTAGAAGAAAAAAGAAGCCTTAAGTAAATTAGGCATTCAATTCAGGACACATGCACTCATCAAATAAAGCATTTTTGACCTCAATTCTTCCACCCAAGGTGCTCAATCACACAAGCTATAATTACACGACCTCTGGTGGATACAAGCTCAACTACAACCACCTGTCCAATTTAAAGTGCAATATGGTTCATATTAGTGCAATTCAACACTACAAACCTAATCATCTTTAACAGTCAGAAGCAAAATTACATAAGAAAAATTCAAAGGCATTGGATTAAGAGGTATTAGTGCAAAGAAAATCTTAAATTAGATGACTGTCAAATCAAAGACAGGTTTGTGTTATGCAGCAGGACCAAGTCAAAGGGATCAAGGCAAAAGAGGAATAAAAGGAAACAGACAGAAGGAGAGAGAATGAAGTGGACAGATTTCTGCTGGTTAAGCTGGCTCAGTGTGCGAGACTGTTGAGAATTAATTTTCATCTCCAGGCTGGTTTGTCTGGACCCCGTAGTAGCTGCTACAAGTTAGACACAAAATGTATTGAGCAGTTGATTCTGCCAATACCTTCGTTTCCACTCTACTACAGTGTACATGACAATGGTTAGTGTTACATTTGACCATTAAACAGTCATGATCACCAAGATGTAATATATATACGCCTTTACATACGTTGTGAATCCGAAACCATGGTTCCAGACAACCCTAAGCTAATAACACACACCTTCACTGCACCTGTTTTCAAGTCATAGCCCGAAACTTGCAACAGAAGAGAGGTAATGACAGAGTGCTTCCTCTGAAGACAGGGGAGAGATAAAGGGACGGAGAAAGGATTTAGATGAATAACACAAGGTCTTTACAGGTGGCAGCCGAGAAAGCAGCAAGGATGGAGGCGAAGACGAGGTCCGGTGACTGAGCTGCATCGACGGCACGATGTAAACCACGGCTGCTGTAGTACTGCACCAGGGGGGAAGTCTGCTTGTGGTAGGCCTCCAGTCGCGAGTGCAAGGTGGTCGCATTATCATCACTACGACGGGACAGAGGTTCACCTGTCACCTAGACACATAGCAGGGGAGGGACCACTCAGAACGTTATAGGAGATGAAGTCAAGAAACAACATGTTCTAAGCTAGAGATATTTTCCTGCAATCAATTAACTTTGAGTCAATATCCTTTCCATAAGCACCCTCATCACACCCAGCTTATCGAATTAGGTGTTTAATATGGCCCCAACAAAACAATGTATCAGTAAACACATTTTGTTTCACAATATTACTCTTTTTAAGGTTGAATGTGGAATAATTATTCTTTACCACATGCCCCTGTCATCAGACGGCAGTGGGTCTAAATCCCAAGACTGCTAGTGGCCTCACTGATGCACCCCCCAGTGAGGTCCCCACACACTTCTCTCTAGGCGCCCCACGTTTATTTCTGCCCACTGCTTCACTTGTTGAATGGGTTAAATGCAGAGAAACCCTGCATGACTCTGCTGTAACAAATTGCAAGTTTTCTGATTCTGAAAAAAATTCACATTCGTCATGCTGTGTGCAGTATTCACATGTGACTATAAGGAGTCACATAACTGACAATTTTACGCTGCACCGAATGTTTCACAACAGGCTCAGAAAGGCATAGAGGATTATTGTAACAAAGTTTATTATAATCACGGTAAAACAACTTGAATCCTAAAAATACTTGCTTTTGATTGTGGGGTCCATCAAACATCTTTCTATGCTGGAAGGGGCACTAAATTACTGAAGGAGGTTTGGA
>JBBKCR010000134.1:13156815-13172139 GCA_037577295.1 Ladigesia roloffi
ACAGACAGACAGACAGACAGACAGACAGACAGACAGACAGACAGACAGACAGACAGACAGACAGACAGACAGAGAGTGAGTGAGAATTAAATGAGAAATATTTTCTTTAACTGTAATATATATTTCTGTTATGCACCGTTGGGAGAACCAAACACAACGATCATGTTACTGACATCTAACTCAACACAAAACTCCAAATTTGTAAGTATATAAGAGCAATACCCTCCAAATCAATGGTCTCCCTTCTTTCCTAAATTGTTTGTAGATACTCCTATTAAATTCTTCCAAATAGTTATCATATAACAGTCACTATTGTGTTAACATTAATATCAGTAACAAAAGATGTTGTGGGCATTGTGCAAAAATAAATCACATTTTATTCTGATCTGTCATAATAATCTGGAACCGAAAGGAAGACCTGCTCATGACTCAGGGCATGTATGATCGCCTATGAAAAAAAAATATATATATTTTTTATCTTCTTTTCTACAACAAGCCTTACCAAATCTATCATATTGGCCATAACTTCATATTGGCCAGACAGAACATGATAGAAACGAAAAGATTAGGCCTAAATACATAATCAGCCAAACATCTCATTCATCACTGCAAAACAATGACAAAACAACAAGCTGATAACACATATTGTGGTGCAACCAGGCTATCAGCACAGTTTAATTATGAAGTTTGATTTATACTTCGCTAATGTAGTAAAACAATGAGTACTGAATTAATATTGACGCTAAAACAGTAATATACAGGTAAATCTGAAACACCACATCAACATGCTTTTATCACCTTTATGGTTTTATTAATGTGCTCGCAAGATTTACTTGTTATAGTCATTAACTCAACAAGGTTTAATTAAACTTTGGCAACGTCAGAATAATTTAGAAAACTTGAAAACTAATTCCAAAAATCGTGGAAGTTAATTACTAATTCATAGTTAGCAGCTCTCATTTTAGCTGTGTAAACTTTGCATCCTTTTAACATTACAAAATAAAACTGAAAACCAGTACTTACACGTGGCTTGCTGTCCACGTAGTTGTCCATCTTATTTCCATTAGTGCGCCCTTGGAAATCCATTTCAGTAGGTGGACCTGTCGCTAAAAAACTTGGGTCCTAGAAATGCGGTCCTAGATATGCGGTCCTGAAACTGCAGCCTCTCCGGTTGTGCAGAAACACCCTCCTCACCTTAATGAACATTGACGCGGATGGTGGGGGGGCACTGCTCATTACATAGATCGAAAATACTGGAAATGAAGGCTGTGAAACACGATCAGTGTTGTTTAGGCGGTTACACCGTTTCGAATTTTTTAGAGCAAGTCTTTTTAAAGTTATTGGCGTTTATCACCGCCTGTGTCACGAATATCGAAAACCAACTTTACCCCTCTAAACAACACTAACTATTTGCTAACGTTAGGTATTAGATCTTGAGGTAAAACAGCCTTACACTGCTTGCCAGCCTTTTTGAACATATGTTCGATACTTTCCGTTAATGACGCCGCTGCTGCTTTCTCTTCAGTTTTTCTTTAAAAAAAAACACTAGTTGCTGCGCAGTGGGTTGTTTATGTCACGTGCCATTAAAGAGAATCACAGAAGTGGTTATTAGGGATTCCAGTTATTATGTATCATTATTTAAAATAATGTATTACTTTAATTATATTAATTTATTATTATTAGTACATTTTGAAGAAACTCCATAAAGGATCTGAGAATAAACCTTAACCTAGCATCCATGTTACGTGAAGGCTCATTAAACCTTGAAACCTTTCAGTCAATTGTTCTTTAGAGAATCACTTTTATACCGTCATTATAGAAGAACATCCATATAAAGGACATGGTAAATTATCTTTATTACATGATAAGTCGGGCAGTCGCATACAGGACCAACATTTGAAAACCATGTTAAAGAAGAGAAACCCCACAACCTGAAGGGCAGTGTTGCTCCAGGAATAACACTGAGAAGATTAAGATATTCCCGTATTTCCCAACCATAGTCCTGGAGACCAGCCTGCACTGCACGTCTCAAGTTACTTAGCTTCTTTAATGAACCACTTCAGCACAGCTTAGGCTGGTTGACGACCTGATTATTTGGATCAAGTGTGGTGGGAGCAGCAAAAACACGGTGTACAAAGCTGGAGGCCACCTGGACCAGGGCAACGACAGACTTCTTATTAGGCCAAGGCCACTTATAATAAAAGAAGGCCAAAAGAATCAGTTTTATTTACAGCATTGTCTATACTTTTAATAACTATAATCAATACAATGTATTATGTATAATTTAACATAACTTTCACTCTATCGGTTATGTTGTTTTTACTTTCTTTTGTTCTGTCCGCTTCCCGCCTGTGGGACCGATTAAATGTTATCTATCTTCCATTTGGCTGTTTTCCTTTTTGACACCTTACATTCTGAAAATAACGGACATAACTGATGTCCCTTTGCTTTGGATGACCTCTTAATCAACAATGCCATTTGTGCTGTGCACCACAAACTACACTTTTTAAAAGTACTGTGTGAATTTTACATAAAATAAATGTCTAGATACCAACGTTTAACAACGGGACCCCTGAATTCTAACCAGAAGTGCATTTGTGTATGAAGTCCAGCAGATGGCACTATGGACCATAATTATAAGGAGACACCGCTTAATGGTAATCTCCAGATTAAGAGCAAGGAAAATGAAGCAACAGGCGTTTACATTTCAACAATGCTGACTTTTTTTATTCGTTAAAATGGATTCGTGAATGAGAATTCACCGCAAACACACTCTTGGGTTTAAGCTTAATTTGTCCCACAGAGGTAAACATCACTTCTGTGACTATTTCAATTACATCTCAATGGTATAATAGTTAATTATTTTACTTTTAGTATGTGGGATTTTATTCTGGGACTGGGTAGAAAAGCTCCTGATTTAGGGGTATAACAAAGAGCAAAAAAGGCAGTTAATTCAAATTGTTTTTATTCATTTTAAAACCGAGATGGGATTTTTTTTATAATGTGGGGAAAAAAACTGAAAAACAAATAAACTACCCTCCCCCCCAAAAAATAACCCCAAAACAAAAATAAAAAATTCATAAAGAAAAAATTCAGTCTCCCACCTGTCGCTTCCTTGAGTGTGCCTATGAGCTGAACAGTGGGGTCACAGCTAGTTTGTGTGTGTGTGTGTCTGTTTATACGTACTGACAGTCTGGCCAACAGCAAAGGCTTTTACTGACCCACAAAGTGAGCAGACACAATGAGTGAGAAGTACCTAAAACTAGCCATGCATTCTCCTTTCTGTTCGTGTGTGTATGCAGGACGGTCCTAAAGGTGACTGCTTTCTAAACTGGACTGAATATTGCACTCCCCAAAGATTCAGAAAACAAAAGTGAAAATAACATGGCTCCATAAAAGAGGAAAAAAAAACAAAAAAAACAACAGTGCCCTGGCCCCAACCATACTCCTGACAAGACACACTAATTATAGTGAATAAATACAGTCGACATTTAAAACTCAGCCTGACCCTAAATTAAAAGTGACTTCAAGGAAGGGGGAGAAATGGCATAGCATTTCAAAGGAATGCTCCGGTTCCTTAGAACTAAAGAGCGGCTGCTTTAACAAAATCAAGTACTGTCTTGTGTCTTTTAGTCATGTATAATGTCTTTTCCAATTTCAACAATGTTTATCATAATCAAAATCATCAGCGTTACACAATTGTAAATCTTTTCAACATGGCTGAAATCATTAATTTCAAAAGAATGAAAAATAGGAAGCTATCCCAAAACTGGACATTCAGGAAATCAGGAGGGGCTTCTGTTTATTGTAGCCTGTGACTGGTACACGGACAACCAGGAGGCAGGCATGTCTGTGTGCTTTGACCTCTTTCATTCATTCATTCAGCTGGTGAATCCACAGATTAGCTTTCATACATTACATCTTTGTGATCGATTAGCCATGACTCAGAGTATAAATCATCACAAAATTTACCCACAGCTTGTACTTGCTCCCCTAGGTGAATTTCCCACTAGTTTTGTACAACTGACATGTTACTGGATGCAGCAGTTGTGACCGTTGGCATCCTTGAACCTCAGGCGCATCTTAGGTCTGTACTTTTCGAGGTAAAGTAGCTGTTTGGAGTTGAAGGCTCCACGTCTCTTCCTGAAAACAAAATCAGCAGGGTGAGTGGTGAAGATAAAAGAGTGTGGCATCAGTTAAACTGTTTAAAGTGCTTTGAGTACGCACTGTCGTATAAACTGCACCGCATCCTCATATTTCATCCCGCTCTCGATTAAGGCCAAGGCTACCAGAACAGGAGCTCTGTAGAGAAAAAGACAGCAAGGTGAAAGTGTTCCTTGCCTCAACTGACAGACATTAGAACAAATCTTTCATCCTACATTGGCACATTTAGTGCATTTCATGCACACAGTAAGAGAACTTTTACTGCAAAATATATATTTATAAAGGAAGTACAGAATGTGAGATTTACTGCCCAACTTTAAAGTTCTCTGTCAAAAAAAAAAACCTTTTAAACCTAGTATTAATTTTTGTTTTTTCTCCCATAATTTGAAAACACCAGCTAATCACTGTGTATATAATTGGAATAAGCCAGAACAATTTTGTGTGTCATTCCACAAAATTCAATAATGGGGACGGAATTGGAAAACAACCTGTCAATTACAACAGGCCAAGGCTGCTTAACAAGGTGTTTTGCTTTTGTTTGCCGGTCAAATAAACTTCAATCTTTTGAAATATAGCTCATCTGTTACCCTTTTTATAAAAGACTAAAAAATTTTTTTAAACAGTTACTACCATTTCATTACTATAATTACAAACGTAATTTAAATGAAATGTTTTCTTTGTTGTATGATACTGAACAATAAGTACATTGAAAATGATTGCAACATGACTTTTCATTTGACAATCTAAAAAATATAATTTTTACATGAAATACATGCATAGAGAACACATTGCAATGCTGTCTTCACTGACATCTTTTAGATAAAGTCTAAACCGGAACTCACTGAAATTCACTTACTGTCTAGAAATAACCAGTGTAAAAAAGATTTTTTATTCTTTTTAACAAAGGTTTTAAACTGATACTGGAGGTCTGGTTTCCCTACTTAAACACACCTGATTCAGCTCAGTTTAATTCCCAGGTGTACTGGGATCATTTGAGCAGAGGACTTGCCAAACAGCACTGGACACAGACCCTCCAGAACTGCTGAGGCAAGCACCCTTGCTCTCAAGTTTAAAATGTCATGCTGTAACAGACACTCTAGAGCTGAATCTAGTAATTAGTCAGATTATGTTTGTACACCCCGTGAACTAATACTACGCGTAGCCTGGAGTTTTAGGGCAGTGCGAGTATTACACATACTTATAATTTACCATTACTGTGTTTTGTGTTTTTATTCGTTCTGTAATGGTGTTTGTTTACAATCAGCTCTGCACATTAGTGCATGTAACTACTAGATTATAACATGTAAAAATAACCCAAATTGGAGTGGACCTATTTACAGTGTTAAATGCTGGGTATGAAAAAAGGAAACAGCCAACAGCGGCTGTAGAAATAAAGAGGATAGCATTTAGTCTAAAAGGAAAAGCTGAAAGTTTCACTCACCGGCCCAAGCCCGCCACGCAGTGGACTGCAATGCAGCACCCTGGTTCGTCTCTGAACTTGGTCTTCAACAGGTTTAGCCAATCATCAACAATCTGGGTGGGTGGTGGAGCTCCATCATCGAAGGGCCAGTCCTGTGCAAGTAATAAAAACATAAAGAACACATTTATGACACAATGAAATGTTCTGTGCCTTTTCAGGGAACTGCTATACAATGTAAGTGAGATGTAAGTCAAGGCTCCAAAATAGACTAATCTGCAGAGTCACAGAGACAGTAAGACCCACAAGCCAGTTCTGAACTGTAAAGCATTGTAAGGGAGCATGGAGTTCTCACGAACTGTTCTTGGGCGCTTGGCCACAGAGATCTGGCCCTCTCCCAGCCAAGCTGTACAAAGAGGAGCAACAGACGAGAGAATGCAGAAAGGGTGGTTGGATACAATGAAAAGGGGAGAGAGGCCAAAGATTCAGAGATAATGTGGGGCTGTAAAAGATGAGATCAGTAAGGAGAGACCAAGAGAGAAGGAGGAGAAAGATGGAGAGATAACAGGTCATAGGACAGCAAGAGAGGGGGGAAAGGGAAAAAAGAAAGGAGGCTGGGGAAGCTCTTTGAGGCAGGACGTATCCAGTTCACCAAAATGATGCACAAGTCTCATGTCATCTGGAGGGAGCAGTACAGTTTTCTGGTAAATCCATTCTAAGATCTTAACTAAAAAGTTCTTAGCGGAGAAATTAATTATCACAACAGAAGACAGACCATAGAGAAAGTGAGACAGAGTGTGAGTGAGAAAGACACAGTGAGAGAACGAAATACAGACAGCTTAAGACAGAAAGAGCGAAAAAGATAGAGAGAGTGAGAAAGACGGAGAAAGACAAAGAAAGACATGGAAAGAGAGAGAAAGAAAGACAGAGCGCAAAGAAGAGAGCAAAAGACAGAGCGAATGAAAGACCGATAATGAAAGAAAGACAGAGAAAGAGAGACAGACAGACAGTGAGGGTTATGAAAGACAAATGTTTCTAGGATTAAAACAGGGGGTAGCTTGAAATGTCCGATTTTTTCGGACTGATTAACAGTAAGACAAAAACGATTTTCCTAATAGATTTCCTAATAGCTAATGCGTGAATTTTGACAGGAGAATACAAAGAGAAGCAATACAAAAGAGAGAGAAAGAAAGACAGAGAGCGCGAAGGAGAGAGTAAAAGACAGAGCAAATGAAAGACAGAGAGCTAAAGAAAGACAGAGCGAAAGAAAGACCGCGAGAGAGACAGACAGAGAGGGAAATAGAGATTGGCTGGCTGCCCCTGTGTCTCTGTAGCTGTCTGAGCTGCCATGCTCTTGATGACCCCTCTGCTCGCTGTTGGCGCCCTCTCAGTTTCACAGTAGTATTTGCTTCCTATTCCCTCTGTACCCTCTCAAACATGTACTCTTAGACAGGCAGACAGATAGACAGAATGACAAACCAATGCCGTCTCCACTGTCATTCCTTTTTCAATCCAAGATTTTCTGTACATTAAATACAAAAACAGAGATCCAAAGGTTGCCTTTCCCCTGCTGAAATAGGCAGATGACATAAGCCTCCAGTCACCTGGACTGTGGGTATTTTCCTAACCTGTTTAGAGTATCTCAACTCTTCCAAGACACTGTGCTTTTTGCTGCTGCGTCCAGGAAGCAGCGCCTTTCTTTCTTTTCCAGCACATTCCTGTTTAATTTCCAAATCATTCTATTTGGACCATCTCCAAATAGCATTTCCAGGAAAGAGGTTATGAAGGACAAATGTTCCTAGGATTAAAACAGGGGGCAGTGTGAAACTATTCACCTAAAAGATCCAACATCACAAGCTATTGCGTGAATTTTGACAGGAGAATAGGGCTTTAACGTTTTACAAAAAAGTTTTCATTTACACCTTGGTTTGGTGGTAATTACTCCGACCCATGTGTCTTGTTGAGTCAGACAAGATCTAGTAACAAAAGAAATCTTCTGCTATGCGATGTTGCAACTAAAAGTTTTTGTTTCCCCTAAAACCCAAATTCCCGTGTGCTCCTCAACATCCACAGCAGTCAATAACACAAGCAAGAGATCCAGGGTGTCAGGTACTATTGTTCACTAATTATCACTCTTCATGATGAATGTTTCAGGACCACTTTTTACATTTTTATTTAGTCAGTCTGAACTGTAAACACATGCAGCTGCTGGTAACCAAACACTGAATATTTTAAGCTAAACAGTCTTTTAATGTGACCATAATGTGTGTTATGCTCTTACATGCTGCATATATCTACTTGATTAATTGGATTTGGGGGGCACTATTCAGCCATGCCAATTTCTGTTACATCCCCAAGCTCCTGATGTGTTTGATGCCCGTCTGTCAAGGTCAACAACACAGTTGGCCCCTACTTTAAGGTTGTGTGTTCTACCTTCACAAAACATTAGATTGTTTTTTTAATTGCACTTATGTTTAATCACCCTCATAATTCTTTATTAACAAATTATTAATAGTTGTTCTCTGATGTTGGCATTACAAAACCATTTCTAGAACTGAGAGACTAACTATTCAAATGAGAACTGCATAAAAGCCTTCTCTAAACATGAGGCTGTTTATTCCCCCTTCCACTTTGTTACTGTACTTCATCTAGTGTGTTATAATTCACTCACACTCTACCTGCACAGAACCTCCCTGAAGGGCATTACTGTAGGACAGCTATGTGTTACGAGACCGCTTGCATTCCTTGCTTTGTTTACTGTCATTCTTGTACAGACTTGTGCACTAGGAGAGGAAATACTGGCAGCTGTTTGTGAAGGTACTGCACCCTAGCTTGTGGTTGTGAGTTATGAGTCAGATACATCTTTCTTCATGGTGGAACACTACTGCTCTTGTTTCACTGAGCTTTAAACAGAAGCGTATTTGCTCCAAAAAAAAAATTGAGTGGGCTACAGAGCAAGTGAATAAAGAATAAGCAGTTATGTCTGTGAGCAAGAACCATTCTAAAAGCGATCTAAACAGCGGCACTCACCAGGACTTGGATGCCCTCCCTCTCAACTGGCGCCTTGTCATAAGTGGCCTCGCAAACACGTACAAGTGTGTTTACCTCAAATTTCTTCAAGTCCTTGAGGGAAAATCAGGGGAGCACAGGTCACGACTCCATCTCATACACATTCGTACATAATCAAATTAGAGTCACATTTCAACATGCACACTTACCTCTGTGAACTTGTTGAGTGTAGAGTTGGTGGGGTTGTGCGTGATGAGGAACCTCATGCACTCATAGGTAATTTCAACAGCGGCAGGGCGATTCATGTTGGCGAGACGGCTTTAAAAACAGTTACAATAAAAAAGTATGATTCCTGTTCCTTAAAAAACGCTTTGGCTCAGATTCAGCTAGGACTTCTAGTAAAAGGAAATAAATAAAAAAATGAGTACGGGGTAGGATGGAGGGCACAAGACTACAGGTAACTGTAAAAACAAAAATGAAAAAATAAAAATGATCTAACCCACAGTGCTCGAGGGATGTATAAAAACAGGATGATGAAAAGGCAAAAGAAAAGAAAAAGAAAACAAAAAGGGAGACTATCCTTCAGTCATCCAATGAGACAATTGTAGATTACCCCATTCAGGAGAGGTGTTTCTGACTGACTGTAGAGACAAAAAGCTGCAGAAGAGGGAGGGAGAACTCGCTTGCACTCGGGCCGAGGACTACGCGTGATCCCAGGGGGATATGAGAGAGACACACTATACCCAGTGTGCAAGTTGTCAAGGGGGTTTCTGGGTAGCGTAGTCCCGCTGGGGGCTGATGATTCACTTGTCCACAAAGGCAAGGTGCTGAGCCTGGCAAAAGTCTCCACTCACAAACGCCATAAATGTGCGGCCCAAATCTACACAGAAACACTGCCGAGAGAAAAAGAATAAAAAAAATATTAGAACTGTCATCACTCTGCGGTTTAACAAGGAATTTTACACTTTTGGCATAAACAGGGTAATTTAAATCCACACAATGTGCAGATAGTTGTGTAACACTTGGTACAGCTCCAAACAATGGTTGAAAGAACAATGACGCACAGTGTCATAGAAGTGCAAAACACTTTTGGCTGATTCGGTAGTTAATATATTGTTTCCTTTTATTATTGAAGACTTTGTCAATGCAAAACACATTCCTTTACTTAGCTGGTTGAGAACAGAAAGAAAATAATAAATGTGAAAAAATAAAATAAAAACAAGATCTGTGAAAGGACATCAGAGAAATCTGAAGGGTAAAAGGGAGCATCAAATATGAATTCCAACACCATACACACCATACACTAAACACCATAAAAGATTGTCAGTCAATGGGTCAGCTCTTTTTAACCTTGAACAGGGCTACAGTTGTGGTTAAAATAGGTCATTAAGGCAGTGTCAAATAGTAGGGGTGTGGTGATGGGGTGTAGCGATTCAATTCAATTCACAATTCTGGTGTTCATCAGTCAATCAGTCAATATTCTAACAATATTTTTGCAAGAAACATGACCCAAACTACAAAGATTAACCTTCTAGTGACAGTATTGACAAAGTTGAACTGGACTGAATAGAACTGTACTGAAAGTCTCTTCAGAGGCTCCTTTGCCATCTTAAACAGAAACCAGTCTAAATAATAATAATAATGCATTTTAATTATAGGCACCGTTCATGATGGCATAAAAGAAGAGGAAACAATAAAAAAAAAATCACAAAAACAATAGGTAAATTAATAAAATGTCATAATTAGTTAATAGGGTGCGTAAATTAGAATGGGGGTCAAACAGAATATGGGAGTTTAAAAAGGTGCGTTTTCAAATGTGATTTAAAGGCAGAAAGTGAATCGCTGTTTCAGGCTTCATGAAGAAGTGAGTTCTACAGGCGAGGGGCAGCTCAGCTGAAGGCTCTAAAACCCCATGGTTGTCAAGGCATATGAAAACTGATAGAAGCATATAATCTTAGAGAATGTTTAGGTATGGAGATATGCAGAAGAGATATGAAGGTGCCAAATTGTTGAGTGTCTTAAAGGTAGGGAGTAAAATCATAAAATCAGTATGATAGGAAGCCAGTGGAGCTGCTGATTTTTTTTTGTGGGAGACAAAAGAGAGAACAGCTGAGTGAAGGCTGAGTGAGAAATGTGTCAATTCTTTAGGGTGTTCACCACCAATGCTACCCTATTTAACATCCTCACAACAGCAGTGCCTGCAAAAAGATCTTTAACGCAACAAGCTGCACTGAGGGTGGGGTTAGCGATGCCATCTGTCAGCTAAGTACAGTGTCATTACATCTTTAGCTCCAGGCGGTTTCATACCAAAGCACATTTCCGGTCTTCAAAGACAGTCATGTGACCTTCACAAGTTTCTTGACATTACAGGTATGACTCAAACACAGAGGCTTAAAACCAGAAATATCACAATTACAACTAATTAAGCCTCGCAGTGGAAAACGCCTTCAAGGTTACTCTAGTCCAGCCCAGCTTGGCTTATTACTATTAATCTCCATGAAGTAAATAGTTGAAAACATACACAGACAGCAAATGATGAAATGTCTGATGAAAAAAACAGTGTTTTAAAAAATTGTGTCTGTGGAACTGAAGAAAGAATATATACACCACAAAATAAACCATGATTAGATGTTTTTGTAGCTGCAGAAAACAGCCTTGGTGGCTTTTCGGGATTCTTTCACAGATCTTATTTCTTTAGTTTCACTGAGGTGCTGAGGTATATTTTAGTTTTTGCAACTTAAAAATGGCAACACACACACCATGTTTTTTAAGGATGTACAATAAATTTGTTTCCGGAAAAATGTGCAAACTGCTGGTAAGAATTTAGTTTTTTTTCTCTAGCACCGAAGGCGAACAAGCTACAGTCTCCTGCTGTGTCACACACTTACAATTCACACAGTTCCTCCACAGGCCACACACAACCCAGCTGCATCCCGCATGAACACGCTGACAACAAAAAAAGGAACTTTTCTCAGAAATGACAGTTTCGTGTCTCTCTGTTCTGTGAACTGCAGCCAGTCGTTAACTAGTGGAGGGTTAATTAGGTACATTATACTGTCAGATTCCTTCATTCTTCTTATCAAGAGCATCTTTATTTCTGCTTCACTCACCCTCTCACACACACTAGGAAGGATGTGCTGAACATTGTGCTGAATGTTCCTCCTAGTTCACCCCCTGGGGTACAGCACGATGCTTGAGGGCGTCCATCTTGTATTAACTGGAGCACAGTCCGAACAAGTGATTGAACTTAGGAGAGCTAGGGACTACCTTTCGTAAGACTGTTGTGCTTAGTTTCCCTTTTATCCCTAACACACACAATGTCAGCATGAAGGTTAATTCTTTAGACTCGCTTTTTGCATTGGTGCTAAATATATCACTATCCAAAAAGGAAAGATTTAGGTGCTGAATACCTAATGAACAAAATAAATACTGTTTACAACATGCTTGTAATGTAAAAAAACTGGCATAAAGCGACGTGAGGTTTCTCTCCCGAAGGCCTCGCTCAGTTCTCCCAGGCGCTCCTGAGCTACTATGAAACATGAGGGATTACAGGGCTTTTGAATGGCTAATATGCCCACTGTGGAGTGCTAATCCCCCTAAGATCCCTTCGATTTAAGCTACAAATCCTGCCAAGGCACTGGAGCTGTGCTACACTGTGTCTTCATGTAATAAAAAAACACATCCAGCAGAGACACACACTCCAGATATGGGTCAGGAGTCAACCAGAGCACATGAGGACACACAGGACTAGCACTCTGCCTGTGAGCGTCTGATTAGGGCAACACTTTGTGGCAGGATTATGATGAAAATTGTTGTTTCCTATATGCAGTAACTCCAAAACAATTTGAAGCAACAAAATGAAGCAAGCAGTGTTCTCTGTACAAACAGGCTTGCTGAAATGGCAGTCTAAATGAGGACTAAGGCCGTCTGCAAGACTTCTGCGTCTGGGCAAATGACCCAGAGCTTACATATTATCTGAGTCAGCTGTGCAGCCTCTCTCCTTCCCATGACAGGGCTGCAGCTGTAGGGGGAAGCCTCTGAGGCAAGCGGCTCTATCTCTAACCGGCTAAGGATAGGGCAAGTGAGATTAGCGGCCTTGGGCTAAGAGAGAAGAGAACACAACGCAAGAGAGAGATAAGACCCATGGCAGTTCACATAACCATACCCTCCTGTTGAGACTAAGACAGACACACAAATGTTTCGAGACTCATTTAATTTGAGTTCACTCTTGTACAAAGAGTGAGTAACACTAAATATCTTAATATGGGGCACTAATGTTATGCTCTGCATACAGTACACTTTCCACACCCAGAGGAACAACATACACCCACTCACTCCACCCGCACTTCAGAGAAAAACCCTCATCGAGCAATGTGACAAATGTTGCCCCAACCTGATACACACACTGACTGGTGTGTGTGTGTGTGTGATCTTTTCCTCTGGTCAAGGTGACTGCACCCCCCCATGAGATAGTTATTGTAGAGTCATCAAGCTCAAGACAAGGGCAGAATAGGTGATAATTTATCATGTGTGGGAAAAGGCACACCAGACAAAACGGATGCACTTTTCATTCTTGTTTGTACATGGTTTAAAGTATAAACACACTCAAAGTGACAGCAGAGCCTATGAAATGACAAACACACATATATGTTATCAACCTCTTTTTCCCAAACAAGTGACTGGCGGAGCCATTTAGATTGAAAAAAAAATAATAAATTAACGACATAGCTCAAACTTTGTATTGATCAAAAGCACTTATATTTCTGACAAACTAATTTACTGGATGAAAAATTACAGTGCTACAGTAGACATAAATTATAAACATTTATCTCACTGATAAATGAACTTTAAGTAATCAAATGAAAGTCAGATATATCACTGGTAAAAGGTAAATTACTTTATAGATTCCTGTGTTAGTTTAAATGCATTATTTATGTTTTACTACTTAAGTTTTGGCAAGCAAATTCCAAGAAAATTCATTTAAATTACAATGTAAAATTAGTTAACATTTAAGTTTTCGAATCAGTTCAGCAATAACTTTGATATTTGAAAAGCACGCTATCTTCAGGTAAAAAGAGGCATCATCTCTATTCTGAACACAGACAGCTTTATGTTCAGTGTTGAGGGCTTAGTGAATTTTTTTATGATTTATTTTTTGTAACAGACATTTCAGAATCTACATCAATAAACTAAAATAATAATCTATCGTGTTAACAATATGTTTCTCACTTTTTCTCAGCCCTCAAGTACACAGAGCAAATAGATGAGTGAGACAGAAACTGAAAACTTGTTTTCAACATTTCTCCCTGTGTAAACACTTGGTGCCTCTGGTTGCTTCCAAAAGCTGCCTGGAGAGAATTCTAGGCTAAGCATGGAACCTCTATAACTTTTTTATTATGATTTCCACAGTTTATGGGAAAAAAAAAAACTTTTAAAGAATCTGAAATCAAGAAATCAGTAGAGTCAGAAATCTTAAAGAGCATTTTAGAATTCTGTTCTGAATAGCTAAACAAGACAAAATTACTTGACCATTAAAATAATCCAAAGACTACTCCATTACAAATATAATTGAGAGTTACAGCCTTATCACTGTTACTAAAGAACAGTTATGCATGTTTAATAAAGACACAGTGATCCGTGTTGCTGCAGAATTTAGTTCTATGCCTAATGAAACACAGCCAATCCAGTTGATCAATGAATTCAGCCACACCTGAACATCAGAACCAGTTGCGGAACTTGGATGGTAGATCACCAGAGTCAGGATCGGGCACCCCAGACTACATCAAGGACTCCAAGCATCATTGGCTGAAGAGGTCAAAGGGGTCAAATTCACAAAGCAACAACTCTCATTCAACAGTGGTGTGTGTTTGACAGACTGTTCTCACTAATTAAATGCTTATTAAAAAAAAAAAAAAAAGGGACATGGGCCAAAGTGGTCTTACTGTAACCTATTACACAGCTTTTCTGATGGCAACACAAAAAGACCCCAATTAATAAAATGACAAAAAAATCAATCAAATAGGGAATGGCATTATCCTGTGTAAAAGTATGAATGTTAAAATGAATTGCCAATCATTGACAAGATGCTAATCCAGGTATTCCACATTTATTTCCACAGTGTTTTACTGACAAATGCAAACTGAAATATTGACCTACAAAAATCTATTAGACATTTACAAGTCACATTTACGAGAATTAAAATGATGTTTAATTAAAGCTTTATCACTTAATCTAAACTTATTTTTAATGACATAAAACAGCAAGCCACAGCCATAGTTGCCATGGTTGTTCCTCATTATCTCTTCGTAAAAGATCAAAATGTTCTTCCTGATATAAACACACTGTTTTAAAATGAAAGATGGCTTGATTATAAAAATAATCCATTATCAAATCAGAGTTGCTTGGCAATACCATACAGTGCCAAGTCACAAGTGTCTCAATTTTTCACTCAGATAGAAGAGATTATGTTCCTGAGACTAAAGTCCAATGCCAGCGCGATGAAAGAGGGCCGCAGTCGGTGACCAAACACGGGCAGGAAGTTTTACTCCAACCAAAGTACACACTTACACACATGCATGAAGAACTATCCAAAGGGCATGTAATAAATTCATCCAGAACCTGAAATAATGATCAAACTGTATAAACCAACATTTTGGGGTCAATGTGGGGAGAAAAAAAAAAAAAAAAAAAAAAAAAAGAGTAAACTTAACAAAGAGGTGTGAAACACAAGACAC
>JBBKCR010000134.1:13180269-13194257 GCA_037577295.1 Ladigesia roloffi
GTGCATGTTTTTGTCCTTGGAAAGGTCTGACACCCATCCACTTCCATTATATAACTACCAGACTGCTACGGCTAAAGCTAAAAATCTGCGTTTGTGTTCTGCTGAGGAAAAAATGTAACCTTCGACTTGGATGCCCTGGGGGTAAGCAAATAAACATCAAATTTTCATTTTAGGGTGAACTATCATTAAGATAAAGACATGCTAAGAAAGGCTTATGTCCAGGTAAATAAGGTAAATAATAAGAATAACAAAAACAAAATAATAATAACAATAATAGTAATAAGACTATTAATAAAAACTTACTGTGAAAATAGATACTGTGTGGTTGTAGCAATATGATAAATGCTTCAGTTGTCAGAGAATGCCAGGTGGATTTGACATAGAATGTGTTCCTACTCCCCCTAGTGTTATGTTACAAACAAGCAAAGTGAGTTATGACCATTGAGAAACTAACTGTTGACAGTCAGCTTGTGTTACTTCAGCCACAGATTGAACACCAGCACACCTTTGTACAAGAAAATCTTTATTGATATTCTATCAATACTATCAAGTACTGCAGATTTTGTATAAGCTGACAAAACATTTTCAGTCAAAAGAGTGCATTTAATACCCAAAGTCTATTGCACAGCGTGAATGCAATAGGAATGTATACAACAACAATCTTATAATCTGATACGTAGTACACAAAAAACTGAAGAAATACAGGTTGACAAAATATTCGTTTAAAAATGGTAGTATGCTAACTACAATACTCTTAACTTGTCAATGCTGTTAAATATTGATTTGTACATGTTATTTCAATGGGTGCTTCGGGAGGCTGACATTCTTGCTGATTTATCACATATGTATAAATACACCTTTGTTAAGTCCATGTGCAAATGGGGACTAGTTGTTTGCAATTATATTGTCCATAACAAACAAAAATCCCTTACAAAACTGAGGCAAGAATCATCTGGATTTTTAAAAATGAAAGGAAAACAAAGGCTAGCAGTTCTGAGAGGAAACAGTACAATGAATCCACCTGACAATTTTCTATCAATTTTATTCAAAAATACATTAAGGAAGGAACTGTAAAAATGTGAAAAGGGGGAGAATTTCATGGAAATGGTTACATTTTAACATATATTAAATTATTGGTTTGTCAGAAATGCAGCAACACGCTAGGGGTTAGAATTTGAACAGCAGGGAAAAGCCTCTGAATGACATTGCTGACCAGCTACTCTGGCCACAGTGACCCAAATAAAGTGGTGAATGAGTGGATGTCTGATGATGACCAGTAATAGTTATTTCCTTACAGCTCGAGCACTGTGAAAGTCTGTGTAAGATGTCATGGCCCATAGTGTCCTTCTAATGATTGTCCTACATTAGATTTCACCTTTTAAAAAGCCATGCAGGCTGTTCACTCTTTCTTGACATTCTTTATTTAATTCTTAACACATATCTTTACAGCTCACAAAAGAAAAATATTAGACCACCAAACTGCTTCTTCTTAGTAAGGCATAATATTCCCAATTTTATTTTTTTCAATTCAGTGAGGACAGCAGGTGATTACAACAGGGTCCTAGTAGCTCCTAAAATGTTTAGTAGCCAAACCCCAGGGTCAAGTCATAATCCATATTTAATGGCACTTGTGTACAAGGCACACTCTGACATAAAAAAAAGAATTAAACAGCAGGCCTTTTGCACAGCCTATATAAAATACACCCTTGTTTTAGGAGGTCTATCATGCCAAGTCTGTTTTTCAGCCAGCTCAGGAATTGTTGTGTAATGCAAATCCTACTCCCAAGTTTGTTAATAAAATATCATTGTCTGATCTGGAGGGTCAGTGATCAGACATGACAAGCTCAGTGTTTGAACATGCATGGTATAAATGGCTGTTATTAAAAGACACAATGTGAAAAGCTCTCAGTCATTGCCATTTGAAGCAACTGTTCTGATTCTGAGAACAGTGGCAAATTAATGATAAGTGGCAGTGGGGAGACAAAATGACAAAATTAGAACATTTTGATAGACAGATCCAGTGCATTTGTAAAATTTGTTCATTATTACATACTAATCATTCAGTGTCTGCCTGCAAATATTGAATGATTGGTACATAAGCTATTTTTATGATTAAGATGTATTTGTAGTTCACTATTCAAGGCATTTCACTATTCAAGGCATCAGAATATTTATTTGGGAAGTTGACAGACCACCTTTTCAGTAAAGCATATGACAGTGAATCATAGCAATGTCTTCAAGCAGTATTTGTTCTGAAAAAAAAAAGCTTTGGATTTGCATCTCTGCCAAATTTTAATGATTGAACATAACTAGGGTAAGTGCTGATGTCATATAACTATCATAGAACACTCTGTATAATGACAGAAGGTCAAATAGGCTAAAAATCGAAGGCTAGTTTGAATGTGTCAGCATTGTAAAAATAATCACTGTGCCTTTCCACTCTTAGACCAGGTTCACAGAAAATATACACGCTGGGAATTCAAGAAGGAAATGCTCATTAGACTTTAGTACTCTAATAGACTGAAACACATTTGGAATTCAAATAGCCTTCCACTTCAAGGATAAGGATGATACTCTTCACAAAAATGGGGCATACTAATACACAGTAAACAAAACACAATTTATGACTTTGGGTCAACAGTTATGACTTCACTCCCTACAGTAAACTTCATTATCAGGGTATTAAAGAGAAAACATTTTAATAGTTGACTTTAAAATTAACTGATATATTTTTACATAAACTATAGCACTGGATGAAAGGCCCTGGTAAAAGGAAATAAAAGGAGAGAAGACGTTGAACTAAATGTGACTGCAGCCAGGGGAACATACAACCCCAGGGTCAAAAAGGTGGATTTCAACAGGAGTCAGAACATTTGGCAGAGTGTGCAGTCACATGGGTAAAACTGTTACTTACACGTTGTCTGATTCCAATAAACAATATTATCAATTAAAACAACACAAAATGACAGCAACAATAATAACAATACAACAGTTATAATAACATATAGGCTGAAGATAACAAAAACACAAAGTAAAACAGTAATAAAATCAGACATTTCAAAGTTTCCATCTCCTGACTTTGTCTAGTCATATCTATCATTCAGTTTGTTATTGCTGTTACAGGTGTTACTTGAGTGACTGCAGAGCACTGGAACAAGAAAGGAAGGATAATATGGACTGTTATGTAGGGCATAGTAGGAACCCTGAGAAGGATGAATGGATGTACTCAGTGGAGTAGAGCCCATTTGCCTGGTCAGATGGCATCTGCACCCAAACCTGGTCGTTTTCCTTTAGCTCCAGTACTGCACTTCCTGATGCCTGGTCCATATAGCCCTTCTTGTATTCATCATAGGTGTATGTTGCAGGCACATTGTTTTTGTACAGCGCCACCCACAGGCTGGTTCCCTTTACGTGAACGTGATAAGCGAAGTAGTAGACTCCAGGAAGTGGGCTGGTGAAGATGCCAGTAGCAGGATTATAAGCATTCTGTCCATTGTGCAGAGTCCTGTCAAACTTGATGGGCATGCCAGATGGTGGGAAAGGTGTGCTGAGGATGGCAGTGAAGGAGGGAGGCATTGTGGCAGAAAGCTCACCAACACCAACTTGTGGTCTTCCACCTGTTATTGATTCTCCTCCAATATCGGGCCCTTGAAGCCCTGCCACTTTGGTATCTCCGTTAGAAAGACCAGGTGGGCCAGGTGGCCCAGGAGGACCTTGCAAACCTTGGTTACCAGGTATTCCAGGAAGGCCTGGTTTTCCTGGTGGTCCCTGTGGACCTATTAATCCTTGCTCCCCGTTCTTCCCATTTCCTGGGAGCCCTGGTGGACCTTGGTCCCCTTTCAACCCTGGAATGCCCTGTGGTCCCATATGGCCTCTGGGTCCAGGTGCACCAGGAATCCCAGACATTCCCCGTGGTCCACCAGCCCCTGGAAAACCATTTTCTCCTTTGGGTCCTGGTGCCCCAGTCAGGCCTGGACCACCTGGCAAACCCATATGACCTCCATCACCTTTAGGACCTGGTTTTCCAATTGCTCCATTTGGCCCAGGAAGTCCTTTATCCCCCGGGAGGCCAGCCTTTCCTGGTAACCCACTAGGACCCTGATCCCCTCTGAGACCTGGCAAGCCTGGAGGCCCTTGTGGACCCAGATCTCCCTTGAGACCTGGCATGCCATGTTTTCCTGGAAGACCCATTGGACCTTGTAGACCCTGAAGCCCTGGCATTCCATTTGGACCCACATCACCTGGTAGACCTTCCATCCCAGGTTCTCCTCTATCACCTGGAGATCCTGGTATTCCAGATGGACCTCTGTCACCTTTCTGTCCTACAAGGCCAGGTTTTCCAAAGCCAGGATTTCCGGGAAACCCGGGAGTACCCCTGAGGCCTGGTTCACCTTTTGGTCCCATTGTCCCTGGCAGTCCAGGAACACCATCCACTCCAGCCTTTCCTAATCCATTTGGTCCTGGTGGTCCTTGCAGACCTGGGGGCCCAGCATTTCCACGAGGACCTTGATCCCCCGGAAGTCCATTGTCTCCTTTTGGTCCAACAGGCCCAGGTAACCCATTAATCCCAGGCTTGCCCAAACCTGGGTTACCAGGAGGTCCAGGAGGTCCTTGAAGGCCATTTGGGCCCCGGATGCCTGGTGGACCTGGCTTTCCATTGCCATTTTCCCCCTTGATTCCTTTGTCCCCAGGCACACCACGACCACCCTTTAGCCCTGGTTCACCCCTTGATCCTGGTGGACCTCGAACTCCTGGAAGTCCTGGTTTGCCATTTAGTGGGAGGCCTGCGGGTCCAGGTAACCCTGGCTGTCCTGGTAATCCTCGTAGTCCAGTCTCACCTTGAAGTCCTGGCTCACCATTGTTTCCAGGTAGCCCTTTGGGGCCAATTTTTCCTGGCAGACCTGGCTGTCCTGGCTTTCCAATTCCTGGCAACCCAGGTGGCCCTTGGGGTCCAGGCTGACCATTAAGACCTGGTTTCCCTATGCCTGGTTTCCCTGGCAAACCTGAGGGCCCAATTGGGCCCCTAGGTCCTGGCTTCCCTTGAGGGCCTGGCTCACCTTTCACCTTCATTGCTGGTTGATATTCTGAAAAAGAAAATGGGAGTAATGTTATATGAGCAATATAATTTCTTTTTACAAAAATCTATTAGATATTTACTGTTAGGTATTAATGATATGACTGAAAAATACTATTGTACAGCAAGGAAACATTTCATAACATGCAAAGCACTTCACAGGAAAACACAATCACTGAACATTGGTTTAGTTCACCTGAGCCTCTTTGCTGACTTCATGTTGTTCAGTATCTGAACCATTTGTTGCTTGCAGTATAACTCTTATATCATGAAATGTTGGTCTTGAATGTAAAATGTTTTTCTACTTTAAGTCTGCTCTGTTCCAAACTGTTGGCTTTGTGTTTACACTCTGTTTGGTTTGTCCTTCAGGAACCTGTTTCCCAGGCTATTTTTCTGTGTACTCTCTTATTTGGCATATTATATCTCCCAGAATCAGTCATTCAAAAATTCAATTGTTTTAAAGTATTGTAGCGGCACTGCTTGTTGGCAATATCACAACAGTATCAAAGCACTTGATACTTATTTATTAACATTGTTCATAATCAGTAAAAAAAATATTACAAAAACTGTCAACAGTCAGGATACAACTTATGTAAAAATATGCATAATCATGTCTGAATACATAAAAACGGTACTTGTTTAAAAAGAACATTTCCCAGACCCTCAAATGTTTGAAAAAAAGCCCAGAAAGCCTCATGGGATGAGGAATAAGACATGAACAAAAGACAAAAAGAAGATAAATGTTTCCCAGCAGCATTCAACCTCTGTGGAATGCCACAGGGATGGTCGTGACATTTAAAAGAATGTCTGAAGGTGATCAAGGGCTACCACTATGTCAGTCCCAAATAAATAACTTTAGTACACCACATACATATGTGACTTCACATATCCAACAATGGTTATAGCAAAATATAAAATTTCATCTCAAATATTTATGTGAATTTGAAAATATATTGTACACTGTTAGCAATTTTTTTTTTCAGTACCAAAAGGACTTTTAGTGACTATATCTTTTTTGGTGCAACAGTGCCTCTCAAAAGTTTTTAGCACCATTTATTCTTCTCAGATCTGTATTGCAGCTGGCACAACTGATACCATATGTGATATGATGCGTCATATCTTACATGACTGATTCTCAGTTATCATACTTTGATATATATTGACTAAAAATACTGTTTGAAAAGTATTCCACACAAATTTACACAGCTTACAATTGTCCTCTATCTGTGAATCCTTTAAAAAAGCCCATCCTTTCTGAATAAAAGACCCCCTGATAAATATTCAGGGAAACTGAGGATCATTCTAAGGAACACAGAAGTAACTGTCACTGTCTGGACAAGGCAACCACAAAAAATTCAGAAACAGAGCAATCTGTACTCAGAACTCAGAAGTGGTTTAGATTGGAGTGAAGGTGGGGATCAGGCATATGTGTTTAAACTGAAGAACCGATGGATAAAGCAAAATACAGGGTGATATAACCGGCTGCGGTCCACTAAAAAACTAAAGCTAGGTACAACTTTCACCCTTGAGCATGACAGTTATTCCAAACCCAGGAGTGGCTGAAAAACATAAAAAATGAATGTTGCAAAAAAACGCATGCACCTGTTTCTTCAGAGACATTTGACAGTGTAAAGATCAATTTAAACAGTAGGTTTTGTGATGTTATCCACCGAAAGGGTCTTGAATTTCCACTTATCGGATTTAGGATGCTAAAACTGGAAAGCTTTGTTGTCTGAGCAACTGATCACCTTAAATAATGTGAGTGAATTTATGTTTTGGGCTTTACTCTGAACAATTAATCCTAATAAGCTGATGGATATTCCAAGCATATGATATGGTCTTCAGATGAAACCATCAATCTGCTGTAAGGGATGGAACAGTATTTTACTATGTGTAGATATTTGCCATATGTTACCTTATTGTATTGTTTTAGTTTGGAGAAAAACAAATATGAAATTTTAAAATCACAATAGGTAACAGCTTCCAGGAGCTGATAAAATTGTGGCTTGGGTGCTGTTCTACAATTAGACCAGTCAAGGCTTGTGACCCTACTGCGTATATAAGATGCCCCCTTGTGGTACAAACATCCATTTTACCAAAAATGGAAACGCAAAAAGTCTGTGCAAAAAACGCAATGTTTCTGTGCAAAATGCTTAATGATTTAGAACTTGGTGGGGTCTTAGACAAGTTTTTTAAAGACACCAACATATGTTCAGATTATCTTTCAATCAGTACCAAAATATGTTCTGAAGATTTAATATTATCACTAACAAAATATTTAAACCGTTTTTAAAAAACACTTTTTAAAGTGTGTTCAGTTGTTCTTGTGGTTATCTTAGTATAACAGCTACAGAACGATCATATGTCAAACACCTAATGGCCTGACATTCTATTTTCAACCTTTCTTAATTTCCACGACTGTGTAATAGTTCTGATACTGATAAAAATGTCATGGTGGTCAGGTGGGTTTTAGTGCACCTCCATCCAGGAACACATATAGATCTGTGATATTAAATAAAAAATGTTCACATAAAAAGACCCTATATAATGACATACAGGGAGTGGGCAGTTTTTAAACACTAGGTGGCAGTAACTGCTTTGGTTTTCAATAGAAAGAGTTATAACCATACAGACAGACAAGCTCAGGGAATGTTCTGGATTACCGAGGTAGCAGAATAATATCAACCACTTAATCATCTTTGCCTTTACAAGTACACTGAAAGTTTGTATTAATTCATAATAGTATATTCTTGATGCAAACATTTATTTGATTTAGACCTTAATTTATTTGATTTAGGCCTTAATTATCCAGTTGTAATCCTGGCAGTCATATTTACTTGCATTACCCTTGTTCCGAATGCATATAGTAAGTTGTTCCAGTTTGACTGTAGCTACAAACTATACAGTGTTACTGAATAATGAAAGGGCAGAAAAAAATGAAAGAAACTGGTGGTAAGCACTCTCTGTCTCACGCACACACACGCACATAGGCTCAGCAACCACAACATAGGTAACAGCTACCAGATGCTGAGATGCGCGTGTCTTGGGTAGCATTCCAAAACTAGGCCAATCAAGGCTTATCAGCACTTGCCAAAACTCGGATGGCCGTTAGCACAAACAGCTACAGGCAGCATTACATTACCTATAATCAGAGACACAAACTCCTGTGTGAATTTGTATGAGGATAAGGTGTGTCAAGATTTATATGTATTTAAAAATGAAGGATCTGAGGTTTTAATTTTGAGTATTAGACGATACCAACCTGAACAGATCTACCATGTGTTATCTTTCAGTTTATGCAGGGCCAGTTCCCACCTGATTGACAGGTCTTCCATCTAACATTCGATGCTATCATTGAGGGCAACCTCTTCCAACCTTTTGAACGGCTGCTAACACCACGTCATTGGACAGCTCAACACTCTTGGAGTGTTATGTCAGCAGTAGTTAGTAGTGAGCTGGGTTATGGAGAGAGGAGATGCCACCCAAACAAAGATAGACAACAATTATGCTATTTTGGAGTCCTGTGTTGTTGTTTAATGTTGAGTTATGTGTTGATTAGCCATTAGGTCTGATGATTTCGTGCTACCAGTTACAATTCTACAATAAAAGCACACATTGATGTTTTTTTTAGACCACTGAAATAACCACTGCGTTTTCTATTTGTTTTAAAAGTGCTGTTATTGCTGGAGCCAGTTTTGAACCAAACGTTCAGGGGCATGGCCAGTGTAACACAATATTTTGGAGTTTTGCACAAGTTGTGAGTGAAAAACATTCAAATAGTGTATTTGTTTCCACTGGTATGCTGCTCATTGCAACAAGTGGAGCTAAAGCATAACACCCAAACCCTTACATTTTAGGTGCGGTCAATTTAACAATGTTTTAACAGGCTTTAACTCACAAAACCTCTTTTGACCTTGCATGGTTAAACCACAGTCAAAACACACTGGCAGTGCAGAAATTACAAATCATCTTCTATTTTAACTCTGCATGACTTTTAACTTTTTAACTGCTTTTGAAAACACCTCTCCCTGCCACAGAAGGTGGATAATGTCAGTTTAAGGCATGTTTATGGCAGTGGTGCGAAAAGAGTTTAAAGGTAAAAGTTTGACAGTGAAAAGGTTTATAGCCTACACTCAGTCCGTTTGATCGATACACTCATTGGGGTATTTCTATTTATAATAAAACATAATTTATGTTTTCATGGTATTCATGGTTTCTAAGAAGGAAATCTCATTTCTTGGTCCTGATTTTATGTGATTCTCATTTCAGAAAATAAACAAGACTAAGAAATACTGAAAAGTTCACTATCTTCCATGCAAACATATTAAATTTTGCATTTTACAACTAAAATTTAAAAATAGTATTTTCTCATTCCTCCTTGGGACAGTGGGACAATTCAATTCTCTTCAATTGTCTTTCTCCAAGTAAATATATTTTAGTTAAAGGTCTAGAGAACAGTGTGCTTACTGACCAACACCAGGCTATTGCTAACTCTGAGTAGTTCAGACGTCTTCTGGAGGAACTTGAGCTAGCAAGTAAAGGTACAAAAGTCCAAATAAAACCAGCAGATTGCAGGACCGTAAACTGCTGTGCTCCTTTCTCTCCTACAGCTGTCCCTTTCTCTCTCTATCTATCTGTGAAACAGAGACCTCCTAGATTGAGCAGATGATAAAGACCTGTTCTCATCCTTACGCCTGCCCTGGTTTTCTCATCACCCTCCAGCTGCATTGACCTCACTCCAGTGTTTTTTGACATACTTTAATGCCCCTCGTCCTCTCCTCTTTGATACTGTCTCTGGCAGCTCTGATGAATGCACTGATATTAAAATCACTGTCAGGTGCAGTGAATAACATTAATAATCTCATTACATCAACACCTGACATGGTGTGGGACGTATTAGTGAACAGTCAGTTCTAAAGGAAAGGGAAAAGTGGGTCAGCCTAATGATTTGAATGACTTTGACAAGGACCAAACTGTGATGGATAAATGACAGTTGATCTTGTGGGATGTTCTTGATATTCAGTGATTATTATCTACCAAGGTGGAGGAAAAGTACAACTGGTTAACCAACAATAGGGTCATGTGTTCCTAGGGTTCACTAGGCACACATGACCCTGTTTCTGGCCTGTCTGGTCCTTCAATGAGCATGCGAGCATTAGTTTTGGACCATGAAGCAATAGATGCAGGTAGAATGATCTGATTAATCATATTTTCTTTAACGTCATGTGAACCTTTGGGTGCGTGTGCATCACTTCTCTAGTGATGTGACAGTACCAAGATGCCCTATGGGAAGAAGGCAAGCTTGTGGAGAGAACTGTGATGCTTTGTGATGCCTCTGGGTCCCAACATTCATGTATATATTACTTTGGCATGTACCACCAGCCTAAACATACAGTAGTTGCAGACCAGGTACACACCCTCATGGCTACAGTATTCCCTTTCAGCAAGATTATGTGCCTCACTGCAAAAAAATACTTAGGAAAGGTTTAAAGAGTTCAAGATGTTCCCAAAATTCCCTTAAATTACTAAGCATTTACATTTACTGACTCTTTTATCCAAAGCAACTTCCATTCTCTAACTACAGGAGACAGTCTCCCTGGAGCAAATTGGGGCTATGTGTCTTGCTCATGAAACCAGTGGTGGTACGCTGAAGGTAGAATTCGAACCCATGACCTCTTGTTTCAGAGTTAAGTATCTTACACACTAGGCCACCACCAACCCATCTGTGGGTTGTGCCAGATAAATTAGTTAGATTCCACGAAGGTTCCCCATGGTTTTGCAGTGCAAGGCAGGTGGTTTTAATGATATGGCTGATCTGTGTGTATGGTTGTGATATACAGTTCCAAAGGGAGTCAGATTTAACCAGCTCCATCCCTCTCCAGCCCTCTCTATTTTTTTCTCTTCTCTTTTGACACATTCAGAATGTTCCTCATAAATCATAGAGGAAGTGAGGAGACACTAAATGACAAACAGCTCCTGTCCTCTCATTACTCATTCTTGCTACTTTCTCAGTCTTACAAACTTTTAGCTTGTCTTCTTGACCCCTGCTTGAAGAAGCTATTCCTTAGGCTGAAGACACATAGACTGAAACTCATTTTTGAGGTGAATAAATGTCATTAGATTTCAGTAATAGATTAAAGGAAAATGGTATGGTATAGTATGATAAATATGCGTAATATGACGAGGGACATGAACAAACTAAGCTCCAAAATGTAAAATTTTATGTCAGGTTGATTTAAAATCTTGAAATGATAAGACTTCTGTGTCCAATAACGACTATAAATAATTCAGTAACAACTAACACTAATATGTGGTTCACGAAGAGTGAGCAATTTAAAACTGAACCCACATATAGGTTTTAGGAGTTGAACATTAGTTAATGCACTTTGGTTAATCATTTTACTAATAATAAACAACACTTACCAAGATACTGTCCCTTCCCCTCTCTGAAGGGGGGTCCAACTGGTCCCTTCATCATTGGCTGCATGTACTTCATCTGGGGCATAGGGGCGTAGCCCCCACCCAGAACATGGCCCCCCAGCATCAGCAGCAAACACACAGTCACCAGCATCATGGTCATCTACTTTGTGGTCTCAGAGCTTCCAAGCTAGAGAGAGAAAGCCAGATTAGATAAAGGAGATCAACAGCTTGTCATTCCAGGATAACGTTTTGTAACAGACTTTTCTTTTAAGGAGAAATTCTCACACAGATAGTTTATTGGTAAAATCTAATTAACACATAAGTATCACTGAGAGAAAGGTGTGTCAAGAACTTTAGCAAATCAGTACAGATTAATGTTTTTTTCACCCCATACTTGCTTTACTTATGAATGAATGAGGCCTTCTTATTTAGTGATTTTAAAGTGGCTTTTTAAAAAGCCCTTCATCTGCTATGTTTGTACTGGCTTTGGTGATGTCCTTGATTGATTTCCAATGTGCCACGCCAGCCAGCATTTAGAACCAGGAGTGGGGCTGATTCACTGGCATGCATAAGTAGTTCTTCACAGGTAAAAGCTCACATGTGACTGAGCAGATGGAGCTTCACTGTAAACAAGTCTGCATAGTGTTTTTCCACCTGTATAATTAGTGTAACAAACTGGTCAAAAGGTAGATGACACTGAACCCACTTAGGTACAAGCCTGCCAGGAAAAGGCTGGAGTAATATGTTACTTTACATTAATAAGGCCACACAAGATTTCCAAGCATTTTGCCCAGAGCCTCCAACAGCTTTCTTTCTTTCCACAATGCATCCACCTTTTCCCCTTTCATCAGGATGCAGATGCACTAATCAACTGACATGATGTACCAGAAAAATAATTCTTCAGTTTAGACCACCAACTTTTATCTGTCCGTAATCCTGTTCTGATCCTCAAATGCCAGTTGTAGGATAGAAATCATCATGGTGATGTAAAGTGACACACTGTGCTTTATGCCCTATAATCAGCAAGCTGTGATAGGGTATAAAAGCAGAGTGTGTCCTGTTTATGTATGGGCTTCCGTTTGTAAAAACAGCTTCACAAATTTAGAGGTGTCATTTCTTCATCATTTAGCCCAATGTTCACACAATTTTCACACATTTAGAGCTAAATGTGTTAAAAAACAGCATTAGGTTTTGGTACATTTTATAGCTGCATAATTGTTAAATGTTAAATCTGAATCTAAATGTTAAATCTAAATCTAAATGTTTAATGTTAAATGCTAAATGTTTGCTAAGTACCAGCAAATTGTAATCACGGGGCGTGGTCAATTAGCATATCTCACGAGTTTATAAAAGCAACATTTAGATTTAGATGTAACATTTATATTTATATTTTAACATTTAGATTGAACATTTAACATTTATATTTAGATTTAACATTTAGATATAAGACTTAAGATTTAGATTTAGATGTAACATTTAGATTAAATGTAAGATTTAGATTTAACATTTAGATAGAGCTGGGCGATATGGCAAAAATAATTATCACAAAAATTTTTCCTGTATTGACCGATATCGATAATTATGAATATTATATTCCTGTAATAATAAAAATAATGTAATAAAAATGTATATATATAATTATATCCTGACAAACAGAATGAAAACAGTAAAAGAAAAATAATATTTTTTTACCCAACAAATTGCTATTTACATACAAAATTCCCTTAAAACTGTAAAAAAGTTATTGATTTTCAATTATTTAAAAGAAACAAATACCAAAGCTCCAATGAACAAAACCATATAATAATGCACCAATGTGCAAGTATATATAACAGTGATGCCCCTGTACGAAAAACCCTTTCTTAACGCGAACTGGTGGCAGGAATACCAAGATTGAACCACTGAATTCACCTGTCAGTGGTTTTAATGTTGTGACTTGTATTTTTACTTTATTTTTGGGGTCATTGTCTTGTGATTGTTCCTAGTGTTGTGTTTCATTGTGGGTATGTAATAGTACTTATTCCCCCTGCATACATATTCATAGGACTAGTCAACTAGTAGGCAGAACTGAACCCACAAAGGGACAAGCCTACCAATAGAATTACAGATGCCAAGGAATGAACTGATCTTGCTTCTGCCTGTTTGTTTAACCTGTCATTCCCTGTGACAGCTGTGCTTGTTTGCTTTAATTTGCTCTATAGGAAGGAATGATAATTTCATCCTCATGTTACTCATCATGCCAGAAATTTACCCAGATTTGATCAGGTGTATGGGAGAGGCCACTGGTTGGGAGCAGAAGGGTGGTGTCAGCACTATAAATTACTGAGCTCTTAACAGTGGAGATATCCTGACTATGAGAAAATGTACAGTGGGGAAAAAAAGTATTAGTCAGCCACCTATTGTGCAAGTTTTCCCATTTAAAATGATGGCAGAGGTCAGTAATTTTCATCATAGGTACACTTCAACTGTGAGAGACAGAATGTAAAAAAAAATT
>JBBKCR010000134.1:13194357-13225927 GCA_037577295.1 Ladigesia roloffi
TCTCTCACAGTTGAAGTGTACCTGTGATGAAAATTACTGACCTCTGCCATCATTTTAAGTGGGAGAACTTGCACAATAGGTGGCTGACTAAATACTTTTTTTCCCCACTGTATGTACCTTTCTCATACTCATGCTCTCAATGGATGCCCTGACCCAAACCCCACATTCATGTTCTTCTGTACACTCAGTGAAGCGTTACCAATCTCCTTGGACTCCTCTTTCCGCTTGCCCTGATGATTTCCAGACTGCTTTCTCCAGGACAAGTAGACCTTAGCTTTGATTGAATATGATGAGTGCCTCACAGATCAAATAATCTATTTGCTCTCAACTTCAGTGCACAATCTGACCCAAAGAACTCCACCTGAAGAAGGCCTGCTGGACAGATCCGAGGCTCCGCTGAGGGAAGCAGTTTGGAAAGCGTGTCCAAAAGCACATGGACATCCTATCCATGCTCTCCACAGTTCACCGGCTTCAGTTTGCCGTTCTCAGTGTTGTTGTTGGATCACCAGGAGCCTGGCTTAGACACATTCCTAATCTGCTCTACTTCCTTTTTCCCCCTGCAGTGACAGCTTCACACTCCCACTCATAACCACATCTCTGAAACAAATATGAGAAAACTCACACATTAGCATGACTGCGAGTGCAGGTGCTAACACTTCAGGTCACTTTTTCAACAGTAACAACTAGCAGCCATACAACCTAACCAAAAGGGGTAAAACATGATTATCTGGTGAGTAGTATCCGCCAGTTTCATGGTGTTTCCATCTAAAACTTGCTTTACGAATGGGATTTATAGTAACTTTAATATAAATAACTGTTATCAGTGCTGAAACTTGGGCTTTCTAATGGTTCCTGCTACAAAACAGCCAGATTAATGTCATTGCTAGTGGTCTGTGGAATTTTGTAATTGAATGTTATTTAATAATGTGCTTTAGAACTTTAGAAGCTTCTTGACACTCGCCATGATTGAATTTACATTAATTTCTTTAAGAAGACGGTTTTATACAAAGCGATTTCCATGCCCTATCTACAGGGGACAATCACCTTGGAGCAGCTTGGGGTTAAGGGTCTTGTTCAGGAACCCAGTGATGGTACGCTGAAGGTAGGATTCGAGCTCATGACCTCTTAGCAAATATCCTTCACACTAGGCCACCACCTCCCCTACTACTTGTTGGATGAAATCTTTTTAATCAGTCGCAATTTCTGTTTTAATATAATCATAGGAAGCATGAGGACATTTATTCTTGGCAGCATCAATATGTTTAAATGTATGTTTTAAATTACTTTTAGGCATTGTAAGCCCTGGTTTGGGGATTGTCTCATATCCACCGGCTGGAAAACACAAACACACCCAGAGTTAGTTGGACTTGGCTCTCTATCTCATCAGCTTTCTAGTTGTGCTTAATCTAGTCTAGATCTAACTCTTCCCTTAGAAATTGCTCTGTGCTCCTTGATTCGTTGTAGAGTCTACTTTTTAATCAATTCTGGCTCCTCCCTTGATAATGTTCACCTCTCCCTCATTAAGGAAGGAGCCTGGCTGAATCATGTACATTTTAATATAGTGTCTGATTGCTTGCAATGCATGGTGAATGGGAAAAGGATGAGAACTGAGTACTGAAAAACAACACCAAATGTGGCTAAGCAGAAATAATAGGGACAGCACAACTGCAGCTGTCTGTCATGAAATCTAAAAAATTACAATATAACAACCACAAAAAATGGCACAAATTTTGACTAGCTTGTTCACCAACAAAGCTCTAGTTTGCTTCCTGTTTGTAAAGCATACATATTTACATCATACATATATTTTCCATTAAATGTTTATTTCAACTGAGGGATAGCCAAATAGCCACAGATTCACATAATTCAAGATTTTGATAGATTCAGAAAATTGTTTTTGGAGAAAATGAATATTGCTGTGTGAGAATGCAGATCATGATACCTAAAATGTTCCTTGTTCAATTTCTATATTGAATCAGTGGGAAATGGGGAGATGTACAGGTAAGCAGACAGGCAAATGGGGGAAAACAAGGCAGAAAATAAATTCATGTAGAATTACCTCCCTGGCTGGTTGCCTCCCTTCAAAGGAGCCAGTCCAACTGCAGACCCCCACAGCATGGTCTGGACTGAGAGCCGAGAGAAAAGCCAGACGGAAGAAGGCTCAGCCCTGCCATGTTTTCCCACTCAGCGAGGCTCCAAACAGGGCACTCTGCGCCTGTTTGCTTTTCTTGATTCACTGTGGTTCGCCGGCTTTTTCCTCTTTTATCATTTTCATTTATTATTATTATTATTCCTGGAAGAATGGTGAAAGGCCTGTTCAGGTCCAAGGGGAAGCTTTTCAGCTTTACTCTCATGCCGAGCCCTCTTAGGCATGTGTGAATTTTTCTGCCATGGTGAGCACATATTTTTTGTGGTTTGCCTTCCTTTCTTACTGCCATGTAAAGATGTGAGGCTCAGAAACCATGAGCAAGCCTTTGTAATTAGTCATGTCTGTGCTAGCATCTGTGTTAGCGCTTGCTAAAAAACACACACTTCCTCTTAGTTCTCATATGCAGTCGCTTCCCACTCCAGAAAAAACACAATCACAAGACAGACAGAGAGTGAAAGGATAGAGGCCAGAGAGAGAGAGAGAGAGAGAGAGAGAGGTGGTGGCAGCAGCAGCTCATTGCTTGGTCGTTGAATGCTTGGCTGCAGTTTGCTGGGGGGTTAACTGTTCCTGGAGGTTGTGGTTTGTGGGAACAGTAATTTAGACGTCTTTAACAGTGTACCCTACGTCGAGCAGGCGTCTTAACACTCCGAGAGATCAAAATCAGACTTTACTTCTGTTCCACAGGCCAGCACAATCTGTTTATCAAATGTTTTTCTTGAAAAGAGCTCCAGACACAGTTAAATAGTCTCACGCAATCCGTCTGGCCAAGCGTTCACCCGTGC
The DNA here is from genome assembly GCA_037577295.1 of Ladigesia roloffi. Taxonomy (NCBI): domain Eukaryota; kingdom Metazoa; phylum Chordata; class Actinopteri; order Characiformes; family Alestidae; genus Ladigesia; species Ladigesia roloffi. Next base: position 13,197,289 of record JBBKCR010000134.1, read on the forward strand.
ATGTGCACGCACTCACGCTCTCTGTTTACAATGTACAGCTGAAGTCTACATCATATACATGCACACAATAATGGAGGGGTGCCAAATGATTGGCCTAATGCAGGGAAAAAATTGCTTCTGAGGAACAAAAGTCACAACTATTAAAGATAGGGCCATCTAAACAAGGCCGATATGGTCCAGTCTGACAGACATCAATGAGTTAATTTAAAACAGATTTATACACACACACACACACACACACACACACACACACACACACACACACACACACACACACACACAAAGCTTGCATTCAAGAATTTATGGTAACAGCTACCAAAATTCAAAACAGAAAAGAGAGAAACAAGGAAAGCTGCTCCCAGTACTTCAGGCACCACTAACTTCATGGTTTTCTTGTACTCAGTCAGATTATAATACAACCGTACGCTGCGAAAAATGACTTTAAATTACATCTTCATAATTCCCCTCTCACTAGATCTACAAAGCAATAATAACATTAAATATTCTCACAAAATCCCTCTTCTGAAAGCATATAGAGTTTCTTGACATACCGGCATGAAACTCCATAATTCCATAATGTGCTACACTACTTTCTCTTACACTGACTGCTAGTTAGACAAGACAGCACCTCAAAACTGAGGCCAAGACTTACAGAATACTAACATGGCAGCTCAGGTGTTGAGTAGAACACCAAATCCCCCAAGAGCCCCAAAGGTAGGCCCTCTTTTCATCACTTTCATTTAGTGACAGGTGGGTCTTGCCAATGTTTGGGTAGTGTGCGCCATGCTATTACACTAAACTCACTAACATCCCGCAAAAGCCCAGAGGGACGCTACGCCACGCAGGTGGAGACAGAGTAAGCACCAGGGGCACCGCAGATATCCTCAAGAGTGGACCATATTCCACTGGCTCCTACTTTACAAACCGCATAAAGACTACTTCTCTCATTCTCAGGTGTTCTAGAACAAGTAGAGGTTTGTCGAGGCCATACTGAAAACACATATCCATCTATAATCATACACCTTCTCTCTCACTCACCCTGTTATCCCTACACACATAAACACATATGATCTACCTAATGACCACAGCGCAAGAGAGGTTAAGTAAGAGCGTATGTCTGTGTTTTATTGTGTGTTTTTGCACAGCGAGGGCACACGTATGGTTGACAGACATGGCACTTAGTGAGGAGGAGGGAGAGAAGGAAATTGGGCGTGAGGTCTTTATTCTGCAAATGCGCCTTTTTCAGCATGAGGTAAGCCCCCCAAGGGGCCACGTGGCACTTTGCTTTACTTATCGGCCTTCAGCTGTACATGGTGCTCATTTGGCTGCTTACTTTTTAGGCTTCTGTTTGTACAGATACTACTTATGACTCACCCGGACCTCACCGTTTGGCTTTGAGGAAACATAAGCAAGCAATTAGGACTGTGGTGCTCGTTTTGAACACAGTATGCATTCACTTTTCAGATGGCATGCTACATTAACAGTAAGCCTTTCCCCCAGCCCCCATGTGTTTAAACTGAAATGGAAGCCTTGCTAAATTGGTTCTCCGACGCGGTGGCTCATGCAGCAAGCCACAAAAGCAGCTCTATGCTACACCATGCAGCCATGCGGCCTGCTGAGCAGGCATTTAACAGAATCATTACAAATAAATTATCCATTAAATGCTGAGGGGAACCTGCTGAGGTGTGATGTAACTTGTTTACACTTCCAGCGCCAACTCCATCCGTAGACTTCACTTTTCCCATCATAACCTCCATTACTGGGGCTTCCAGCCCTCTCCAGGTCCCCAGTCAGGGTTATGCAACTGTCTTCAGCCACAACTCATGTCAAACTGTAGTGACAGGCATGCTAATTTAATCACCCCTCATCTGCTGCTTCGTCTTACCCGAACAGGGCTTCTACACTATCAAAGCAGGAGAAAGATTTAGTGGATGGTGTGGTGGGATTTGGAAAATGGTCATTCAGATGCGACCCCCCTCCGCATCACCACCACCACATATAAATGTTCTCTGCAAAACAGCATGCAGCAGACTTCATCCATCTTTCTCATCTCGCACTCTCTCTTGGCTTTAGGAATGATGCACGTGTATTCAGTAGGAGTGGGAATACAGCATGGGGAGTTATGTGCATGCACATGCATACACACATACACACACACGCATCCCGTGAGTATGCACTACAGTTAACAGGATGCGTTCCATCAGTTGCGGGCATTAGCCAAAGGGGATTCAGCAGATCAGGTCATTATGGAGAAATCGACTCTAACATTCTTTTGGTCCAAACAATATATTGGCCACTAGGGTGTCTGGAGAAAAAGTCTGAAAGCATACTTGTTTGACTTTGCCGTGCTGTAACAGTCAGGAAGCTGGGAATTACATTCTTTCAGTCTAACAGCACTGCGTGTGTGGCCTCCAATGCCATGAATGGTAATACTTTGAGCCTCTGCATTTTAGAAAGGAATCAGACAGACTCCCAATAGTGTCTAGTCTCACACACACACACAGTGGTCAGGACTGTTGTGTCTTCTGGCAGCTGGCACACAAGCAGAATACACAGCCATCTTTCTCCAGACTGTCTTCATGACTTCATGCTCCAAGTATTTTGCATTTCAGCTCATTGTGACAATTTGAAAACAATCCGAATGTTTGGGCTAGTAAACATTTTCAGAGACAGATTAATGGCTGTGGAGGGGGACTACTAATCTCCTACTTAAAGGAACATTTAGTACTTGTTAAACAACCAGATTAACCCTTTCAGCGCCTGGATTTTTACATCAATATTTCAAAACCTTGTGGCTTAAAAGGGGTTATTGTAAATTTGAAAAATTTTGGGCATGACCTGAAGTTTATGTGGGGTATAAATATTCTCATCTAATTTGCACATTATGATGTCATGAAGTGGCAGACATCATACATTTCATTATATTTAGGAAAAAGCTGATATCAAACTGATGTTTGGAAGTTATTTTCTTTCTTTTTATCTTTTTGTCTTTTTATCCTCATTCATAATGATCAGGAAAGAGGAAACCAACAATAAAACAGAAGAAAGTAGTAAAATATTGCTATATTTTCATATTAAGGCGTCATCATGTCTGAAACAGACTTTATTTACAAACATCTTGTAATGTAGCATTTGTATTCCCGACCAGCAGTTGGCAGATTTTGAGCTTTTTGAGCAGAGAGAGAGTGCTGTTTTCAGTGTGTAAGTAAGCATGTGGGATTTGTGGAAGAAAAAAACGCCAAATGGCTAATAAAAAGTTGATGATGTCCTGCGAATTATATTCACCGATTCTGAATCTGAAGGGGAAGATTCGCCTTTTGTATCGGGAGACAACTCAAAACTTTGAATATGGTGATGCCGAAATTTTCATCTTGAATCAAAGTACTTCATGTCTGCTAACTAGTGGTAGTGATACCAAATGCTACATTACATGTTATTTGTAAATACAGTCTGTTTTAGTCATGAATACGTCTTGTCGCAATTCTTCAACTTTGGCGCTTAAAGGGTTAAAGGAATAGTTCCACCAAAAAAACTCATTTGCACAATTTTCGCTTAGCTCAGATGTATTTGATCAGCCAAGACAAGTTTAGAGTACAATAGAGTACAGTTATAGGTGTATAACTGGTGCAGTGCGAATGTTGCCAATGCTAGAAATCAATAGTCACCCAAATTATTTCTAAAAAGACAACCCCAACACTTTCCATAATTCCTTTAAAACACATAGCTCACAGTAGTCATACTGTTTCCTAAACCACATTGATAAATCTGAAACATCTTAATGAAGAGCCGAATGCTCTGTAAGTGTGTGTGTGTGTGTGTGTAAAAAATGAAAATAAATCGTAAGATTTAATAACAGTCTTAATTCTAAATAGAAGACCACTAAATACATATCCTACATAAGTATCTCAGGGCTCAATAGTATCTATTTGCTGATGAGATAATGAACAGTTCCTAAACTCCTAAACCATATCTGCCTGCAAATCATCCACACCCATTGTTCTTCAGTAGTTAATTAAGAATTGTTATGAACTAGCTGATTTGTTAGATAAAGCATGTAATAGGGGTATTCTTGCACCAGAGTGGGAAACCATTAGCTGTTGTTAAAACTGTAACCAAAGCTGAAAATAATATTGTATATAAAGTAATTAATGGTTTACTGGAATAATCAATTTCTGTAATGTTAGTAAGACTAAATGAAGAAGTATTCGTGCTTCTGTTATTGTAGACTGGTTGATTTGTATATAAAAGTCAATGTTTCATTGCCTTGGATTCCCCACAGCCTGAATAATCATAGCCAGGTAAATGTAAGTGTTACACATGGTTTTGATGTTATTACATTAATGTGAGGTTGATTCACATTTAACTGCTATTACTAAAGACAGAACTCCAGAAGATCATTCCCCTCTGAATTACTGCTGTCAGACAACTTGGACCATATTAATAAACATTTACATTATAAAACCTGTACAGGTACAAAAAGTTGCACTGGGCTTTAGATTATTACTTTGTACCTCTAACCTCCTAACCGAAAAAGCTCAGCTGGATTCTCTTGGATGACCTCAGTTCTGGATGTGCCCCTGTCTGTGGAGTATGGTGTCTGTCTTCTCTGCTTTTCTCTCTGACCCGTCTTTCCTCAGACACAGACTCAATCTGATCCCTCTGTCCTTCCCTGCCTTCTCCATCAACAAGCTCTGTTTTTCCTCTTACACCTCTCTCTCTTTCTCTCTCTCTCTCTGTCTCTCTCTCATTCCATGACTTATTCGAGGTAGAACTGGAAAGGTTAGCACTTTTCTCGAACCCTCTCATTTGCTCTCTTCTCTTTTCTTCCAACCAACACCCCCCCCCCCACCCCTCAATCCTCCCCACCATCCCCTCTGTCTTTCTGCAGCACACAGCCTCTGTGAATGCTCTTATTGTGGACTGCCAGGGCCTGTTGAAGCAGAGGCCCTTTTATTTCTCCTCACATCTCTGTCTTTAAACACTGACACGTGCTGGCTGCTCCACACACACACACACTTTTTCCTGGGTGGTAAGGGAGGAAGAACAGAGGGAATGGAGAGTGGAGGAGTGAGTCGCATGAAGAGATAGATTGGTGGGTGGAGGAGTGAAAGAGGAAAGTGTGTGTTAGCAGTAGTCAGGTTGGCCGATCAAAGAGCAGTCATCAGCTGGGTGTGTTTTTGTCTCCGCAGCCTGTGCCATGCATTCAGTCCAAATGACGAATGGCTAGCGTTGCTCCTCCATGTGGGTGGTACACGTCAGTGGAGCGAGACTTTACATGTGTAGGTGAACTCCTTGGACACTTCCATAGGGAGGGGAGTGTGCACATGCCTATGTCTAATGTGGCTTTGGGGCCCCAGGAATCTGCAGAGCTAAGATTACTCTGAGATCCATATAGCGAGAGGTATAGACTTCAGTGCGCATCAAGGATGATAAATGAGCACTGTACTTCCATCTTTGCCTTCTCCAAAAACCCATCCAAATATTTACATTATAAGGTAATCCAATTACAAAGGCCTTGCTTGGTTCTGGTGTCATAAGCTACAACTGAAGGCACCAATTTTTTGAAGTTTTCTGCAGCTCATGCCAAAGTCTAAAAGGATCTATGCTTTTTTAATGGGTGTGAAAGGCACTTTTCCGAGCTGGGTGTGAAAATTTGGGCACCACATAATTGGCTTACCCAGGGGAAATCTGACTTAATCCCAAACTTCATTCCTCACTGCATAGCGGGGAAAAGTTCAGGACCAGTTTTAGTCTGCAATGGTTTCACGGAGGAGAGTTTGAATCTGGGTTCATGTCTATCACAGTACTGCCTCTGATCCATTTCTGACACTCATTAATATGGTCTCTTTTCTAAGGGCTCTTATTGTTTGGGAGCTGGATGTGTTGTCCATTGGGGCTCGTCTAAAGGTCATGGAACATAGGGAAGTGTTTAGCGAGGAACAGCTAGCCATGGTGTCTCCATCCTGACCCATTTCAGATGTGTGCCACAGCCATCAGTGTTCTCTCTCCACCTCAACTGAATGGGCCAAGACTCACGGTAATCCTCTCGCATATTCTCACAGCCTGGCTGGCAGCAAAAATTGCCCAAGCTCCTTCATGAGAATGGGGGGTGAGTGAGGAGGGATTACAATTTAATAAGGGCCAGGAAATCTTTGTCAAATCCCCCTGAAGGGGTCCAAAAGCCTCACTGTTCTGCTGCAAACTGCAGGCTTGGTACAGAGGGGTGTTCAGCTAATACATAATGATGAAGAGGCAGATACATTAGTCTAAGCACAGGATCCAAGCTTGGTGTGCAAGGCCAACATATCGGTTCGGAAAGTGCAAAAAATCTTCTATAAATTTGATGTGAACTTAAATTGAACACATTTAATTCTAAGAAGACTCTGAGGGATCCACACTTCAATTGTTCACTCTCATAACTGAGTACCTTAAATTTCAGTTTGATAGCTGATGTGTAATTTGTAATAATCAGTGGATATTGAGGCTCAAGGCTCATAACTGTGTAACATAATGCTGATTGGTGGCCATAATACTAACCCATAATAGTGTAGCAGTAGTGTAATATTAAAACTTAGCTGAGCTTAACTGTCCAAAACATCCCTGTAATGAATTCCATTCGAGTTTCTAGAGGCCTCTGGTTTAACAGGGCCCCTCGCCATTATATTTACAGAGAAGTCGGCTCCTACAGGGCCCCTTTACACCTCCAATGATAAGCTTAGAAATACAGAAGTCCAGCTGCTCACCCTCCCAACTGACAAAAATGAATGTAGCAAGAGTTATGGCACCAGGCTGTGAGGTATATTTCTCACAGTGCCTTTACCTCTGTGCGGAAGGGGAAAAAGGCATATATGTGCTTAAATATATCAATAGTTGTAGGGGAGTGTATAAAGTACATTTTGAGTGGTCTTCCCTGAAATCACACATTAACCACAGGCAAAAGAGCATAGGGGTGTAATGCAAATCTGTCATATCATGGGGAGTTTTCTGTTATTTTTCTGTTATTTAAAAGTTAAGAGGTTCATTTTTCAAACTCGCACAGAGTCAACGTTGTAGAGACAACGGTTTAAGTGGTAGGAGCCTTCGGGGTTCTATTTTGGAAAAATTACCACATTTTTGGAGAAAGTCAACAAAAGGCAAATTAGAGTCTCAGGTGTAATCCTCACCTTGGTCTCAGATATTCTGCATTTTCCTTTATTTTCCTTTAGACTTGGTATGTCACACTTACGTTTAAATGGAAGCACCTGAAACATACCAGTAGGTTTTCAATCAGCACAAAAGTCTCCAGCTGGACTTTGAAAATAGAACAACTCTGATCCCATGGGGCCAATGTCCCACACTGGGCATTACTGTTCCAAACTCTTTGACTACTTTCCAACCTTCCATTAAGCCCAGAACCACCCAAAGTACTAATAATGATGTCTTTCAGAAAGTCTCAGCATATTAGCTGATCTTGATGTTGATCAGGTGTGCTCTCACTGGTGGTTTTCACTGGATTAAGGGTACTGGTGAGGACCTTCCAATACTACGCCTCCACTGCAGTCACCCCCAACCCACCCACACTGCTCAGCATTATCTAGGACGCACGTTGTGTAAGGTGATATGGCTAGCCCCAGCTTCACCCTAGCTCTTAAAACTCTGTGTAAACGGCTAAGGGAAGGAGATCTGTCCATTTGAGCTCTCACAAAGGGAACTGGGCAAAACTGGGAGTAAAAAGGTATGGAGAGAGACAGAGAGTGAGAGAGAAAGAGATTTGTGCAAATGGCTCCTATGAAGAAATGTGTGAAAATAATTAATTTGCCAACAATCTAAGGTGACAGAATTACTCTTGTGAGTCTCATGAGTGTTATGACCACATTTCACTACCCTATTTATTTTGATACAAAGTGCATATCATCACCAGTATCAGTGGTAACTGGTGACTGAGGGACGGTAAGCGAGGAATAATGAGTTGATTCCTTATTTTTTTTGTTTGCAAATTGATCCAAAGAGGTTAAAATGCAGTGAAACGGGGAAAGTCTCTGACCCTAACATTAACCCGTACCCTAAATCTAACCCCAACAGTCAAAATGAAGCATATTCCTTATACAAAAAAGCTCTAAAGTGTGATTGCAGCATGTATTTTTATTAACTTTGTATATCGTGATGGCTGCATGATATGTTGTGAGATCAGGTCGCGATAGACCTATTCTCAGCCATTAGTCATTTACACAGATAGTATAAAGAGAATTACAAATTCAACCATTCCCCTTACAAGTGTTGAGCATTACCATAATCCCAAATGACACTTACACAGATAGTTCCAGACAGTATTTTTAAAGCCGTAAAATGCTACTTGGCTGAGAATTTCACCCCTTCAGCTTGGTAATAGGTGGAACCACCTTTTGCAGCAATTACAGCAAGTGTTTTTGGAGGAACTTTCTACAAGCATTGTGCATTTTCACCCATTTTTGTTTGAGCTGGTTGGATTTTGATTTTCATATCATGCCACAGATTGGACTGAGATTAAGACTTTGACTTGGTGTTTGTAAAACATTCACCTTTTTGTTTTTCATGAACTCCTGTGTTGAGTCTCCTGCTGAGAGATGGATTTTCTCCATAGCTTTAATCATTTAGTAGACTAAAGCAAGTCTTTCTGAATCCCTTTTGTACATTTTGCAGAGACCATCCATTTTAAATGGCATCCCTCTCCTAAATGTTGTTAACATTTTGAGGCAAAGGCAATATGTAGTTCGTGCCATACTGTTGCTGAAAAAATGGTGTCTTATCTGACCATAAAACTTTATAGCACATTTTATTTGGGTCAGACTGATGCTTTATGGCAAAACCAGATATGCTTTGTTCATCAGTAATGGCTTTGACCAATAACAAGCCAGCTGTATGCAGAACTCTTGATATTGTTGACTGGTGTAACATCAGCCGCTTAACCTTGTAACACTCGATCTGTTGTTGTTTTGTGGGATGGCCTCGTCAAGGCACTGCCTGGGTGGAATGATGCAGCCTCTATTTACATTTACATTTATGGCATTTAGCAGTCCAAATTGACTCCATTCCCTAACTACAGGGTCTCCCTGGAGCAACTTGGGGTTAAGGGTCTTCCTCATGGACCCAGTGGTGGTGCTGTGGGTAGGATTCGAACCCTGGACCAGAGGCAAGTGTCCTACCCACTGAGCTACCTCCACCCATGACCCAACAGCACATAAGTGGATATCCAAACACTTGGGTATTATTTTGTAGCCATTTTCTGTCATGTACCTCTAAATATCTTCACAATTTCAGCAGTATTTGATTAAAAGAGTCATTTATCCAGAAAAGATTCAGGGACAGATTGTAAACCAATTGTGACCTAGAGCATAGAGTCTGTGTAGCAGCATTTTTGAGTTAGATACTTTTGAGTTAAATTAATAAAAGCTCTTGGCTTTCTCTGGATTCAATAGCCTATTGGACACTGCACTCCTCTGTTTATGCTATTCCCATAACCTGAAACTTTGTTAATAAGATGTGCTAAATATATTTTTATGCTAAAATACCTGCATTCACAGCTAAGCTTTTATGTGTATCGAGACACCATATCAATGTGTATATCCGTAAAAGATTACAACAAAATAAACTCCAGGCACGAACATAATGTGATCACTAAGTGTAAATGTTACTCATAACAAAGAAGGCTGAACCAAACAAGCTGCAGGCATGAAAAGAAATATACAGTCAATATAACAGACCTTGTCATTCAGTATTGTTTTCTTGGCACATCTGGTAAAATCAGTCTAAAATGCTTTGCCTTGCATTGCTATGCATGTATCTCTCACATAAAATGCTAAAAAAACAAAACAAGAGAAAGAATTCATGAGATACCGACATTAGCCAACAGCCCTGAAGCACACATGAGCAATCAAACCTTACACATGGCCACAGGGGAAAAAAACATCATCAAATACAGAGGTATACATTGTCTCTGAACCATGAACAGGGTCAAATTACTAACAATCAGAGCCCATATCAGTAAGAGTAACATCTTGTGCCTGTGAGACGGAGGTGAAAGAGAGTGAGAGCCGGCAAGTTTCCCTTGCTGCCCTGTACCCATCTCCAGATGTTCCTCAGTCATGAAGATGCACAGAAAGAAAGGGATAACAGAGGAGGGGGTGCTGCATAAATCTAGGCCAGGCCTGGAGCTGGACAGGAGAAGCGTGCCTTCTTGAGGATGGGGTTAACTCAATACTTCCTCCCTCAGAGTTATGGCATAGACAAAACCTGCTGCTGTCTTTTATCAGCCTCTTCCGCTCTTCCTGTTGTCTTGCTGCCCTCACAAGCTGTTATATTTACACTGACATTGGCTTTAGCCTCTGCTCAGTAACTCTTTTGACTGAGATGTGCTTTGACATTACTGATAAATCACTATATACAACTGATGGAGGGCAGAGCAACTAAATGTGTTTATGACTGAATGATTGTCATGATAGAAATACAGGGCTGTTATAATGAGAATAAATAAGGAGTCAGAGTCGAGGAGAAGAAAGCCTCCGCCCTTAATTGCCTCAAAACAATTCATTCAGTTTGATTGTGAGGAGGCAGCCGAGGAATCGTTTTTACAACTGTTCCAGTCATAAACACACCAGAAATTTAAGCAAATTTATGGTTAATGGGCTGTTAAATCGTCTGGGGCTCACCCAAACTGTCTGGGCTGAAAAAACATACAGAACGAAAGAAGAAAAAAAATGTTAATGACGCTGAATATGCACAGATAATTACATTGAACAGGACCCCATTTCCACCTGTTCACTTGCATTCCTGTATTCATGCCAAAACCCAGTAAAAGCCTGAGTGAATTCAGTCATGGCCAGGCTAGACAATAATGCTTGTCCTGATTGTTCAGGAGTTAAGAATGTGAAGGCAAAACAAGGACCTTTTTATAAAGTGGGGCTGAAAAATTGTAATGGACTCTGAAGAGATTGCATACTTGTCCTCTCCTGATAACAAATAAATGAGCATAACTACCCACTCTTTCAAAACCACAACACGAACTTAAGCAAATGCCTGCAGTTGTCCTGAGACTTGTACTCACTAGCATTGTTCATCTTTGGATTGGTCAAAGAAGAATGAACCTAATCTATCAGAATGTCCGCAAGCTATCAAAACCACCCGCATCCAGATATTTGAAATAAAAGCAAAAGCAAACTAACAATACACATCAGTTTTGGCCAAGATTGAAAAAATGGCATAAGTATACTCTCTGTTGGACTCTCTGTTGCACACACATTGTGAGGTTTTGGGTTAAAACTGGCTAACAAATTTACTTTATTAAATAGCAAATTCAAGTCAAAGTTGTCATGACAGGCTGATATCAGACCTGGAACGTCAGATGCACATGTATCGAATAACTTTCCACTCTTTAACATTAGTATAAGCTCTGCAGAATATTCACTGCAGACCAGACCCTTAAAAGTCATTGTTTTAAGTGAAAATGGACTTGCTCTATTTATTCTTCTTTGTATGGTGAAAGAGGAATGAGCTTCCCACACGGGAATAACCTATATAAACATATATGTTTTAATATAGGTTTTGATATAGGTTTGGAATATATGTCACATATATAAAATTGGTTGTTTTCATATAAAAATATATTTACATATATGTACATATATGCATACATATATACATGCATACATGTACCTATATATGCATGTATATATGTGTGCATATATGCACATATATGTTCACCTATATGTTTACCTAAATATTAGTAAAATTATTCAAATTTACATTTACAGCAGACACCTCTTATCCAAAGCGACTTCCATTCCCTAACTACAGGGACAGTCTCCCTGGAGCAACTTGGGGTTAAGGGTCTTGCTCAGGGACCCAGCAGTTGTGCTGGGGGTAGGATTCGAACCCAAGACTTCAGGGTCCAGAGGCCCCTTGTTTCAGAAAAACGTGTGGACATCATAGTGTTCCATCTCCTCTCATTTATTTGCCATAGTTAAAGGCCATAACATGTCAATTACCAGTGATACCAATTTTACATTTCGCACATACGTTTTTTGCATTTTTTTTTTAGTTAGTTCTTAGTTTTTGCCTTGATAATAGAAAATATGAGCTAGGCATCATGTATGACAGTTGCCAAAGTGAGATATGAGCTAAAATGACCAGATCCTGCCATGAGCTATATAGGAGACATATCTTCTATGTACATAAAGGGCTTATATGCGGATATAAAAAGCAATACAGGAGACATATATGGCCTGTATGTGCACATATGCATATATGTGGTATATATACACATATATGCAGCATATATATTATCATATGTGTGCACATATACTGCATATAGGTTTCATTTATGCACATATATCCACATATAGCCATGTGGGTTAACCCATCAAACTGTCCAACCGGTTACCAAAACCACACACATCAAGCTCTTCAAGATTTGAACCATAAATTCAAGGCAGGCCCGATGAGATGGAAGGCTCCTAGCTCCTGAGCAGAATGTGAAAACATCTGGTCTGGAATGTTGGGAAACAAAGTATCAAACAGCCGCTCACTGCTTAATATTAGTATAGGATCTGCAAAAGAACATTCAGTTCAGGCCTGACCTCTAAAAAAGCCACCATTGTGCTGTGCGAGAATGGCTGGCTCTAAAAACCTGAGCCTCTGCAGGGTGAGCAGTTACACACTGTTATGAGTGAAAACAAGCAGTAGTGAGGGAGAGCCTCCAGGCTGGGCAGAGAGAGGCAGTGTTGTCTGGGCAGAGAATGTTTGTGCTGCTGCTTCCCAGATTTGTTTAAAGGGTGTTGTTAGGCAAACGCATAAACCACCAGCATAACGCGCTGGCCTGGCTATGAGAAGAGTGATGTGGTAAAGTAGCCTCGGTGATCTGTGAGCAAACAACCCACCCCTGTGATATTGGGTGGGGTGGGGTGTGTGTGTGGCTATTTGTGTGCCTGACACTCGCTCTTTTCCCATAAAGTGACTCATCAATGTCAACAACCTGTAAGAAAAGGTGGTGATCTAAAAAGGCCCCTTGTTTAGCTGCTTAAAGTACCACATTGTGCTGTACTCCATTTGCGCCGATGGCCTGATAGCACCTCTGTAAAGGAGAAGAGGGAAAAGGGACCACTTTAGTCAGGAATCCAGAGGACTGCACACTGGAGAGTCCTCTGGGGGAAGTGAATGGGAAGAGTAGAATACTGCCCGTCAGGCATGCACATTCCCTGTGGTCTGTTTTAAGCGGTGGGCTCCGCTTGGCTGCTGCGCTTCTGTGAAGATTTACTCACTCCTGTGTCCTGACAGAGCTGTGGCAGCCAACTGTGACCAAAGTGAGGAGGGGATGATGGCTGAGAGTGGAAAATGCTGAGAGTTAGGAGGCTGAGAGAACGCCAAAAAAGCCATGGGGACAGAAACCAGATATGGTTAAAACTTAGTAATTTTCGCTGTGCTGCTCTTGCCATGAGCGTGTTGCTTTGAAAACATGTCTTCTAACAGTGAAAGGGAGTAAAAGAAAGTACTTGGAAAATTAGCACTAAAGGCTGACGCTATGCAGGCTCTGCACAGGAAACCCAGGGTGCCCAGCTCTGGTTCTAGAGGGCCAGAGTCCAATACACTTCAGTGATTTCCTTGCTCAAACATGCCCAATTCGACCCATTGTTTAATAGGTAGGTTAGAAGCACTGGCCCTTCCTAAGCCCGTCAAACGGACTGTGGGCAGAGACATGAAAGCCATTTTGTTTGATCTCAGACTTGAATACCTCTCACAATTTAGGAAAAAAAGCTTGCAGGACTGCGTTCTTCCACCCCCTTGTATTTCTTTAAAGTTCACTCTTTGATATAGCAGTTTTCCCCCCTTCTAGTACATTCCTCCTGGGCTTAGACAATAGCTCTGTGGGATGGCAGACCAGGTGCATGGGTTATGGTGAAACTAAGCACCCTGGCCCAGCATAGTGTGTACAGAATACTCGGCCTTGAGAGTTTTTTAAAGGGGATTTTTAACAAATTTTACAAAAGTTCTGCATACTTTGGTAGGTGAGATATAAACCATATCAAAACAACAATGTTTCTTTACAGTGGTGGTGATTTCTACAGTACAAATGTAGACAATGTTTTTACTATGGAACATACCCAGTGAGCCTAAATTGTCTCAGTTTGTCTATGCAATGCTCACAAGAGTAAAATAACCTGGAAAACTTCTTATAAATCTATTGTTGTATTACACAGTACATGTACCTCTTTACAATTGATGGATTTTAAAAGAAAACATTAGCCACTCTGTATGGCTTTGTTTACATTAAATCATGCCGCATTTAAAACATATTTGTTTTAAATCAAGTGTTTTAGAAGGAAAACTGTCTTTGCTCATCAAGGCATCTATCATGGCTACTAACATCAGCACTTACTTATATGAGTTCCGCAAGTGCCTTTTCCTTTAGATAAATGGTGCTATCTTAGGAAATATTCTTAAGGACCCCTGCAAGTTTTATGAGCCCAGGTCAGAAGAATGTGACCTGTAACATCTTGAAAGCTGAAGTGAAGTTCATCTTTCACTCACTGTAAAGCCTGGCTTTAGCACCTACAGCTGATTTATCACCCTTATGCTGTCAGCAAATCAAACACCTTTCAGTCAAGAGCATCAGAACATCACAATTTTGTACTTCGCAATGGACTTATTCAGAGACATGAGCTGACCTGGGAAGTGTGATCCTTTACAGGCCACTTCCAGGGGTCAGGGGGTCAGCTCAGTCGAGAGGCTGTTTAGTCACTTAGGATTCTGCGCAGCATTTAAGGAGATAATAAAAAGATCAACCACAAACAGCCTGATGATAGCTAGTACTGCCTCACTTGAATAAATGTACTCCAAGTTATCATCAATATATAAAAAACTGAATGATTTGTTCGACTTTCTTTGTAAGTTTTAAAGGGCTGGCATGTGTTGCATGTTCAGACTTTGTTTTGCTGTTTTGCTCCTAGATTAATGGCATAATGGGCAACCATTCTTAGCACTTGTGGTTTCAGCCACAGTTTTATACCTCATAAAGTGGTCTGGGTTCCTACACCCTCTCATAGCACAGTTCCATTTGGTTTTCACTTCATTGCTTACAGGAATGTTAATACACTGAGCGTGTAAATGGCCCACACTCAACCCTGACACCAAACGGCCAATTAAAAACTAATCAAGATCTCTTAAAATGTGAGGAAACAATTCTGTCTTCCACAAGTTTAACCCATCCGTCATTGTAATTGACTGAATGTGGACAAAACAAAGGGAGATGATTGTTGACCTCAGGAGGGGAACAATATAATCACTCGCCACTTTTCCCAGTCCTCAATACATTCTGCATAAAAAAAATATAGCAAGCATTCTCTGTAGCTGCATCGTGACTTGGTATGGGACTGTTCCTGTTTTAAATTGGAATACCTTTCAGAGGATAGTGAGGGCAGTTCAGAAGATTATTGGGGACTCTCTGCCCTCTGTCACGTACAATTATACCCCATGTTCCACCCAGCGGACACACAAAAACACCACATGAAAATTTCCTTCTCCTAACACCATTCATATTCTCACTAACCTGTTCTTAGCCAAAAACTCACTCCCTAGCCTATACTTTCTCTCTAATGCTACTATTATGAGCACAATTATCATTAACTGCTGTCTAATCTGCCTTTTTGCACACAGAATGACTCCACTGTTATACAGCATCTGTCATAATTTTGTATTGATTCAAATGCTAACTGGACTAAATGTTGTTGTCTTCTTGTTTTGTTACTTTATTTACAGTCTCTCTGTTGGTCACAATATGTTCTGTGTAATTTTTCATCTCTGTCCTTATGTAGTTTTGAGTTTTCATTTACCTACTTCCCTTTACATTAATCAGAAAGTATAAACAGATTATACATGATCAGCCATAAAAGGGTATACTTTGCAACAATGTTTAGGTAGGCAGTACATGGCATCAAAGTAATATCCATATGAATGCCAGGACCCAGCTTCCAATCAGAGGATTGTCCAGAACCTCACACTGCCTCTGCCAACTTGATTTCTTAGTTCTTCCTTTCTGGAAACCTTTTGGAGATGCAATCACTTGTCAATGATGGTCATATCCTTACACTTACAATGTGTAATTGATTAAAGTTCATACCATGTGTGGTCAGTCTTCTAATTCCACCATATTTGATACAGACCGTATTCCATCCGGTGCTTTCAATATGAACTTATTTCAAACATTGCATTTTTAAAAACTATTTTAAAAATCAGTTACAATGACCTGTATTTACTGTTCTGGTTAACCATGTCCTGTTATGATGTCTGTTGTTGATTTAGCTGATTTTTTATCTCTCAATGCATTTTATGTTGAATTATATTGACTGATTGGATATCCTGTTTTTGTCTATAATGTCGCCTTTCGTAACTGCCAGATGGGCTCAAGGCATTGTGGACAATAAACTGTTTTTCTATTGTATTCTGTTTTATTCTATTTTATTCACTCATCAATTCACATATCCGAACTTTATGGATGTTTCCTAAGAGGCAGACCATATAAATATTTAAACTTGTAGTGTTTCAGTACAACGGTTGATAAGCAGACAGATAAAATGCCAAAGAAACATTTCCACCCAAACAACAGCTACAACCAAAGTGAAAGTCTCACAGAAGGGATGAGAGAAAGCTGTTTATCTGGGTCGGGCAGGGAAAGGCTGCCAGAAAAAAAAATGGGGCAATCACTATTAATGAGATTATGATCACTATTAAATACTTCAAAAGGACCTAGGACCAGCGCATAAAACACAAGCTAGCAGCTATAATGCTGGCTTAATGATTTCCGTGCCATGGTTTGTTTTCTTCCTGAATGGCGTGGCCCTATTTGACTTCCCCTCTCCCCTCCCCACCATGTTTGAAGACCCATCCAAATATGAGTTAGAGGACTGCACAATTGAAACCAAGTGGCCCCATGTTTCTCCGTCATTAATCCAGAATCACACAGACCAGCACGCCACAGACTGCAGACCCAGACAGACTGAGGGGGAGAGAGAGAGAGAGGCCAGCACAATCAAGCCCAAACACATGGAGAGACTTGACAAACACTTGCCTGACCTGAATGTCTTGATTAGCAAAATGAGCCCAAAGCCCCCTCAAAACCAATTTTGGTAAATAGAGATTAATATGGATATTGTAATGCATTGTAGAAAAACCTGTTAAAAGATATCCCGTGGAAAATATCTCTCTGTGCAGTAATATGTAAGTCCTCATGGTCTATGGGGAATGGTGGATGTGGGCCTTGGTTCTGCTAGATCAATTATCTTGTTCCCTAAACCTGTCATTTAAAGAAAATGCTTGAAAATGCTCAAGTCCACCCCCCCCTCCCAATTTCATTTTTCATTGGAGACCTTGTCTCACAAGGTCGCTTTGTAAAGGCTGGCCATTAGCTCCACAGTTGTAACAAAGAGGGAACTCTATTAAAATTCCCTTCAGATTTTTTCCCTTTCTCACTTTTTTTTTTTCCAAAGACAGCCCTGCCTTTCTCCATCCATTCTTCCAAAGGTCACCCTCATGGTTATATTTGCAATCAAGAGCAATGGAGTGAAAGTCAGCTGTAAGAATCTTCATGAAAGTTTTACTTTAATTTTGAAATTTGAATTACAGTGTTAAACAATAAATGCAACACTTTTCAACGGCATCATCATTTTTACCTCCAGTGTAATGGACAGCCAAGTGCTTTTACTGCTTAATTTCATTTAATGGCACTACCAAAACCATAAAATAAAATTCATCTAAAAATCAGCATTGAAGACCATTTGCTCTGTAATATAAGTGAGTACCAGTTTACTGTGCTACCAAGTCCCCTGACGCTATTTGTTATTTAAAAGTGACATTCCTTCAACAGACAGCACACTGGAGGTCTCTGGCTATACTTCAAGCCAGAAATGGAATGAAAGAACCATGCATTGACTTTGAGCTGAGGCCACATTAAACAGATGACCAATTGTTCTCTAGTTTAGCAGCATAACTTCAGAAAAACTACTGATATGGAGTGAAAAATTAAGGAGAATGTTGCCACATGCAACCACACGCCATGTACTTCCATAAACTAGACATGCATGAGAAATGCTAAAATTCCACAGACTGTAGCCAAGTTGTTTAAAATACACAAGGAAAACAACTAAAAAAAGCAAAAACTTGAAGGCACACATCAATGCCCTCTTTTTTGGCAAACAAGACACATAACAATACACAAAATCCTTTTGGGAATAGGATGGGTTTAAAATGGAAAGAAGATAAATTTGAAGCTCTACTGCGTCAAAAGACGATTACTTTAAGTTCAAGATAATGCCACGGCCTGCAAATGAGCTCTTAATGACACAAAGTAAAGTACATGCAAATTACCCAAACAGCCCGCTTGTTATCCCAACTATTCATCAGACGCTGACCAAGCACTGTGTTTTTGTCTAAAGCTTCTCTTTAGTATGGTTTGGAAGGCAAAGTGTTTATTTAGGTTTGGGGAAAAGGGACTAAAATCAATGGACTTCAGTATTTTGACAAAGAACTTCCCCCATTCCAGCCACAGAGGAAAAATGGCTATGGGAAAACCACTCTTTGACATTGAATATGGTACAGCTCATTTGTACGTGTAGAGGAAAAAGTATAAATCAAATCAAACTACATCTGACAAATTAAAAGCTTCATACTGAATTGCCAATTTATAGAAAGCATCATAAATGGCAGGCATCAAAGTCTGCACCGTAAAATCAGGGTCCTTCATTAGTATAACTGAGTAACTAGTCATAAATATTGCACCCATTTCAGGACAGCACATAGCTGGCTAACAACCATCTGTCCACTTAAACAGTGTTTGGAATGCAGGTATTATGCCCTTAAGTGAACAGTCCCTTCCAAAACAGAAAAGTAAGGGTAACTCTCACTACTATATAGTCATTGAACAATAACTGAAATAAAGAAAATGAAATAAAATGAACTTACATATACACATATATATAAAACAACATGTAAAAGGTTAACTGTACAAACTAATTACTGTGTAAATGGCTTATGCTACAAATATAATTTTACAAATTGATTACAAATACATTTTAGTTGCTGTCTTGTTAAAATATTTCACAATAATATGGTAATGTACTAGGAATTTCCCCTTGCCCCTGCTCTGTGGCTAGAGTGCAACAGGCTCTGAGTGGCAATCTATCCCTGCTAGACTACTGCTGTTTTTACTGGACATGACAAAGATTCTTTGGCACTCCAGTCTAGCCTGATTGGTCTTTGCAAACTGGGCATGTATCCATAGACACCCTGGAGCTCAGCATACCACTGCAACTTAGACCATGGAGACATAATATATCAAAGAAAACCAAACAGCTGTCTGTGCATCTGCTAATCCAGGGGGCACTGGGATGTCTGAGTGACACTTTATGCAGAGTGATGGTTTGATTCCCCTGTTTAACAACATATTTGGAGTACTGGTATTGCATGTTGACAAATTCCACAACTGCTCTGCAAAATCTCAGCTTGAGAAGATTTCAGCAATAAAGTCATTAGTAGACAGTTGCACACAACTTAAAGGCATTGTTAAACTGTTAAAGATTCCAGTTTTCAATTACATTAATTAGCCAAAAAAGAGGAAACGTCACTACTACTCTCAAATAGATGATCAACATATATCATCAGGTATCCAAAGACTTGGTACAAACTTTCAACACAAAGTTTTTTAAACCAGTGATTCTTGGAATAGATGGGATGACCTGTAAACTGGTTGTACACGAACCGACTTTGATTTATCTGTGAAAATGACTTAACTAAACAGAATAGCTGGCCAGGAAGTATGAGCACAACAAATGTTTAGCTTTTGTTTGTGGGTGTGTTTGTAGGAGGAGGTCAATATAGATGGCAACTCTTCCAAAGGCTCTTAACCAAAAACTGTGGTTGATTTCTGCTGGTGCTGTAAGATATACTGGTGCCTGTTCTCATTCAATATTCACTGAAATCATTGGCAAGAGACAAATTTACGACAGGTATATATCTCTGAATGGGTGCTAGTGAGTAGCTAGTGATAGCATCTTAGCCTCACAGATTATTTTCTTAGACCAAGCATTCATATTTGGAAGAATATCTAAAGCAAAATAAACAAAAGCAGTTTATTTCCCATGATGGCAAATTTCTGACAATTCGTTTTGATGAGCTTTTTAAGCGACGTTCGATGTTTGCAAACTGTTTAAGACTCTAATTGTCAGCAGTGGTTTTCATTTGGTAGATGTCATGTGGCATAATGTTAATTCATTGGCCATAAACCCTAAGTGCTGCTGCAGAAGTAGCTAAAATATGTTTTCTGCGTTCATGTGCAGGATCATCAAAAGTAGAGTTTGTTGATGGAGGTTATCCATTTCATTAAATATTTAGCTGCACTTATTAGCAGTCCATTTTGATCTAATTTGTGAGGCTGAGATTGCTTCACCAGGAAGGAAACTCTTACTCCATTCATCGGCTAAGGATATGCTTGATTAACATGATGCAATGTGAGAAGAAATACATAAAGCCCATGGCTTTGAATGACTTCAAGTGCTAAAACAATATAGGACAGTCTTCATAACAATGGGAAAATAATGCAAAAATAATAGCCATGGAATGTTCAGCTGTACACTGCTGTTATTGGATTTGGATGAGGATTTAAGGCTGTGAATCAAACAGATGAACCACCATTTGGAATCACTGGCTTGGTCTAGACAAGACTTCTGGTTGCAGACTTATTGTCTCTGCTGAAGTGATACATTAAAAAAAAAACAATTTCTCCCAGAAGGCCCACAGTGGCTTATATTAATGGTCCCTGCAGGACAAAAGGAGCAGGAATTATTAGACCCATACTTCCATACATTTTCAGAATGGTAGGAGCATGAACCTTTCACACCTTCCTTCCTAAACACACTAAATCCAGCTACGACGCTCAGAAGCCCTGGCAAAACTGGCGAGATCTAGACAGAAAGAACTGTCAAGAACTGATTCTGGCATTTTCTTTGCCTTTCCAAAATCTCTCGCTGTCTCTCTCACGCTGTCTCTTTTGCTGAGTCGTAGGCTGCCTAATAAGGAGTCTGTGGTTTTTATTGGAATGACTTTAATACTCCTTAAAATGATGTTTCAACGTGAGAGCGCCTATGTGGGGCGGTGTGGTGTGTGTCTGTGCGCGTCAGGATAAGTGAAGGAGAATGAGAGAGGAAGCGAGAAAGGGGGAATGTGTTTGTGTGTACTTTGTGCGGGCCTGTGGGCACCATGGCTCCACATTTCTTTGCAATCACTCTCCCTCATATTCCCATTTAAGCTGAGGCTACAGGCCAATACTACATTACCAACTGTACAGCTACAATAAGTGAACAAAATTACCTGTAATATTCAATAATTCAAGCAGTTGGTCTGCATGCTCCTGTATGAATGAACAATGGCGCACCGTTTGGAGTCACATTGGGAGAAAGGCAGCTTGCAAATGGACAAAGCTAGTTTTTTTCATCCTCTCACAGACAAGTAGACTGAAAGCAATTACAAAAACATTCCGGTCATCCGCAGAAATGCAGGGAAGAGGGTAAAGGGAGATGGGTAGAATGGACGAGTGCTGGGGTGTATCTGAGGTGACTGGCAGTGCACATGGTGAAAGGACCCTTTTGCCTCCACCTACCCTGCCCTGCTATAAAGGGATGGAGCTTTGATTCCCACAGAGAGATTCCACTGGCTCAAGCTGCAACATCCCATGACAAACATCAGATATCTGCTCTATGTCTGGGTCTAGCCGAATCCATTCAAACCGCCTGTTCTCAAATTCCTGTGTGAGTGTGTGTGTGTGTGTGACTAAGAATGAATTTTCCTGCAACTCATTTTGCGCCTGTGACTACGTGCATGAGTGTGTTATTTGTGGGTGGACGACTTTCCACTCCCAAGAATTTGCAAGAACACTTGCAGCTGTTTAGAAAGCTGAAAGCATGTGAAATTCTCAGCAAAGAAGGAATAAAAAAGAAGAAGAAAAAAAAACCTACTAGTGAATTATTGATCTAATACTCCATGTGTGCAGGAGCCGGTCATTAACGCAGCGTCATCTCGGGTCCACTCTGCGATTAATGAGCACTTTCTTGCACAAACATTTCCACAAGAGGATGGACAGCAAAGGTACTGTTATGTCTGAAGGGAAAGAAAACAATTCGGTCAACTTAGAGTTTGGCAGCATGGTTTGCAACTTTTTTTTCAGAATAATCTTCTTGAGAAAAGGGAAAGGGTGGGAGGGGATTGTCACAAGGAGCCGATTACTAGATTAATGGCTGTAGCCTCTTTAGGACACATTCTGTATCTATGCAATTTAGATGATTTGCAGGCTCAAACCCTTGGAATTTCAGATTCTGATGATTATTTCATGGACGCTCAGGGTAAGCACATTTCACTGTACATAAATAACACTCCTCTATTTACTGAGTAAGTTTTCATTGTGTAAAACAGTTGCATGCTGGGTAAGAGCAAAGACATCAACAAAACCACCCTCCAACAACAATAAAAAACATGGTGGTGGCTATACACTGTGAAAGCTCTTGTCACTGTGAAGTCTATGGTCAATCACATTTCAGATCATTGATACTGGATAGGCTGTGAGTAGAACTGGTCAAACTATATACTATCAGTAAAGCAGCTATTCCTAAGGTGTGTCCAATTTACTTATGTACACATTAGAGACATAACAAAATAAAGCATAATTTTATTGTATCAGATTGTATCACAGTGTATTATATATGTAACTAGCAGGGACAGTCTGGTATAAATAGCCTAGTAGGGCTAAGCTGTCAATTTGAATCAAATATTGAATCAAATATTGAATTTTGCATCCTTACAAGTTAAAGTCATGCCTACAAATCTACGGTGATCCTGCAACACAATTTTAAAATCAATAGTATCAATAGTGGTAAAAATATGTAAGCCATATAAGCTTCTATTGCATTAACAAAAGAGGTTTGCTTTCTCCAATCTAATAGATTAGCATCATTTTATGGTCACATAATCTTTGCTTTATCCTCACATGTGGAATGAAATAGGTGTATAAGAAATACTTCATGGTTGTCATTCATTTGTAATAACTGAATGAGCCAGAATACAATGCCTAAAATACATTATCACCCTGACAAGGAAACACAAAACACATGCTGGAGCACTTAAAAACCTTTCCACTTCTCAGCCTCGTCCCAAAGAGCCATCCTCCCCTCTGTGTAGCCCGAGCATGTCTCTGCGCTTGTCCTTTCTCAAGGCTAAGCTAACCCCGAGGCCTTATGCTTTTGTGGGTATAACCATTGCACTGCAATCAAACACTCAGCACAGTGCTTCTTCCCAGCAAAGAAACAACAGGCACATAAGCAAAGAGCACTGAAAAGGAAGCGAAGACGAAAGCGACCTCCTCTACAACTCCAAGCCGTCACCAGGACTCCGGCTCCTGACTGCCTGGTATTCTGATGAGAAATATGTGTCTCCAAGGAAGTGGTTAAGTTCATCAGGGACGTTTTTGGTGTGGATGGCACAGATATATTGAGGGTAAATATTGTCGTAGCGTTAAGGGATCTGGATTTTTCATTGTGGAAAAAGTGGGTGGGCTGCTGCTCATCTTGTATTGTTTTGACTGGGTCATCCATACAAAGGTCCCCACAGGCAGCCTTTACAGGGACCACTGAGAGGCTTTATGTGCACAGATCGTGTTTTCCGCACACTCTTCTTACAAAGCTTGTTTTTCATCTTGAAAAAAAAAAACTTTTGCCAGGAAAAAGAAATCTGACAGGGATAACAATGTTTGAATTGAGGGGAAACATGCGTTCTCTGTAAAGTGGGCTCATCTTCAAACATGCCAGTCTTCAACTAGGAGATGGCACCGTGGCCCTGTGACTCAGATAAGCCTCGCTTCAGTTCAGGTTCACAGATACAATTCCGTCTTTGTCCTCTCTTGGGTTTGTGTTACAGGTCACTTTGAACTCAAGATGCCCCACAGCTGACATATCATCAATTGAACAATATTACCATGATGACATGTGGATATCAGGTTTGGTCACAGCCCACAATGAGTCAGACAGAGGTACAACCAGTGCCGAGAGTTCATTGGGGATATCCGCCTTGTGAACAGACCAAACAGACTGGCCTTTCCCAGCTCCATTTCAAAAACAAAAATGCTAGATAGATATTTTTTAAGCTGTTTGGACCAGCTCGTACCGTTAATGAGAAACATTGCTTCTAAATGACTTGCTGAAAGACCATTTTCATTTAGCAGTCAAGCTTAAGAAGAAATGCAGACACAGTCAGCACAGTATACAGAACTCTGTGCTTCGTACTGGTTAAATGGATTATGAATGGAATATTTTTAGGGGACCTGTGGCACAGCAGACATCAGTCAGATGCCACTTTCTCCACCATATGGACATTTGGCACAGATGATGTTTTTCCTTCCTATTTCTATACTGGAGAGTAACAAGCATGAGCCAGATCAGACTGGGGCAGACTGAGCAGTACATTAAAAATGTACATCCATCATAACTTTAAGTTCTGAAATATCCTGACTGATTTCAGATTGGGCCAGTAGATTGGGGTAGTTTCAGTGTGGAGGAGCCTCCAGCTACTAGAGATCCCATTCTGGGGCCTCGTTCAGGGGCTTCTGACTGCCATGGGTCAAGGCTGGAAATGGGTCAGATACAGACAATCCAATGCAGATGTCATAGATGAATGAATAGACTTTGAATATGAACAAATGACCAAATAAGTGATATAAATGAAGAATCTTATCTGTTTCCAGGTCCGTTTTCTGTTTTCAGTTATTACTGGCTCTTGGGATATTGTGGCTATTTAAATGGAATGTTAGCATTTACCCTTACGTGTGTGCAAGACTACTTCTGTTTTTCCCATGACTACTCAAAAATAAATCATACACGAATGTCTTTGTACAAAATTCTTCAAATCTTGCAGTGTGACTGATTATGTTTAAACTAAGGGCCATGGTGCTGCTAAAAATGAACTTAAAAGAATACATTTAGTTTCATGTTTCAGGGCATTTCTTATTAGGTGTCATTTTTAAAGGACATATGGACTACACAAACTCATCTTTCCAAGCACCTCACTTCAATGGCTGCATTATGGTTCTATAATCAAATAACAATCTTCAGCTACAAGCAAATACAGTAAGGCTTCATGCTTAATACCATTTCCAAACCTCTCACAGATCAAAGCACCCACATGGTGCTACAAAATTAATGCACAGGCAGAAACCCTCTTGAAGATCAATACTGCGGCTTCTTGTAACACACGTGAGTTTTCTCTTTATTCTCATAAAACTGATTTGTCTACAGGGCAGGAAGCAGAGCTCTGTGCTTGGACCAGCAAAGACTCTGTCGGGATATTGGCACATCGGAGATCACCAATACTCTGGTTTGCATTAGAGAAGCAGCAACTAAATAGAGCTTTTATTGGCTGCATTTGAGGAAGGAAAAGGGAGAGAGAAAGTGCATGTAACCAGCTGTAAGCCACATGAAACACTTTGGTAGTAGACTTGAAGCACTGACTAATTAAATACTGTGTTTATTGGCCTGAGAATATTGTCCCAGAAATTATCGCTAAGGAATTGCTGATGGTGTTGGATAAGTGAAATGAAGTGTAAGATCAACAAAAGTGAAAATACTTACATGTCAAACATTTTTTAATCTACAGGTGCATAACTTCCACTTGAATTTTTGTAAATAATAGTTAAAGTTTAGGAAGCCCCCTAAAGAGAATTAAACAAAACCATGGTAACTGGGTCCGCTGCTGCCAGTATGTTGCATCTCCTTTGCCATTTTAACCAGTGCCAGTGTGAGCAAAAGGTCAAACTTCCTGCAACTAGAGCCAGTTCTCATGGAACATGGACCTTATTCCTGCTGTGGTTACAGAGGAACACAAATGGCCTGTTGTGCTTGGGAGCTGGATGGGACATGGCCCATTTGTGTGCTCTCATCTTTGGCCAAGTTGACAAGCTACCTGGGGGTGTGGATGCTTGCAGGACATCTTTGAAAAAGAGAGCACAGGGATCACAATTTTAAATGCATTTGAATTTTTTGTACAATAACATAAATGAAATTGTTGCAAATTAATAACCAAGTGCGCATTATCCAATTGTAAAATACAACATGACTTCTACATCTTACATCTTGGTGTGTAGCAAACATCTGATCACACTTAATAATAGTTCAGTAGATGAGGTATTGTACTGTAATAATGAAGGCTTTTCAAGCCAGTAATTAATAAATTGCTTAATTAAATGGCACCAACCCAAAATATCATCCATGACCAAAAGTCCAGGACAATATGATTGGCCTCGGTGTTTCAGGGTGGGTAAGATGCCCTCCCTCTCATCCATCACTCAGCATGCTGCTAGCCTTCTCAAAATACACTTTGTCTTCTCCTTTAAGTGGAACTATCCAACTATAGGCTGAAAAGATGAATGACACACTAACCACATTTTTTTATTAGAGTGTCTTTTCAGTGACATTTAGGTTATATATAAAGCCTAATTTACAACTTTAAATACAGTAGAATACAATTAAAATTGCAATTCTTAAAAAAATGGATAACCCTAATATAGCTTATTCTTTATTCTTCATCATAATCATTTGTAAAACATTTTAGGTATCTGTTACTATGTCTATTATTAACTGGTCAAGCCAGTGTTTAATAATGAACTGATTATCCATGGCATCTTTATTAGTAATGGATATAGGAACTAGATTTGTAGTATTTGTGGGTCCATAAAGCATTTATTTTCACTGATAAGAAATTACAAATTAAATCTAAAATCAAGATAATCTGGCTATCTACTGCAAAGGGAATACAACATACATGTTAACTTTCTATACATGCAATGACATCATATACAAGTAAATTAAGTGTGTAGGCTTTATTTTGACATGGGTTCTGATTAAACTACTCTAATCCATAGATTCAATAGAACTTAAGAGTTTCCATTTATTGTAATATCTTGTAATAATCTTGTTGTAAGTCTGCTGTGTGAATGTAATGTAATGTAGAATCTATTCAGCATGTAACTCATCTAGTTGCTTAATATCCAGCTATTTTGCTTTTTTCCAAAATGTGTGCATCTTGTAAAATTTGAGAAATCTTAGGTTATGCAATACATTATACAATATTTTCGGCAAAAACCTGCCTGGGAGTGTATCTACCGCCAGCTTAAATATGATTGGCTAAAGCTTTCCGATGCCATTTATAATTTTTCATTAAATCAAACTATGGTGTTTATATATTGTATACCCTGTTGAGTATAGTGGTGTCTTACATTCTGTAGAGTGTCTTTTCTTTCCGTCCTTGTCTTTGCAGCATTGCTAAGCAATGGACAAAGGTGGGTAAAGACTGCACTACATAATTACTTCTTTGAAAATAAATAACTCATTATAGTGCATATGGATTTTTGAATAGGAACAAGTTTTGTCTGATCTTTGAGCAAGAAGAGCTCAAGACAGTCCTTGCCATGACATAATTATGGATTTCATAAGCAAAAAGTCTTTGAAGATCTAGACCTTTGATCACAAGCAGAAAACGGTGGAGGAGTACATTTCATGTAGCATCTCAGTAAAGATGAGAATAAACCATTGAGCTACTCTTTCAGTGGCCATTCATTCCCAGAAGCTTTCTAAATATACTTGGTAAGCACATATAAAACTGAGCTCGTTCATGTTTTGAAGTGGAGTTTAAATAGCCTCAAAAGCCCTATTATTTATTCCAGGTCTAATAAAAGGTCTGTTACTACCTTTTCCCCTATAGTCAGTATGGAGGGGAAAACCTTGGCCCTACAACACAAAGAAATATGTTATGTTAGATTTTGTTAAAGGACTTGAACCAAAGAGCAACTGGCGCTGTTCTGTTTTACGCTCCAGTCTGGGAAACCCATGTCCCGAAAGGCTTCCAGCCATTGAACAGAAGAACAAGAGAGCAAAAAGACTTGTCCAAAAGGTTTGACAAATATAAAACCCAGAGAACCTCACATCAGCAAACCATCTAGTCTTTTATATTACACTGCCTTTTTTCTAGTTGTTGTTTTGTGTGGGTAGGAACAAACAAAATATGGTCTAACCTCCTCCAGCTGGACTCCTGCTTACTATGCAGCCCTGTCAGTGACCGATGTTTTTCATAGTGTTCTATGAATAGGAGAAGAATATCCAGCATGCAAGTAAATGCTTTATTCTGTGAAACACCCCAGGCAAAGGCTCCTTGGACTCTTGATAAAACATTGGTATGTTCCATTCTCCAAAGGAACATTAAACATCATGTTTAGTTATATCAGCCCATTACTTGCTCTGGTGATAAAATTTGTGCACTGAAGTTCCCAAGAACATCTCACTAGTACTTAGATTAATATATTCTTGTTGTGTGAAATGCCTGGAATCTTTCACATTTTGCATTTTTTTTCCAAGTCATGAAGAACATTAGGAGCAGGTGATGCTGGCCAAAAACATCTACCAGGTTCCATTGCACCAACAAGTATCATAGCTTTGTGAAACTTCTATTGCAAACGAATACACAGTAGTTAACACTACGAAACCAAACCCCTTAATTTTACCCCTTAATATAACCTTAATTTTGACCTTAATTTCCAAGAAAGTAAGGA
>JBBKCR010000134.1:13259356-13275730 GCA_037577295.1 Ladigesia roloffi
AATTATTGGACCAAATCCCCCCATGGAGCATCTTGAGTATATAAATACAGTAAGGCCTGTATTTTTATTACTATAAATTAAATGAATGTATTACTGTATTTACCTGCTTTTACCAAAGAAAACACATCTGCATGAATTACAGTACAGTCAACACAGGGGTAACTTCAGTATTTTACATTGATATTAACATCTGTATTTTATCACTGCAGATAAAGTGTAAACTGTGCTGCACGGATTTAACTTTACATTTTCTTTAAGGGTGTTAAAAGGAAAATTTTTTTGGGAGTATTTGGGGGTATATGTAGGGTTTGCACTATAACAGCATTTTTAGGCTTTTTTTTTTTTACCACATCACCACAACATAGTTTTTCACTATATGCAGGTGTTCTGGGAATGTAACCCCCATTGGGGTTTACTGTACAATAAAATTCTCAAATACGGATGTGAGTAATAGAGTGAAAATGCTGCTAAAATCATACTACATTTTCATGCTTGTCAGAATGAGACAAAGTCATAGTTTGCTAGCTGCAAAAACAAAACTCCAGTACCATGAGAACACGACTGAAATCCAAAAGGGCCGACAAGAAATCTCAGTGTTTTTCAGGAACCAATAGAAGTGTCTACTGAGTAACATTCAAGGTTAGCTGAACGTATATCACAGGCTCTTAAATGTCCATGCGTCTGAGATTTGAATGACTTCTTCTTCAAGGCTTTCTCCCTGTAAAAGGGCTAGAGAGAAGGTCCATTTATTGCTCTGTTTCCCATTGTTTGTTTTGAAAGTGTCACCCCTTGTTAATTTTAACTGGCACTCCATCAGCTTAAAGGATTAATTATGTAAGATTTAAAGGTCACTTGCAGTAGGTGGTGATTAGTACACTAGCAGCATGAAAAAGTGGGACATGAGATCTCCAAAAAAATAGTAAATACAAGATGGAAAAAAGATCTTCTTCTCTTAACTTGTTCTTTATAATTATGTTTAAACAGTTTATCATCGCAAAATTAAAGAGTGTGATATATGTAAATACTATAAATGTTTTTACAAAGTACCATTGACTCCCCAGTCAATGCAGTCCATATTGCACTACGTGTTTAAGTACTTTTGAATATACAGAGTACACACAGACCTCCGTTACCTATTACTTTAAGTAATATGTAAAAAAAAAATGCAAATTACTTTTTATGAAATAGACTCGTGTCACCATAACCATACATTACTTAAT
Organism: Ladigesia roloffi; assembly: GCA_037577295.1. Lineage (NCBI taxonomy): Eukaryota > Metazoa > Chordata > Actinopteri > Characiformes > Alestidae > Ladigesia > Ladigesia roloffi. The sequence continues at coordinate 13,260,577 of JBBKCR010000134.1, forward strand.
TTTTTTTACCATACATTATTTCTCTGGATTGCTTAATTAATTATGGGGTGGGCCTAGTGGGTAGAATTGGTGCTGCTGGACTAAGAGTTCATGGGTTTGAATCCTACCTTCAGCATACCACCCCTTGGATCCTGAGCAAAACCCTTAAAGTTTGCTGTAGGGAGACAGGTCCCCTGTAGTTGCTTTGGATAAAGGCATAATTGAATGTGAAAATCTGATAAGTCTAGTGTATCAAAAAAGGAGAAACAAACAGTTTGGGAAAAGGAAATGTGCAAGGCTGGTTCTCAAGAACATTCTTTTTTAACACTTGGAGCTTCCCAGTTCCCAGCTCTCAACAATGACAACTATTTCAAGCCTCTCACAGGAACTCTCTCCAGTCTGTTTAACATAGTGTAACTCACAGTGATTTATAGTATTTGACTTTTACGCCTGTACAGGAGTCTAGACATGTGTCCTACTGTAGCACCCACTACCTTTCTGGAGGGGAGAGAGAAGAATAGAAGGAAAAGGATTAAAGGATATAGTCACATTTTTTGTAAGAGGTACTGGGAAAACCAGAAAGGGTTAGGGGAAGCCAGTCCTGCTGTATAGGCCAAAAAAGTCATCCAAAGTGCTCCCACAAACACAGACCAGCTAAAGTGAGTTTTATTACTTTTCTCAGTCACTTGATAGAAGCCCCGAGGACAAAAATTTACAGCATTTCTTGTAATATTGCAGGCTATACTTCCTCTGCATCGCATGCTGGGAGGATGACTTAAGAAAAACACGTGCTGCGGTGTGTATATCACTGGAAATACTTCACTTGAATTGCTACAGGAACCAGACAGCTGAGAGTAGATTTCATCATAAAGTCTGAACTTTCCAGGGCCTCCACCTTTTGTACCACAATACAGTGAATACTCGTGGTTTGCATTCCTCCAATTGTTTGTGAGTTTTAATCTTATTGAAAAATGCTCTTTTGAAATATAATGTCATGGTAAAATGTGAATTCCCACTGATAGCATAATTTGCTATAATTTTCCCATGACAGATTTAATGCAACAGAGGAAATTGCATGTGAAATGCCACTAGATTACTCCATTATCCCTTCAGAAATAAAAAAAGGAGAAATATTTGTCTGGGGTCAACAGTTATCACCATCTGATACCCAAATTCATGGTTATTCACCATATATGCCCCTCTACTTAAAAAACATAACAAAATACAGCCAAGCTGTGGAGAGTGCTTTTTAGTGTGTTTTGTTCCACTGTGTACTGTGTGTGTATGTTCGAATAAAATAAAACCTACTTGACAAAATGGACAAATGAAGTCGTTACCAACTCCGGACATCTACCTTAAAGAAGAGTCTATTTCCAACCCAATCTGCCACAACTGCTCCATTTAAGTCACTTCTTTAGTGACTGGAGATTAAACTTTGCAGGAGATCTCCAGTTTGCCCTAAGAGTAAATTAAATACTGCCTACAATGCAATAATACCTCAGATGCCCAGGCTTTGTGACACCTAACAAATAATACTTGAACAAATTGAGGTCTACGGACTTTGGAGGCCAAGTCAACACCTTGTGTTCCTCAAAATGTTCCTGAAAAAATGTTTGCAGTGTGGTATTGCACATTATTCGGCAGCACCTGCTATTGGGGAATACAATTGCCATGAACAGTGTTGTCCAACATCCGGCTGGAAATTTAGAATCCTTTGGGATTTTGAGCTGCATAAACATTCGTCACATTATGGGCATCTCTCATAACCTAAAAGTACAGAACGGCCATCGGCCCGAGATGCATGCAGCCGAGATGCACATTAAACATCTAATACCCCCCTGGATGTGTTATGAACTAATTGAGTGTCATGAGCTATATTTACATGGCCAAATCCAAGTTTCCAGTTATTTTGGCGAGAGAAACTTGAAAGTATTGCAATAGTAGTGTAATGCCTTACATTTTAAATACAGTAATATTGTAATGTAACGAATTAAGGTCATCCAACTCAAGACAAATTGGGCTGTTTTGGACTGCTGGCCGTGACTTGATCTTGCAATATCAAGGCCAGACCAGTGATGTTCAACTCCTATCCTGCAGGGCCCGTACTTAGCACCAGTAAGGGATTTTTGTGCTCAACGACACCTGATTAAACTGTCAGTCTGACAGGTTTAAAAGTTGTGTTTGAGAAGGGAAATCACCAAACAGTGCTGGAGAAGGGCATTCCCAGACCTAAATTACATACCTGGGGCTTAGACAGCAATGTCATTTGGAAAGCCATCTTTTTCTTCTTAACATTTTAAGGAAAACTGCAAACATAGTATGCTTATTGTGTTTGTCTAGTTAGTGTAGCATTTAGTCTTTTGTCCTAAACATATCATTCATCTTCAGTGGCAATTTCAAGACTAGTGTGCTTTTAGGAAAACAGTCTTGCGCTACAATCTACTCAGCCAGCAGTGGTAGCTCTCAAGTGGGAGTGTATTTCTAGAGACCCATGTTATTTTCCCATAGCCATCAAAAAGCTGTTAATTTTTTTTTTTATCATGATACGTTTCTATAACCGTTAAAGTGTTTTGAGAAAAGTGAATGTTTAAATATGTATATGCTTAACTGTGTATTTATGCACCAAGCACATGTGTATCAGTATGAAAAACAGATAAACCCAGTGAGTATCTGTCCAGGAAAGACAAAGCATGTGTTATAAGAAAGTGTGCAACTGTACAATAAATATGCCAAGACCCAGAATTCAATCCACGGACAGTTTAAAGAAGCTGTAAGCCAGCCAGCCATTTTTGGAATGCAGTACGGATATTAGATAGGCCCAGATTGGAAATCCAAATAGCCAAAGGAATGCTAATTACAGTGGAAATCAAACACCATCAATTGTAGGGTTTCAGCATTTTTGCATGTCCTTCCTCTCCTCCTCTGAAAATCATTCTTCATCCAACTCTTTTCAAGCCATGGTCTTATAGTGGAGAAGAAGACAAATTTGAGAAAGACAAAGAGCCTGAGAGAAGAACAACAACAACAATGATGGCCAGTCAAAATGTGCAGACTGCTCTCTGCCCTGTTCAGCTCCTCAAACTTTAACCAACATCAGCATGTGAGAAAAACGCTGAGGAATGCCTCGGATAATAACCAAGGGTGGAGAGATAATAAACAGCATACTAATGATGAGGATAGACTGAAGAATTTCTCATATAAACACACAAGTACTTTCTATCTCAGTTCCCTACAAACAGTGTGTCTGGGAATTAAATTTTGCAGTGTTTTATAGACTGCATGGTTGGTATGGCCCACAATTAATTTTATAAATTAGCTTTCACCAAGTAGACGTATAGAAGTCTCTAAAGATTTACACGCTGTGTTAAGTGTGTGTCTGGTATGCACAAACTCCTCAGCATACCAGTTTAGCCACTAGACAGGAACAGTTTGAAAGCGAACTTGTACACAGAGGACAGCATTGAGAAGGTGACGGATTGCATTGACCACATACAGAGGAAAAAGTTTGGTGTAGTAATTCAATGGCTGTTGTAAACAACAAATATATCAGAAGAGTATGGTATACATTCTGATGGTATATATCTTGATCTCATCCTCACTGACATGCCTTCAAATTTCATGGGCTCATTCCACTGTTGATAGTATGAGGTAACTACGTACCAACGTGACATAACTTCAGAATCTAGTTTCAGTTCCATGTCTGTGATCCACCTGCCCAGTGGTTTGTGACTTCATTTAAATGTCATATGACAATCTTCATGAGTCAGTACTACATTCTGTAACATACAACTGTTTCACAGGCTTTACAGACGTGTATGACAGTTAGTCTGGGCCTTTTCAAAACATGTCTTTCAACCATCCTGGAAACTCATGGTCATTCATCAATGAATGACATGGTTTAATGAAAAACCTGACCAAGACCATGATGAATAACTTTAAACACCAATAAAAAGGTGACTCAGAGGGATCTTTCAGTGATGCCATGGAAGCACCTTTTTGCTTCCTTTTAGAACTATGTTTAATGAAGAGTTTTGTGTAGAAGCCTTTAAAACATCAAAGAACTTTGAAATAGGCTCTCAATCAATTTAACAGTGCTTTCTAAAACCTTGAGGCTCTTTAAACTTTTGAATTTTTTTCACATACTCACATTCCCAGATCTGGACTCAAATGTAAAAACGGACTTTATTTCACCAGATCTGACAAAACATTAAAACAAAATAATAATATAGGGGATCTAAACATTAAGGGCAGAAGGGCTTTGACAGAAAGGTGGGGGTAAAGGATAACCAGCACTGTGGATTGATGTTTAAGTATATATATGGAAGGGAAATCATAGTAAGAAAAACTGATTAGAGTAGAAACACACTCAGAATCAACTCAAAGACAGATAATCCACATCAAACAAAAGCAAAGATGTTGGCAATTACAGACAGAGCTCAGGACTGAACTGATGAGCAGAACAGAACAACACAGAAATATGGGGTAAAAAACAGAAATCCAGAACAAACAGATATATATGTACTCAAGGTTTCACCTCCAGATAGGTATGGACTAGGAACAGAGACAGGGCAGACTCTGTTTGGAGGTTAGATTGCGGGTTAGACATGGGAGTGAGCAAAACTGAAAATTTGTGACAGTGTGGACGACTGAAAACTGGGTTGGATGAGGAAAGGGGTACCCAACATGACAGGACATGAAAGAGAGGGCTAGACTGAAGAGCCGAACACTGGACAGTACATGTAAGAACAAGATGTTGGACACTTGAATGAATAGGGAATGGAATCAAAGAATGGGATTAGTTTGGGTGACATCAAGAAAAAGGGACACATTAGGGTCTGGGGGACCTACTACAGAGACAGCGACCATGACAGGTAAACATTACCTGAACAACCAGATGAACAGGGACAAACAAAGTGGAGACTCAGTGACTGGGACAATGATGTCTATTGGCATGGAGCCTGGGACTGGAACAGAGACATGAGGGTCTAGGTAAACATGGAGTAGGTGGGTTCAAGGATGTGTGTGGTGTAGGAGCAGGTGTCTGCAGGTTAAATGTTCAGGGTCTAAGAATAAATACAGACTGGGGCACAGCCAAATCCTGGGCTCCAGGAGGCTGCCATGGCCCGTACAGCTCTTCCAACCTGAAAATTTGGACCTGGTGACAAGGACCTTTAGTGGGCAGGGGACCATGAAACACTGAGGCCATTGATGACAGGGAGCAATGAAGAATGCTCCTGAGAAACAGGCTGCACTGCAAAAGGGGTGCTCTCTGAAAACAGACGGCAATGGTAGTGTGGAGGCACACTCTGACACAGCAGCCATGCAGTATGGTAGTTATTAGAACCCTCAATAACAGTAATAATACATTTATATAAAGGCACCTTTTTTTTAGCACACAAGGAGTGCCAGCCACAATGAGCAGCTCTTTGGAACAGCAGGTGGCACTGATGGAGATGTGCAACTCTCCAGAACTGAAGATGATGTTGCCAATAAAATGCTCTGCAGAGTGGCAGGGGAGCTAGAGGTGATGTGCCTTTCATAGCAACAGGGGGAGCTGAAAAAGGAGCAGGTTGTTAAATACCCTCCAGAGCACCAGGGGACATAGGCGAGGTGGTCTTCCTCCTGTGGCCCTTTCTACTCTTGGTAGAGTGTTCCTTGTTAACTGTTTTAATGAGGGTGAGGATGTCTGCTACCATCACTGCATCATTCTCATCCTTTATCCCTGGAAGATTAGGGGGTGCTTGTTCTTAGGGCTGTCATACAGGACACTAGAAGGTGACCTGATGTGTCTGAGCACGGTATTGGCCAAGGGTGGCAAGGGGCCCAGAGCCTGCACAGTGATTTCAACTGTGGCCATGGCAGAGGACCTGAATCATGAATCAACAACGACAGCCCACTTTAATGCTGTCACAGGGCTGGTCTATTCGTCCTCATCCCTGCTACATCTCATATGCACCCCGGTCACCTCATGGCCATTGTTAAAAGCCACATGTGATGTTTCAGGGATAGGGGTGGGCTCCATTTCCTTCAGGGTGGTCTTAAAAAAAACCTAGGCAGCTATTGCAGTGGCCAGCACACACAAATGTCTATATTTATATTTTGTATTAGATTTCAAGTGTATTTTAAAGTGTACATTTTATTTAATCTTATTCTGTTGTATGGCTTTCAACGTATAGTTTTGTTGCTCTTAACTTTATTCTTTCTGCCATAACAATGCAAATGTCCTAACTGTAGGATTAATAAAGGTTTATCTTATCTTACTTTATCGTACCTTATTTTGTCTTGTGTTGTCAGGTCTTGTCTTGTCTTGTCTTGTCTTGTCTTATCTTATCTTAACCTTGTGGATCAGCTTCAGCCAGCTGAATGTGGGGTGTTTTGGGGTAGTGAGCTCTCTCCTGTGGATGTCCTGGCCACCAACCCTTTCCAAACATTGAATGTAAGATAAAGGATTACCTTTATAAGATAATGGTAATCCTTTATTAGTCCCATAATTGAGAAAGGTCCTTGTCTGAGTACATGGTGTGTTCAGCCATTCTGTAATGTTTACTGATTGTAGAGGACAAGGTTGGACCCACAGCCAAACACAGACTATATACCTGACAAAACATGAAAACAAAATAACATTAATAATGGTTGATCCACTAGCAGAGGGCCAGGATTAGGGCGGAGCATATAAATCACAACAGTCGGGTGGAGGGAAGTGCGTGATCAGACAGGGGGAAAAACCAGGACATCACATGACACTGAGAGGTTCTTTTGGGAATTAAAGATAATTATTCTATGGCCTAACCATTTTTGACACATTTATTATTAAGAGTGAAGCTGTTGCTGGTGTTATGAACTGTTTTTTTAGTAAATGCATTTCTTTAAGATCAGTTAAAATGACCAAAGAGCTAAAATGAAACAAAAACAGTGTTTAATAAAAAAATGAAAGAAATCTCTTCTCTGACTGAACATGAAGAGCACATATGGATGTGAGGGCAGACTGGGGTATTTCATGGTGTTGGGAGACTGAGCAAACGTTTTGGCCTCGCTGTAGTAATAAGCTGCTTTATGAGCACTCTTTTTCCAATTCTAATCAGTGCACATCTCAGACTGACAACTCTCCATGCTAAATCAAGCGCCTGTCTGTGAGAAGACAAACACCAGGAGGAAGAGGCGAATTAATGGCTGCTCTCAAAGTCCTGCCAAGTGTCACTGAGCATTATTGTCAGAGCTGTGCTGTAACACTGCCCTATCGACCTCCATTTCCTGTTTCCTGTCCCAAGAGAGCCAGGAGACAATCTAAGGAAATCATTCTGAACTGGCACAGTGGCTGAAGGTGTTCACCAAAGCAGGAGAATAAAGCAGACTGAGATATTTGTGGGTTGAGAAGGAGCCAGTGGACGGGGTGTGAAAAATGTTGAGAAAATAGACCTGCTGTTAACAATTCCAAACGCAAAGCTTTGCAAAAATGTCCCTTTCTGCCAAAAAGATTGCAGATCAGATACTCTGCCACAGAATTCTTTATGTGGGCCTCAGTCCCTGGCTGTTAGATTGTGAAGTTATTGCTGTGAAAATGTCCCCTCAGATAACATATTAACAATTCATTCAGCAAGTCCACCAAATATTTTCATTTTCTTTAAAGCCAGTTTTTAGTTTGAATAAGAATTGTGTGGTCAGCAACTCAGAATCAACATACATTTCTCAAAAGACAATATTAGAAAAATATGGTATAGGGTTTTGCAGCTTTTGTATCTTATAAAGGGATTTTTGTTTTATACACATATACTGCAACAACATCAAAAAGCCTATTTTAACTTTGCACCCCTTTTATCTCTTCCCTTGTTTCCTTATTCAAAATGATGCATAGGATAAAATGAAACTAAACATTGGATTAAATGAAACAATAATATAGAAATCACAAAAAAAAGTAAAGAAAGATAGGTGACTGCATAACTGTAGAGGTCTTAATTTTTAAGCATTTACAATAAACAGACTTTGATAATTTGAACACAAAATAAGATTACTCATAGAAAATTACTCATAGAATGATTAGAAATAAATAGGAATACCAGCACCAGGTGCTCTGACGTTTCCCTTCGGGGATTAACGAGGCTCCTGATAAGGTCAAGGGGGCTTTTGTGCAAAAAAGGTTGAGAACCACTGCTGTCGAGTATCTATATTTATTATTGTCATTCATAACAACACCTCTCTTCTAGTAATATCTAGTCATATTTTGTTTGAATGCTGCTGCCTGTGAAAATGTTCTTCTAGTGGATGATGGAATTCTCTTGGCTCTGTTATTGAAGGACACAGAAATATGGTGCTGACTAACTGTGCTCTAGACTGTCACTCATCCTTTATTGCTGCTCTTTTGCCCTCTAAATAAACTGTTGCGGACGCACACAACATAAAGCATGGGGCAATAAAGAGAATCAAAGCACTGGTCTCAGCTTGATGATGACAGACCCAGCAAGGAAGATTTCAGCCTGCATGTATAACATCTGCTTCTGTGGCCACATGATTGCTCATGACAGTATTTGCTCAGAAATATGTTCAAAATATCTTCTTTTAGCCACTTACTATTGGAGCCACTTTTACAAGCCTTTATAAAAATGTATGAAAAAAACACATATGAAAAAAATAAACCTGCACCCAAATAATATATATGTATTTCACATTAATGCTGTTTAAACTAACCATTCATTTTCTCAATTATAAAAATAATGCTAATTAGGAACTCAGACACAGCCCTACTTTCTTTCTTATACTACGTTAGATCTGATCAATAAATTAGCTCTTCCCTCATGTTTTAATCCACATATGAAAACGATTCTATATAAGAAATATGGATGAATATGTTTGGGGTTAATGGGGACACTCAGGCTGGTGTCCAGTCCATTGCTGAGCCCAGTTCTGTTTATAAAGCTCAATCACAAACATGTCCATGTAGAGAGCATTATTTATGCAAGTTGAACACTGTGTTATTTTTATACTCTTTCACCACTTCCTTTTTTTTTAGAAAAAGAACTAATACATAATTTTTTATGTAAACATTATAAAATTACATAAAATCTATTGGTGTACACAGATGAGAAAAACACATTTGACCAGATGTAACTTAGATAAAATGCTCTTTATTTATTTAATTATAATAGGGTGGAATGGTAGATGTAGTAGTATCCATTTATTTTTGAGAACATCACCTAGCTCTCTAGATCTGAAATATATGAAGACCCTGGAATTAAAGCAATGGTAATGAAAAAATACTGTGTTGGTTTATACATCGGCTATAGTGTGAGTGTGTGTGTGTGTGCGTGTGTGTGTGTTTTTTCTTTTGGGGTAAGTGGTGTATTGGAGAAGTCATTATGGTGTGTCTGCTAGTTCACATCCATCTTTTGTTGGCTCCGCTCGGAGTCATCCATGGAAGCACAGGGATTCCTGTATTTCACTCTATGACCATCTCTGTCTCCTGGCCCAAATCTCCACTAAGCTAAAAATAACAGAGAGCTGTCTGCATTGTAGTCTAGCCCAGCCGCTTGGGCTTTGCGTCGCTACCTGATGATATATTAACTCTTGGTGGGATGTATAGATACATTGTCTGCTGCCTTGTTCTCTAAATACACACACTAGTGTTGCTAAACAACAGAGAGCCTGCCAGAGGAGGAGGTTCAGCTGTTGTCCAGATGTAGGATGGGAACAGGGCGGGCAGAGGACTTGCTGGCACATTACCCATAAGGTATACCGCCGCTCTAAAACATAACAGACTCTCTAAGCTTGCTTTACCAACGTGAATAAATTCACAGCATAACAAATGGTCCATTTAACTTTAAAACAATCACAAGCTCAAACAACCTCGAAAAGAGCGCAGGAAAAAGCATCCGCGTTCACCCAGAAAATGTGTTGCTGTAAATCTGTTACTTCCAGCAAATGTCTCTCTATAAGAAAAGTTTCATAACATAAAAGAAATATGCTGTTGAATGTTCACATAATTAAAAACATTTCAATAAACCACTCCACAGGTATATGTAGGTCTGTAAAAACAATGTAAAAAAGTGTCTACAGTTATCATACCCTGGCAGAATAAACTCAAGGACATCAATGTCCGAGGATATAATGCATGGGCTAAATAATCCAGGAACTCCACCTAAACATGTTTTATATATTACTTTTACAGAAGTTCTAAATCTAAATCTGAGATGACGGATATAGACAAATACTGTTTGGGAGGTATATCAGATTAATTTGACTGGGAAGAAATCTATGAGGTGTGGAAGGAGTGAAGGGCACTTAAGCGTAGAACAAAAAGAGAGAAAAAATCTAGGCCATGAAAGCAGTGAATAACAAATGATAAATAACTGGCTCTGTCTTAACTGGATGCGATGCATCACTATTATTTAGCTCCTCTCCTCTCTGATCTTGTAGCTATGAGTAAAAAGTTACATTACAGTTTGATGGGATTCAGATGTTTTGGGCTTTACATTTTGAAGTGGAATTCATAAACCTACATTGCTTTGGTAATGTGTGGGTTTAATTGAATATGCATTTGGTCTAGTTTTTTGGATTGGATTGTTAGCCCTGCGTGTTCCTCATCATGTTTACACTGGTGTGTATGGTTTGTTCATATCAAGAGAATGGGCATTTGTGGGCAGTTATTCTAATGTCGTTGATTTCAACTAGACTCAGGAGGTTTACAATGTGCCATTTGGCAGATGCCCACAATCAGTAGTTACTGGAACAGTCCCCCTGGAGCAACTGAGGGTTAAGTGTCTTTCTCAGTAACACAATGGAAGAAAAAGGGGGAGGTTTGAAACTGCAACTTTGTGGTTATCGGGTTTACAGGCAAGTGAATACACCTGCATAATATTGTGTAGATCCCCTCAAGCCACCTGGTGAGGTGTAAACATTCCAAGACCTCTAAAGCTCTGCTATAGCATCTGGCACCAAGGTTTTAGCAGTAGATCCTTTAAAACTTTAAAAATCATGTAAGATATGAAGTGCACCCCCTCTGAATGAAACTAGATCAGATGCATGTTCGGATTGAGATCTGTGGAACTTGGAGGTCAATTCAACACCTTTAACTGTTCCTCAAACCATTACTGAACACTCTTTGCAGTTTGACATATTGTTCCAATGAAAGAGGCCACTGCCATTAGAGAGAATTATTTACATGAAGGAGTGTATGTAGGTTTAGGTAGGTAGCACCCAGAGCATCATTCTGCCTTTATTGGCTTGCCATCTTGCCAGAGTGCACATTGGTTCCAACCTTTCCCCAGGTTAGCAACACACATGCACACAAAAGTCCAAACAGTGTGATGGATCCGTCCAGATCACCTTCTCCCATTGCTCCATTGTCTAGTTCTTATGTTTACACTCACAGGAGATTTGAAAGTGTTCTGGCCCAGATGTTTAGCCATTGAAATTTGACCCTCCTAAAACTCTACAAATTCTCACACTAATAAAAAGTCAATGCTTTTAGAGTTGTGGCTAGGTCTACAAATCATAGTGCCATTTGTCTGAATCATTAATGGTATTATAACTTTTTAATGAACTTTTAGAATTCAAATGTCATGGATCCAAGCTTGCAGAGCAACAAATTGGCAATTTTAATCATTACAACAAAACTCCATATGTGGAAGTTCCCCCAGTTTGTGTTGATGCTTAAGCTGTGATATGTCATGCTGAGTTTTGTTTGCTGCTCTTATGTCATGAAAAATGTAATAATAACAACCATTACTGCCGCTTTTAAAAGCATGATACGCAAATGGCCATTAAGGACAAAAATGCACAAGTTTCTTTCCTTTTAGGTCTTAGAAACAAACAGAAGAAACTCAAGGTCTTTGAACCTGAGAGAACACTGGTTTCAATTGTTTTAGAGCATTTTCATTTGATGAAATTTGTCTTCTAAATGTTGATATAAAAATTGAGCCACCCATAATACAAAATACACCAGCAATAACATCCCATTGAATTTAAAACAGCCAACCCAATTCTGTCACTTGGATCAATATGACAAACAAAACGACCTCCAAAAGTCTTTGACTGAATAGCACAGAAGAAACTCCTTAGTGCTGTCTGATTTCCGGTCTTATCAGATTTCATAGAATCCAGTTGAGAGAGAAGCAGACACATAATTTTAGCCTCTGTCATGAAATAACAGCTGCTGTTTTCTCCAGGGGCCTTTTTAGCGACAGGCACGACAGGAACCAAGTGAAAGAATTCAGGTGAGGAAGAAACTCTAGCACAGCCAGCCAGACAAATGAATGAGCATATAAATGATATATAAATGAAGAGCATCAATGGGAGTCCACCAATCACAGCCATAAATTTTGCAGTAGGATTACTTACAGTTGTTGGTCTTCATTATGAGGAAACACACATCAGAATCTAAGAGCTCAACAAAACTGTCAATACTTACATACTATGTAATGAATTATAATTTAAAATAGTTGTTTATGTCTGCATTCCTGGTCTTCATAGTCTGTAAGACCACAGCCACATTCCAGCAGTATTGACAGCTTGATTTACTTAAGTTTAAATGAGAAAAGTCCAAACTTTGCTTTTATGGTGCAGCTGAGTGGCTTTTCAGACAAAGAGGCCTCTGAAACGTCTATACTCATAGACCATGGTCTAATGCTTTATGCATATCCATATATACATTTTGAAATTTACATGAAATGTCTGCTTCCCTGCATAAACCTTTACTAATAAACACTGGAAGGCTTATGTATATAAATTTTCCACTGTTTTTTCCCCTCCACGCTTCCCACACAAAGCATAATGAATTAAAGATATAAAAATACGGCATGTTTAGTATCAAGCTGACCCCAGTGTATGGTAAAACATTCACTAGTGGTTTGGTGACTGCATGGCTTGATTTTAATTACAGTGGGGGAGAGACTTTTATAGGGCTGCCAGGTTTTGGCTATATCATCTGTTCAAGATTTTATTTTGAATGAACAGAAAAGACATTAATGACTCTTCTCGCTCTGACCGTTAATGGTAGTCACAGCTGCATTCCTTTCTTTGCCTGTACTCTTGGATCCCGTACTAAATACTTAATACCTTATTCTTACCTGGGACCATCACTGGATAGTGATATGTTTGTGTCACTGTCAGGACTGAGAGCTCGGCTATCAGGGTTTATGTTTAGTGCTTGAAGTTTTAACCACGGAGCCACAACACTGCCAAGACTACAGACAAAATTGCAGCAATTCTCATCACTTTGGAGCTGTAGGCTCTCATATGGCGGCATGAAACCACTACTGATGAAAATCATAGTAACTTGCTGGCAACTGTCTGCCAGTTACTGAATCTATTTATGAATATGGCCATGGCACTGTGACAGTAATGGCTTAACTGTTAAGTCAAATGATTTATGTATAGGCTGAAATGCAGACTGCATTAAAGAAGGCTGAAATATCAGTTGTCAACAGTCTACAGTAAAAGTGTGGCATAAGAAACCAAAGTCATTCTTTCTGGGTTCCACAAAAAGGGTTCTGTTAGAATAATAAAACAATCGAAGGCATGCAGTTTGCCCCGTTTGGCAAGTTATGAAACTTTTAAAACCATTCCATCCACACAGGAGAACTGCATTTGCAAAGCAGTACCACAAAGGTAATATCTAGACCAAATTTCAGACATAGGTTTATTGATTGGTCTGTTACGTATGTTCACATGTAGCGATGCCCAATCAATTCAGAACCATGGTCAGCAGCAAAACTGTGATTTTAAAGGTGATAAGAGAAAGGCATTGATACACGTAATATATATTTACATCGGTGCAATGTTATTAACTATTACAGCCCCTACTCTACAGGTATTTTTAAAAATTGTTTAAAAATCTTGTGTTTGAACTGTCTGAATTTTCAGAATATTTCTTTCATGACCTTTCATATGAGTTTGAGGCACTAGTCAAATTCACCAGCATACAATGAACATGCTTTTGTCCACCAATCTCTACCTTCAGCATGATGTAGAAAGCAAAATATCTTTTATTAACTCTGTAGTCTAAATGATATTGGCCATTATATAGCTCCATCTGGCTTAAACATGTGTCAAACAGGAAGGGTGTCTGAGCATACATGTCCCAGAAGAGGTGGTTTCCACCTCAACATTACTCATGCATTACTGGTCAGGGTGACATGTCCATTCCCATGTGAGTCATTAAAATTAATTGGATCGTCCCTGTTTTTCAGTATTTTTCATTTTGATGTATTTTAATGAACAATCATAACTTTTGTGATTTAATTTAAAATTCACATAAAAAAGGTTTTGTTTGTGACCTCTCAGAACTGCAACATAAATCTGACCAAAAGTCATAATAATAGATCAAAATGAAGAATAACTTTCACAAATGCTCTCATTTTATTAAATTATGAAGTGTTCCAGCATTTAGAGGCTTGTGGATAAAAGAACTGTGGGATCATCTCGCATGATTGGTTTAGTTTCTGACCTGTCAGGTGGTACAAATAGAAAACCTTCAACACAATTATTATTTTCATAGGAGTCGTTATTATCCACAACAAAAATCCCTCCAAGCACAAGACTCATAATAGTCTGGGCAAACCGACCCAGAATAAGATCTGTAGATCTGTATGTCTCTCTTGCATTGCAAATATCATTGCGTCCAGAATCAGGCAAACAGTTAATAAGAATAGTGTATGGACAAAGCCACTTCCCTGCTAGAGGTACACTGGTGAATATTTAAAGTTTCCTAAAACTGCCTGGATAAGCATGAAGACTGCCATCAACACCGCCCTTCACCTGGCCCTCACTCATCTAGACAAAAAGACACCTTTGTCAGAATACTGTTCATAGACTTCAGTTCAGCATTCAACACCCTCATTCCTCAGCATCTGATTGGGAAGCGTAGACTGCTGGGCCTAAATACCTCCTTCTGCAACTGGGTCCTGGACTTCCTGACTTGGAGACCTCAATCAGTCAGGATCAGGAACAATATCTCCAGCACCACCACACTGAACACTGGGGTCCCCCAGGGCTTTGTGCTCAGCCCTCTTCTCTTCACACTGCTCACCCACGACTGCACCGCAATGCACAGCTCGAACCACATCATCAAGTTCGCTGATGACACAACTGTGTCTTTTCCCTCCTCTCATCTGGAAAAAGGTTCCGTAGCATACGGGCCTCCACTACCAGAATGGGAAACAATTTCTTTCCTCAGGCCATCAGA
>JBBKCR010000134.1:13275830-13292229 GCA_037577295.1 Ladigesia roloffi
CATCTGGAAAAAGGTTCCGTAGCATACGGGCCTCCACTACCAGAATGGGAAACAATTTCTTTCCTCAGGCCATCAGACTCCTCAACCGGAACTGAATCATAAAAACACCTATACATACACCACCAACCACACCCTCCCCTCCCTCGCCCTACCACCTTGGACACTTTTCTTTATACTATTTCTTTTTACTACATATACTATAAAAATAAAACAAACAAACTAAATAAAACCACACACACTGTTTGTCATGATTTTTAAATCAGACAAAAACTGCACATTTATATTATTGCCATCCAAATTGCACATATATATTGATGCCCTGCATTTTTGCACATGTAAACTCTGTTTGGCATCTTTTGCACATCTCTGCTGATTGAATGTAGTACTGGTCAATACTGTATTTACCCTGAATGTAGCCATTCAATTTGCACTTAACGTTGTCTTGTCTTGTTAAGTTGTATTGTTGCTATTGTGCTCGAGACTCTTTGCACTTGTGCTCTGTTCTGCTCTTGTGTTGCACCATGGTCCTGGAAGAATGTGGTTTCGTTTTTACTCTGTACTGTGTATATGGTAGAAATGACAATAAAAACTACTTGACTTGACTTGACTTGACTATTGCAGGAATATTTAGATTTGGAAAAATAGAACTTCATAGCTAAAGAGAGACAGTGTGTTCGTGCAATATTAAATACTGCATTCCAGCATTATAATCTCATCCTAACTATTAAACATGGCGGTGGCAGTATCATAGTTTGGGATTGTTTTTTTGGCAATGGACCAGGATAATTTGAATTATTGACTGAATTAGGAAATTCTGTCAGTTTATTTGCCCATGAATGGAAGTTCAATTGCACTAAACACACAAGCGAGCATTTTAAACTAAACATTTTAGTGTGGCTACGTCAAAGTCCAGATCTGACCAAGATATGTAGGAGAGTATTTTAAAGGCTCTGCAGACTTTCAACGATGACTGTATATGTATGACCTCAAGCATTCATTAAGCATTGTATTTCAGTATTGACTGATTACATCCATTTGAAGTAGCTCAAGGTAATGAACAGCCTGCACTCTAAAACAACAGTGTATGAAAAAGTGATGCCAAGTTATCCATTATAGAATACAATGTGGCTACCTCAGCATATACTATGATTAAAAGGATTTTCAATTGAATTATGGTTTGGTATTACAGTGGAAATATTTACACAAAAGGCTGCTATCACTATGAATTTCCCATGACATGTTTGCAAAAAAGTTGCATGGAAATATGTGAATGTATACTTGAGGAAAAGAACCATGTATGTGGAAAAGGTAACTAAAGGTTGTTGGAGGGCATTTTAGAAATCTTTTTGTTGGCGCAAGGCAAGTATATGTGTTTTTTTAAGGACAAATTCAGACACGGCAGGCCACCTCACAGGAGGAAGCAAGAGTCTTTGTGCACCATGTGGAAGAAAGGAGTGAAAAAATCCAGGACAGAATGAAAAGAGGTAACCTTAGCCGCTGAGGTGGCCTGATAGAAGTCAGAGGCCAGGGTATGGTTCCCCCTTTTCCCCATCCACACCCACTTTGTGTTGTGGGAGTGCAAGGAAAAAACTCCTCTTCACAGGGCCAAGATAAGCAAATATAATGGTGCCACACATCAGGTTACTGTGCGGAGGGAGAAAGTGAAAGGGAATGAGAGAGAGTGAGAGGGAATGTGTCTCAGTCCTATCTGTAGTCCAATCGACTCCTCCTTTTCTTGACATTTAATAATAGGAAGCTACATAATTGAAGGATTTTTTTAAAAGCCAAACTAGCAGCAGAGCCTTGGGCATCATGCCATGATATATAGTCTGTACAATGTAGTGGTTTACTTAAACTTTTAAGGCAGCTTACTGGACATTTTTATGTTATGTTTTAGTATATTTCTGTGTGTATATATAGTAGTCTGCAAAAGTCTTGCTGTGAATTATAATTAAAGCCTGTATACTACTGGACAATTGTGTTAAGTTAGTGTTAAAACATTTATATTACAATTAATACACTTAACATTTTATTAAACAGTAAATACTGCTTTATTTAGTGTGCCAAAATGTACTTCCAGAACTCTTTTCTCATGAAGTCCAATAATCATTTTTGCTTCAATCAACTACCTGGCTTGGCTCATTTGACTTCATTACATTAAATAAGGTGGTGCTGCTTATGGAACTTCATAAATCCAAACAATGTCTGGAGGCAAGAATTCCATACAATATCATTTTTTGAAAAAGGAAGTCTTGATACTTTTTTACTGCTTTCTTGTTCGTTTTAGTTTATTCTAATGTTCACTTGTGTTTTTGCTGGCAGAAAATATCCCACTGCTGATATAAACAGATTAAAATAATTTTATAGGTGCACAGTACTGTATATATGTCAGTGTCCTGTTTGTGGCCTAAACGTGTCTGGAATAGGCTAATGTACTAATTCCCTTCAAAATTAGTTGATGTATTCTCCTTGCTAAAATAGTGGTAGGATCGTGGTAACACTGTGTGAACACTTGAACAATTTCATTTAGATAACTTAGCTTAAGTCGAAGAGAGAAAAGATTTTAATTGAGAGACAGATTCAAATTTGACTGGCAACTATAAGGGTCTAATGAGCATGCATTTAAAGCTACCCTACTGAGCTTATATGAGATTTTTTTACATATGACACAGAAATGGTGAATGTGAAGACTGAAGGGATTTCTGGGTGATTACTTTTACAAATTATCCCTACTTTATGTGTAATACTAGGATAACCTAAATCAGTGCCTGGTTGCATGCAATGAAAGTGCTTCAGATCTTGCAAAAAAAAAATCCTCTCTTCTCCTGTTTAAAGCTGTTGAAAATCGGGCAAGGAACATAAAGCATGGTGTGGGATTGCAGTGAAGAAACCTCAGCGTAGCTGCTTCCATGCAGGTGTACTTCATGATACAGTTTAGCACTTAAGTGAAATCTATCCTACTCTGCAACATGTATACAAATACTAAGCCTAGTTGACCTCAATTTGAGAACAATATGGTAAAAGAAGCAGATCTAAGTGACTTTGTAATTGGGTTTTTCAATTGGGTTCAATCATACTGACAAAGACCTTTCTAGAAAAGATAAGTTACTAAAAATGACACTTGCCTTTAGATCTGTGCCGTGACATAGGCAATTAGGATTGTGGTTAAAAGCACACTTAGGGCACCTTTATTTGTAAAGAAATCATGCATCTTTGTAAGCTCCATTTTCTTTGTTCTGCTTCGAGTGTCTCATTTCTTGACAACTAGATGGATGTTTTGGTGTTAATAATTGATCTGAGTAGTCAAATGCTGTCCATTACTTAGACACCATCACGCTAAATAGTTAACGTATTGACTCTCCTGTTTAACTTGTTTTTTTCATTTTCAGGCAAAATCCTGTCTACTCAGTGTATTATTTAACTCACCTTTAGTTCTTCAGCTCTGGTTTTCTCCTATAAGTCTCCCCCAGATATCACAGGTTATTAAATCTTAGATAAGCTTTCTTAAGTCCTGCCCTTCTTCTTAAATGCTCAGCATATGTTCAACAGGCTGAATGAGTATAGTAATAACAAAATATACCTCCTTTGCTGATGTGGAACCTGTTAATCCAGTCACGATGTGGATAAGTGTAGAATTATTTGATTTTCCTGAAGAAAAGTTATTTTAATGAAGTCATAATCTTCGCTGTAGTAAATGAAACACATGTTGGCTTCTTTTTTTAGCTCCCAGCATTTTCAATTATATTTCAATATAAAACCTATCTAGAAATTGACAATCAACAGCTGGGTGAATCTGAGAAACCACCATAGCCAAATTCAGTCATCATATGGGAGAGCACCAGGCTGAGCCATGTACTTGATTGGACCTTCTACATTAATAAATGAACTGATTTGTATTTTGAGAACTCTCGCAGGTCCCGTGATTGATTTAACTTGTACACAAATCTTATTTCCATTTAATCCAATCTAAATGTTTGAAGTAATATTACTGACAATATACACGACTTGACAGAGTCCGTGTCCTTGGTGTGAAAATGTAAACATGGCTTGTTCCATTTTTATCACTTCTTGCATTATAAACACAACCAGTCTTTTCCCAGCTGATTCTTTTATTATAAGATAACCTCATGGCAATACCACTCAGGTTAGTCTTTATTTACTAAACATGGCTCTGCAGTGCACTTCTGCCCCTGGATTAGCTGACAATATTTACTCTATTTAGAAAAGGCCTTCCTGCTCACTTCCTTTCCCAGGGTGCACCCAGTGACCTATAGCGAGGTGCAACAGGACATGGAAGGAGTAGCCAGTGTGAGTGAGATAAGATGCTGTAAAAACAGCAGATGATGAAAGATGTCATTGACCAGCCCCGGACATAGGTAAGATGGCATTCCATTCCATCAGTAAATATACATTTTTGTTTTCTATATCCTACTTTATTTTTTTCCTGCATTTGTCTTCTAGGTGTGCTCACATGGTTGAATTTGAATATAGCCTACAAAACATACACCTGTTTTTAAGCACAGTTCACCATCTATGATATGATTTTACTGTAAAGAGATTATGTTAAAGAATCATTTTTTTTTTACTAGAAATTGTGAATTAATTAAAAAAAGAACAATACACTGTAAAACCTAAAACAAATGCCCAAGCATATGAAAAAGCAAATGACACTCCAGTGATGTTTAATACTGAAATGTAATATATTACCATTACTTGATAGATAACTGCAGTTAGCCTACTTAACCAGATTTTCAGTGTGAGCAACAAGCTAACACTGCTGTACCTTGACCTACTTTAATGCTAACTTTAGTTCTAGCATTTAGTTCTAGTAGCTGATGAAGTTCTAGCATCAGAACTAGAGCATTTAATTTGTAATTGGAAGTGTAATATTTATCATTAAAGTTAACTATAAATATTACTTGGTTAGCTAGTTTATTTAGCTGTTAAAAAAGCTTATGTATGTATTTTTTAATTAATACACTTGAGAATCATGTTGTGCAAACATGTGCATTATTGATACTCTGCATTTTTCCTTTTCCAATATGAGCTGAACCAAAGCATTGTATGTTGTAACGTCTCTGGGTGGGTGCAAATGAATTTTAATGTAGTGAAAACACATAGTCTGTGTCAAAATCCAGTTTTGACATTTAATGAATTGATTCAATCTTTCAAGAGAGAATTGTGATGCGTTATTTTTCTCACTATTTAATCAGACAAATGTTTGACGAATATATGCTACAATTAACACTACAACAGTCAAGTGTTTTACATTAGTCAGCAATGTGTGTTCTAGCCATAAACATCTATCAGTGTTCTACTTGTGAAATATTAATCATACCTCGTAATTCCCAACTGACTGGCTTTTTCTTTTTGCCTGTTCTTGGTGGAAATTTCCTTCATTTTAAGCTTTTTTTCTGATTCTCTCTTTAATGTCAGCTATACTCTCTCTGTCTTCTATGTTTTAATTTACATAATTATCAAGCTGAGAGTAAGGAGTTGGAGGAGTGAAGGAATGGGTGCTATAGTGGTAGAGGCCTCTGCCAAATGTGTCCATGTAATGAGAGAATGCATCCAGGGTTTTCCTGTGGTTTCTCCTCATCTGGGATCCATAATTAGGCCTCAGTAGAGACTTGGCTCTTGGCCTTCTCTTTTTCCACTGACCAGAATATGAAGGGGAATACATGCACTCTGCTCTTTCCAGTTTCACAACCAACTATCCTTTTTTGTTCTGCTTAAACAAGAAATGCTGTTGCCCATAGACAAAGCTGAAGCATGTGGATATAGCAGATGGAACTTCATATCTAGAGAGGCAAGACAACAAATCAAAGTTTCAGGACTAGAAATTACTTTCGGTGTTTGGCCGTAGGAATAGTTTCTCCATGACTGGTTATGCAGGGAGGGTGTAAACACACACCATTGGATGAGCATAAGATTGCCTCTTCTTTTGAACTCAAACAGAAAGTGTCTTGGCTCTGAAAATGCTGACAACATGTCCAGGATAATTCTCTATTTTCCATGTAAAATCCTCATGGAAGCCAAACAGGCTGAGCAAAGGAAGAGCTCGGGTTTCTGCCCCAGACGGTTCTAAAATCGATGACCACTGTTCGTCCGTTTTCTTTGACACCTTTGTTTGCTCTCACTCATCCAAATAAGGATAATAGAAGCCAATTACTGCGGACCAGTGACCTTTAAATGGGCCAACAACAATTACTCGTCAGTTACCACAGGCTGATATTCACTCAGCAGACGAGGTCATAGAACTACTGTAGCAAAGGAAACCAAGCCCTCTTGTGTCTATCGTGTTTCCAGGGCTTTAGTAAATCACCCAGCAGAAAGAGAATGGGTTTAAGGACTCATACGTCAATTCATAAAAAATAAAAGGTGCAAAAGGAGGAGACAACATTTCCTTAGTTCAAGGAAGGCAGATATTTTGCCCATCCGCTTCCTATGTGACATCAGCCATCATCACTGTTGTAAAAAAAGCTGCTCACCCTTGAGTTCCACATCTGTCCAGGAAACACCTGAAGCATCTCTATGCCCTGAAAATGTAAGATTGGTAAGATAGCATATAAACCTGAATTTTACATCCTTACTAATGAGTCTATGTTGCCTAAATTAAAAGCATAATTGTTTTAAAGTAAATGAGTAAATTTACTTGCATATGATTTACATCTCTCTCTCTCCCTCTCTCTCTCTCTCTCTCACACACACACACACACACACACACTCTTTCTCTTTTTCATTCACACACACACATTCTATTTCAATGGGTAATTGCAATGTTCTGAATGCTAGAAACTATGAATTATTATTCATTTTCTATGCACCAGCACAATAATGTTTGCTGGTGATGTCAGTGGTAATGAGCAATGAAATGATCCCTAAAAACAGCTGGAACAGAAACACTGCTCATTATGTCACAATAGCTAACAGCATAAAATGTAAAAACATGTTTGCAATTATTTGGTCACAGTGCTTACTTCAGCAAAGGCACATGGTAGCAGCCTAGCTGCTGATTTTTAATGCAGACAGCATTCATTTATACAGCTAATCTTATGACAAAGGGAAATATTTACCAAGTGACAAAATAGGCCTGCATTTCATTGGCCAACGCAAGTATTCAAAAATGATCCATGAATAAAAAATGAATCTATATGCATACTATGCAAAGGTAAAACAGGATTTATATATGGTAAATGTGACATTCTGCAGTTTACCCTCATTTTTACTGTTAAATTTAATACCAAAAACATTAGCTATATCACTGCCAATCCCAAGCAGATTTTATAATTTCCAGGTAAATGTATGTGTTTTCATAACTGTGAATAACTTGACACCAGCTCACCTATAGCAAAATGTATTATTGTTGATGATGAAGCCTACCATTGCTGTGTCAGGTTCGGTAGCTTAAGATTGGAGCTTTGGAGCTTTATTGTTTTGGGAGAACAGCCATGAAAGTTTCCTGTGCCTTTAAACAGGGTCTCAGAGAAATGGGAGCCCAGCCATGCATACCACTTGTCATTTGTCAAGAAGTCGGAGGTCCAATGACAGGGTTGGGATTGAGGAGTATGACAAGCTAGGACAACTTAATGTGGAGCAGCTCTAGAATTATAGTGTTAAAAGCAGAGCTGAATTTCATGAACAGGATCCTGGAATATGAATGGTGGAGTCCAGATGTTTTAGGACATGGTGGAAGCACATATTGACCATATCCCTGACAGACTGATTTGCCTTGCAGGCAAATTGTAAAGGATCCAGGAGGTGCTTCGTAACACATTTGAGGCAAGCCAAACATTTGAAAGTTTTCATAATCTCCACTGTCAGCACTACCAGCCTGCAGTCATTGATATTATTTATTTTGTCCTTTTTGGGAATGGGGACAATAGTAGATACATTAAAACATGCAGAGACTTTGCATAGTTTAGAAAGTGGTTTACAATGTTTGTGAACAACTAACTGGACCACACAGAGACTCCGTATGTCACTAGGAACAGGTTTGGTACAGCTGCTTGCCTGATATTCTAGTTTAGAAGAGCTTGTGAACCCCTGTTTTGACAACAAGGAAACAGGATTAGGTAGGTGTGGGGGTGGGAAGGAAATCAATGTAAACCATAGCAGCCATGGAGAAAATGTAAACCCATTGAAGCTGCATGAACTGTTTGAAGTGGAATTGATGTGAGAGGACCATTGATCCTTTTGGCTGTCCAGGACAGAGTTCTTTTGCTATTTCAGCAGTTCTCTGCAGGTTCATGGACTTAATTTGGTTGGTCACATTGCGCTGGGCTGAGAACCCTGAGTATACAAATCATAGTGTGAAACAGGATTCAGAAATTATAATCTTTATTTGATCGTTTCTTTTTGTTACTGAGCAGACATGCATCAAAGAGTCCTCCACATCCATTACATGGAACAGAACAATGTTTCCCTGCTCCTAACACACCTGACCCAACTAATCAGTTAATTACCCAGCTGTTCTTGAGTTGAAGTGGGAGTGCAAACACGTGCAGGACTCCAAAACCAATTTGGAAACCAGTTTTAAGAGCTCCCATATGCTGTTCTAAGTTGATTTCATCCTAGCAAAGGAAAGCTACTTTTAAGAACTTTTTCATTTGTATCGTATTGCAGCATACCCTACAACAGCGGTCATCAACTCTGGTCCTGGGACTTCTAAATATGTCTAGTTTCTACACCTGGACTTGACTGGAGCATTAAGAAACTAAGTTGTGGCAGATGGTAAAAGATGAAGTAGGAACTAAACATGGAAGCTACAACTGCATCATACTAGCTGTGACCTACTCAGTATTCTACCTTGAACAGACTTCGCGTCTATGCAGAAGTTTGTGCACCCAGGCCAAACAAGATTTTTTTTTTTTTTTTAAGTGAAAATATGAAAAAACAAAACAGCTCTGCCTTTAATTATCTGAAAGTATTTCTGTTAATGTTAATACAGTTCCTTTTATTTGATTAACCTTAAAAAGAGATATTGTGTGGAAATTGTTTGGCTTAAAAGTTCTTGTCCTCTTTGCAGAGCACTTCCAGTTCTGCAATTTTCATGAGCCATCTTGCATGCACAGTTGATTTTGAGGTATGTTTTGGAAGATGGTCTCTTCTCAGCTTCTATTTCCTCATGTACTGTGTTATGCTGCCTGCAGTATTTGGTTATATTTTGTATCTATTCATGCAATGCTGTGCCACTGGCTGACCCATAAACCCAAAAGCAGATCTGTCCTCAAGCTGAACACCTGGCAAGATATTCATTTATTGAAATGATTCTCTTTCTTCCCCAAACATTCTTGTTGGGTGTCTCCAAACAATTGTATTTGTACTGAAATGCCTCTGACTTTACTTGGTGGACTTTTGTTACTACCTGCCTGATACTGTCGAGGTCCTCAAAACAGGTCTGATCCCTCAAGGCATGGACTCCGCAGGACCTCTGAAGGTTTGCTGTGGTTTCTGGCACCAAGACGTTCGCAGAAGATCCATTAAATCCTTTAAATTGTGAGGTGGGGCCTCCATGGATCAGACCACTTTGACCAGCACCTCCCACAGATGCCCGATTAGACTAAGCATTAGCAAAAGCATTTTATGTTCCGCAATTTGTGCTAGAGTAGCTCAGAGTAGAACCACATGGTCTAGATTTTGCTTCACTTGATATTGGAATTAAACTCTGCTATGAACAAATATTACCAGCAGAACACTGCCCTATCTAACTGTGAAGATTCACATTCACATGTGAGATATATTGTTCATATTTAAAATTTTGTTCATTTAAGGCAACTACTCCATGTTGGTGAGGGGATTTAACAGCACACAGTCCAGCCCCCTGCAAAGTAACAGCCAATTGTAACCATTGGTGTGGCCATTAAGCACATCTTCAAAACATTTAAAGCTCAACATTTAGACCCCCAAATTCCCACATTTAGAGTTGCCGTCTAGAAAAGTGCAATGTTTAGATTTAGAGCGCAACATTTAATTTTTATTTTACACATTTAGCCCTAAATTTATAAAAATTGTGTGATAATTGTGCTAAATTCTAAAAAAATTACACCTCTAAATGTGTTACTGTTTTTACAAATGAAACCCAATAGACGTGGACTTGGGACTAGCGACTTGACAATGGCACTTGAGATTTGACAATTCAACTTGAAACATTTATTGTTGAAATGTGAAAGCTGCTAACAGCTCTTAAATACCATCTTTTGTTGAAATTCCCTTGATCTATGTTGAACATCCAGCTACTTTTAAATCTCTGTGAGTCTGTAGCTTATACCTTCAGTAGGCCTTGCCCTGGCTTTGATTAGAATATGGTTATAAATTGCCAGCTACACCAGAATAATGAATGCCTTTTACCTGTTTCTTTAAACTGGCAACTTTAATTCTCAAATCAATTAAAATGATATCTGAACTGTGGATCTATTTTAAATTTATTTATATTCTGAGCCATAACATGTACATTTAGCTAGAGTTTAGCTGCACTAAGATGCATTATCAAGGCTTCAGGATGAAGTAAAAAAAAATGCATGAGCAGAAATACTTGCACGTATTGTAAACACACATGTTCTGAACACATAACTATTTCTGCCTGAGGTGTGGGGAAACTAATGAAGCTCAAGAAAACAGCTCTGAAATGGTTGTCATGTATTAAATGTTAAAACAACAACACAGGCTTTCAGCACTTCATTTGCACCAGTCATATGGAGATATGGTGGCCTGCAGGCCTGGCACCTCACAAATGTAAAAGGTATAGAGGTTTCCCAGCATGCGTTACCACACACAAATTCTGTTCCATGTGCAAAAAGCACTCTGCAGTATACAGGTTTAGAAATGTTTGTGTGTATATGGACAGTGAGAGGGGAAAAATTAAAGACTATTTTTGATATACATCCAGTGCAAATATCCACTCCAAATTCCCAAATGATGCATTTTGACTTTGTACTTGTACATATGAACACCAACGTGTGTATTCATAACCATCAAGAAATATAGGTTTAAAATTTACATTTAGAAAGTAAAAGTTTTCGGACTTCACATATGAATGAGGACTGTTGGCAGTTACGAGTTTCAAGGTTCAGGTTTATTTGTCATATGAAAGTTAGCACAGGGACAACATTGCAATGAAATGTGATTGACGAGAAGACAAGTAACTCAGCAATATAGCAAATATAACAATATAAAGTTAGAGTAAAATATGTACTAAAAAATACAAAACACTTAAGCAGTATAAATTACAATTTCGCTGAGGTGACTCTGGTCGGTGCAGCCATCCTACGGTGCAACTGGAAGTCTAGCTTTCAGATGCCTAGAAGGAATTAGCTTTTAACAGCATGGTGGTTCAATTTGGTCTATTTATTTCCCTGAGCTTAAGAGGACCCCTCTACATTTTCTAACCCTCCATACATTCTCACTGAAATGAATGTAAGGAGATTGATTAGACCATGGAAGCACCTTTTTTAGAAACATATCCTGATTTGGCTAGATGTCTCTCTTGCTTAAACATTAATCTTTACCAGTTTTAATTAATGACATTATAATATTTATTTTATATCTACTAGTATATCACTTCGTTTGTGTTTCCTTAAATGTCATGTAATACTATAGTACTGTTAGCAGAGAGGCAGTCCTATATTGTGATGTTTTGGTGGCTTTAATTTCATAAATTCAACCATCTCTCAACTTGATTATCAGAATTATAGCCATCTTTCTCATTTTGTCAGACCAGAACACTTTGCTCCAAAAGAGTTCTAATTTGTCTTAAGGCTTGTGTGTACATGTGCATCTCTGTTCTGAGTTCTCTATTCCTGCTGCTTTTATGTCATCCTGACACATTTAAGTCTTAAGATATTTGCCTATCCGTCTTTTAATACATTCATAAACAAACCTGTTTATAAATATATCTATATTGTTCCTCTTTGTAACCGCAGTCAGATTACATGTGTAAAATCATAGCGAACATTCCCAGAAAATAGAGTAAATGAAGTGTCTGAATGTTTGCTTCCCCTGTAAATATGTGTGCTGGTATAGTACTTAAAAGTGGTGTGTCCTCCAGCAGTAATATAATGAGCATTGCTCTGGTATTTGCATTTGGGGGGCTGTGTGGCAACCGTGTGGATGTGTTCATGCCTATGCAAGTATGTGTGCATGCACATGTGTGAGGGAGAAGGAGTGCATTCTATACATGTGCTTCCTTCACTTCGTCTCAGGAAGGTGCTGAAAGACACCCTGTGGGACCTAATAGAGCAGGTACCTTTTTTCAATTAAAAATAAGTCAGTCTTGAGCTGCATGAACCAAATACAACCCAGACATGACACCCACTGCTGAGATCTAGCAGAGGGGATCTGCTGTGCTGCTGATGTGGGCAACATGTCGTATTGTTGGACTGTCGCCGGCTCTCTGTACTCAGGGTCAGCGTGTCTCGTCTTCTAGCTGTCATCACTTACACAAATATGTCTCCTCACCACTACACAGCAAGAATACACTCATATGGTTCCAGTATATATTAAGAATTGGTTTTGGGACTACAGGTCTCCTCCTGAGTTTATGTTGTTCACAGCAAACCTCAAGTGTGGAAACCTTCTATGTATTTCAAGCTTGAATAATGAGTTGGTTTAACCTGGAATTGTGTGGGTCACTGAGAGACTTTCCCAAAAGCCATGTATTAAACATATTCTAGGGTTCACTTAAGACATAGATGTGGGCTCAGAACAGTTTCAAGTTCTCTTTATTCCATAAAATAAAACATTCTGTTTCTTAATATCCTGAAGAATAGTACCTATCTCTGATAAACAGCACTGCTCTGTTTTGGTCCTCATTTAAAAAACAACAGCTAAAAAGCTCATTATAACTTCAGTGTGATTGGGCAGGGTTAAAGTGTTGTAGGCTGAATAGATGTGTATATATAAATAACACACAGATATTTAAAGGGGTGTTTTTGCATCTAGTCCATATATACTTTGGGGCACTTTGAAAACCGTTATACACTGCCTGCATTAATGATCTAGCACACCTGGTTCAGCTTACAAGTGAATTAACATCCTCCTCATGTACTTCTTATGTGTGCTACAGTGGAGAAGACACACAAGTGTGCAGAGCATGAAGCCCCTGGGGCTGCCTCTGGGAACCCTTAGATGCAGAGGCAGAACTAGCAGGGAAGCATAAGCCCCAGGACCTTCCCCTGAGGGGAACCCACAGTTGTGACTTAAAATAAAATGTAGAGAGGGAAAGATATAGTAAGTAAAGAGAATAAGTTATAGATTTTAGAGCAGGACACCAAGCTTTTATGCAGAGCACTCATGCCATCTGGCAAGAAATTGAAGACAAAACATTGCTTTAACTCAGCTTTCATTTCCTTCAATCATTTTTTTTTGTCTTTAAGTCAACCAATGATTTTAGCTTCAGTCTCCACTGACCAAAAGAAAAGAGACCATTATGACTGGAGATGAAGAGGTTGGACAGTTGGGGCGATGGCAGTGTATAATGTGAAAAGCATGAGTGAAAACAAAGAGTATGTGTTAAGTAAGCTCTGGGTTTCATGTACAGAAATGTAGCCCCCTTTGCTTTTACTCTTCATACATAGGGCCTTGTATTTTTACAGCAGTTTTTCACTGCAGCATGCTCAGATTAAAGAAAATCAACTTGAAATGGTCAAGTAGCTAATAGGGCTTTAATAGGGCTCTCCACTTATTTATCATGACTGAAGCATATCAGTACAAGGATCATGAGCAACTGTGGCAGAGTGATACAAAGAGACGCAATAATCAACAATTACTGATTCATTATATTGATGTTTTTAGTATTTAAAACCACAGCTGTTTTACAGTTACATTAGAGATTACATTGGAGACCCTCTCCCAGGTGGACACAGCAACAAATGAGCTACCATTTATAAAAAAGTAAGATTTCAGGGCAGAATAATAATTAAAATTTCCACCCTGTTTCAGTTCTGATCTGATCACCATTAGCTATGTAGCTCCTAAGACCATAGCTCTGTTACTGCTTGGATGTTTAAAAGGAGCCCATGAGTTCTCATGTTTTGTGCTTAAGACATTTTCCTGTGCAAAATGGTGATTTGATGCATGGACTAACAAATCTAAACAAATAGCGTCCATTCATGTTTGGAGATGTTGGGAAAAAAACCTATTATGAATACAGTGATTGCATAACATAATATTCCAGCCATGTCTATGCCCAGATTCCCTCATGTAGAACTGTGCTTCTTTTCAGTGGGCAAGGCCTTAACAGTACAATGTGTACACAAGTTACTCTAGCCATGTTACTCTGTTTCCATGGTGACTTATTCATCTGGGCCTGTTTCAGCATTCCAGCTCTTCATGACAGAAACCACTCTGGTCTCCACAGCTCCATCCTCTTTTCCAGGACATTCTTTTGCAGAACAGCCCAGCACACGCAAAATCACAAATAAACTGCATGGGGAGATAGATGTTCTTATTTTTTGGCATAAATAAGATCTAGCTGAACTTTACTGGGATCTGCAGTAAGACGTGTCTCCAGGAGCTCCATCTGATCTCAGCCCTGAGATGGAATGTATTTATATGGCTTTGAAAGAATAGGAGCTGAAGAACATTGCCTGGGTTTGAAAGGGGTTATGGGTGTGTCTGGACCTGGTTTATTAGACATGAACCTCAGGCTAAAATATAGTTACCCACCCCATATATAATGGGGAGCCTTGACATGCAGGAGTGGTCAAAATAAGCATGCGTGTAATGACATCACCAGCCAGCCATTTTTAGGTGATGGAGTACCATGTCATGGTGTGTTTGGTTTTCCAAATGTGGTCATATTAAAAATTGCATAGACTTTGAGAAAACATGTCACAGAGACATTTCTCTCTTTAAGGGAAAAAGGCTTGAGCTTAACTCTCAATAAGCAGCTAATTGCTTTTGGAGCATTTATAATTTAACTGGCAAACATCGGGGCACACATTTGGATAGCAAAATCATCTAGTTTATCTGTCCATTTGTTGTGGATAGGAGACCCTTCTAATCCTTATATTGACTCACATAAGTGAAGGTGAACAGCCTTGTATGGCGTGCATTATCGATCACTTTTGTAACTACCTGTAGGGAAATATGGACAAAATTGTTATCTTTATTGATTGCAAGAGCACAACAGGCTTTAATGATTATGTGCATATGGGACACTGTCTGCCTGAGCAATGCATGCAAACTTAATAGTGCAGGCCTGGTTTGATTTTAGACCGGGGCAGCTCAGGTCTCCTGCATACCTACTTTTCAGTAAGAATTATAATATTCTATAGTGCTAAGCAAACCGATATAAATTATATGCTTACATCTGCACATTTGTTAGCATGACCACTGAATGATAGCGCCTTGGGTACAATGTGTTTGGCAGGCTAAATCATGTCAAATTAATGGTGACATTTTTCTCCCCTCATGTTTTAACAGAATGACACATTGGAGAGCTGCATGTGGTACACAGACTACATCTACATCAATGGGAGGATCAAAAAGCAATGAAAAGGAGCAGCAAAACCACATTCAAAACGATAAAGTACAATTCAGACAGTCCAATATAAAAAGAAGAAGGCAAGGTAACTTGAACATGATGCAGATACAAGATCTGCTTTTGTCATATTTTGTGAATACAAGCTCAGGTAATAAAAAGGTTGCAAAATGTAGTGATGTTTTTTTTTTTTTTTTAAACTACCTGCAATAGCTATGGATTAAAACAAAAACAAAAAAAATTAGTCAAAAAATAGCGATTCTGAATGTGTTAGGTGTGTTTTCAAGTTGTAATTAGAAGGACTGGCCATTAAAAGAAACCCCAAAACTATCACTACAGCCATCAAGATGACCCAACAGGACATGTAAGAAATGTACACAGTCTATGCTGGTGCAGTTTTGAGAAGCCATAACATAATCAGTCATCATTTCCTTCTTCCTCTGTTTCTGTCTGGTTTAACTCTGATTTGTGGCACTACTGAGATCCAGAGAACCACAGTACATTGTGCCATTCAGCTTGGAATTGTCTAGAAGGCGGAAGAGGTGTGGAAAACCATGGCTGACCCCTCACATCCTGGTCACTCTGTCTGTTTCCCTCTCGACAGAGACCAAAACTGAAAGCCCTAAGGACTGGGGGTAACCATCACATGCTGACCCCAGGCCATAATCCTCATAAACACTAACCCTTCTGAATCCTACCACTCTGAAGGCTCAGAAACCTGTGAAAAGAAAGCTAAGTCACCTTTGAAACATGTCATTAAATCCACATACAGCCAAACACTTTTAAACGGAAAAACAACACAGAGTGAGATATTACCACCACAAGCTGCTTTAATGCAGTTTGGCATGGATTCTTCAGGATGGAACTGGAGGGAGGGAACATAGTTCTTCTAAAAGATATTCCTTTAATTGGTGTTTT
>JBBKCR010000134.1:13311835-13334997 GCA_037577295.1 Ladigesia roloffi
TTTCTCTTTTTCTATCTCTCTCTTTATTTCATTCTGTCTCTCTTTTATTCTTTCTTTCTCTCTCTCTCTCTCTCTCTCTCTCTCTCTCTCTCTCTCTCTCTTACTCTCTCTCTCTTACTCTCTCTCTCTGTCCACTGTGCATTCCTGTCCCATCTGCTTTCATGTCGGCTTGTGGTGGTTTTGTTTTTTCCCTCTTTGTTGCACCATAGTCTTGTTGTTGTTTAACAGACAGTATACTTTATAAATGGCTGAAATGACCCTAAACATACTCAACTTGACTTGTGCATTCATGTACATGAGAGAAGTGATTCTGATTCCACAAAGCTGGTATCCTAACAGACTAGTGAATTCTGCAGCCTAAATATAGAAAGATAGTCATACATGGTTCACTTATTCAGTCTGATTTAGCCTATTTCCTGTTTCACTCACACATTTTTGTATTTTCACTGGTTCTGGGACTGCTCCCTCCACTAATTATGATTGATGAGCTTGGTGTCTAGTTCTGGACAGTTTGGGGCTCGAAATAGCATTTTTTAAATGTTGCATTATAAATAAACAGTTGCATTTACTTACTTAATGACCTTTGGGCTGGTGTATATTTCTTTCAATAAAACATTTGCAGAATTGAAAAAAGATCTGGACTGTAACATGCTGTGCTGAGTCAGCTTATCTAGCGTGGGGAGAATAATCCCAGTGATAGCAGCTCATTATCAGTTGTGTTTTTTCTCAGTGCTGTCTTATGTATGCAGCCCATCCCAGGGATGATGGATATGCCCTTTTAAACCTAGGAATCATTTGAGGAAGAAAGAAACGATTAACAACATGCAATCACATTACAGAAAAATGTGTGTGTGAAAGAACTCATTCATTTGATTTTCATATTTCTAAATTACCTCATGGGACATTAATGAAAGCTCCTTTTTCAAAACTGGCTCTAGCCTGCATAACATGGAGCGAATAATGAATTGAAGTCATTGTGTCAGTTAATAATGTTATTTTTCGTTCCTTGCCAGCATGCAGGGTTTGGAGAATATTTACCCCATTAAATTGGAGAGGACATTTTTAATCTGAATTCTGATATCAATTCAGTTTCACATTCATATGTCCTTTCAGTTTGTACAACATGTAAATCAGTTCGACCAGTCAAATAAAATGTGTGTTTTTATTATTATTATTCAGGGGCTGCAGTTTCTGATGTTACAATGCCCAACAAGCAAGTTGGTGCTGCACATGGTCTGTATTATATATTGGACTTTATTATAGCCATAAGTTTTCCCCATCCTTAGGCAGTGTTCCCCTGCAAGAGGCATTTCCATCACCAGTGGGGATATGTAAGGAGATAAGACTACATCTGGTCAGATTTAAAAATCAAATTTGATTTACATTGCTGTTGAAGCAAATACATTCTATAAAAACATTAAGATATTGTTCACCTCAGAGTAAACGAATTTCTATTTAAATTCTAAGCCTTTTTCTCACTAACTATAGCAGATGATCAGTTACGAACCATATGTTTTCAATTATGTTCAGTAAAGATAAATTGCACTTGACATTTTATAGACAATTTTTATGATCATCTCCCACTTTTACATAAATGGGGGACATCTGGAGCAGGTGGTAAGGATGGACTATGTTTGTGTGTTTATAAGGGGGTTGTTATGTACTGTATGAACTCTACACTGCAAGACATTTAACTACTAACAAAGTTTAAGCTTTTATTATTTCCACAGTCTCAAATACAGATGATGGAAATTCAAGATCTCAAGGAATTTTGCAAAACAATGATATCATTTTTTTATCAGAGCAACATATTTTTGCCTGTAGGGATGTCATCCCTTTGCATTCTTCTCAATTCAAACTCTGCACATCATTATAAAGAGGCGGGCCAATCCATCATCAAGGATGCCTTTAATCCACAGTCTCCCCTTTGGGAAAATATCTAAAGTAACATAGCAAAGCCCAACATTGATAACAGCTTCTTCCCAAAGGCCTTCAGTACTCTTTATGGTGAACACTGGCTTGCTGTTAATTACTTGGCATCATGCTGGCATTTTATGTTGCGTGCATGTTGAACTATCATATGGAATATGCTGCAATACATTCTCCTACCTTCTCTCCTACTATACTGTATGAATCTACACTGTATACAACGGTATATTTATCGTGTCATTTACTATCATTTAACCTTGTTCTGTTTTGTACTCACTACAAACCAAACCCCTTAATTTTACACGTTAAAATAACCTTAATTTGTACCGTAATTTCCAGGAAAAAGGAAAATTAAGTGGAAAAGTGCACAGATAAGGTCTGATTAAGGGGTAAAACTACTGAATGTTCCCTTATTTTAAAAATTGGCCCCCTAAATAACATCCTCCTGAAGAAAATGTCTTCTGTTTAGGATTAAGGGGTTTCACACTCATACCTTAAATTCACTTTTAAGGTCAAATTAAGGGAACGGTTTACAAATAAATGGCCACTTAACTCAAATTAAAGTGTTTGGCATATTTTCAGGGGTAAAATAAGGTAGAGTTAAGCATATTTTAAGTACATTGCGTTTCATAGTGACTGCAATGTATCCACATATTACTGTGCCTATTGAGGAATCTGATCCAGGACAGTGGCACCACTGAGATTCCCTTGAACAAGACACCACCCCACTTGATGCTGTGGGGGTGCTGAGTTGCTGGCTGCCCTGTGCTTCACTCAGGTGAATGAGATAAATCCAGACAAATGTCACATTGTTCACACTGTATGCTGTGGTGTATTCATACATGACTAATCACCTCTTTACACATATTTCAGCTGTTTATCCCATTTAAACATTGTATTCTCAATGCCATTTTTCATTTTACCACTTTGATCATTTTTGTCAATTTTCTTTTTACTACTTTGACCATAACGTTTTCTTTTGGACTGGGATACTACATAGAATATTCTAAAACACTCTCCCCCCACACACATACATTTTGGACTCATCTCAAAGCACTTTATGCTGTCTGTAGGAGTGTGCCGCTGTAGCCTCCAAATTTCATGATGTGTGAAGGTTCACAGTATTATGAACAATCAAAAGGACCCTTTTGTCCTACCCTTTACTTTCCACATATTAAGTGCTTCAGGTAACTACCTCTCCCACTCAAGGTCTTCGGTTGTAAAACCTTTTAAGATATAAGATATCAGCTTTAGTATATATCACAGAAACCAAAAAATGAGTACCCAGGGGAAAAGAACATGATGAATTAGAATGAAAATGAATCTAATATTACAGACCAGTAAGGCTTGAGTACAAAACAAACATTTGCAGAATTGTCATTGAAACCTAACACAGGAACACTAATGAGGCACCCTTTAAATGCTTAAAAATGGTATCTCACAGAGAACTGGAAAGTACATTTTTTCCTCAATTCCTCTGACATCAATCAGAGCAGTAGTTACTATTGAATGATACTGACCACCTAGTTTTAATTTCTGCAGGAAGCAGCTTCTGGAATTGTGCATGTAAGTAATGCTTAAACATGGGAGTATCAGCATCCGCTGACAGAATTATGATCTTAACACCCTGCTTATTAGCATGCACAGGGGGATTTATTCTTATTACTGGCTCGCATACTGTCTTGCTGAGCAGTGTTTGGTCACACTTCAGTTTGGTGGGAAAAATTCAGCAAGTCATTGGCGTGAAAACACCAGGAAACTTCAATGATCCCGAGCTGAGTGTTTTAGAGGGTTGCCTAGTAAAGAGGCAGAAAGAAAGCTGTAGGATCTGGCTCAGACCTGTCCCAAAAGTCATGAGGGGAAATATTGCACTGATTTGGCAAAATCTGATCCTAATATGATCACACATGTGCTTGCTTAGCCACAAGCCATATTCCCATCACGCATTACTGCAGGGCAGTTGTAGGTCATGTAGTGGTCCATGCCGAGACTGACGTTATCTATTATAAATCATGTATATTTTTAACAATGTTTTTTTTTTTTTCGTATGAGGATAAGGTGGAAAACATGCCTTCAATCTGGCACATGGCCCTGTTGATGTAAGGGAAAAATATTGTTCCTTTTTGCAACATATGGTGCAATTTTCTCAGCAGTAAATGCACAGCTTAAGGAAATCTCTCTCAATGCACTCAATTATTCCACAGTACATTGTCACATATGTCCTCGCACAATGTTTGTTGAAGAGAATTTTTATGAGAGAGTAACACAAAAGGCACAAACATGCCTTGTATAGGGGATACACTCAAAGTCTCTGCTTCAGTTTTCACAAAGCAGCTTTCCAGAAGGTCCATGGTTGTCCCCTAATGAGTAGCTGGGGGTCATAATGATAGAAAAATAGCATAAGATAAAATGCTAGAGAAACAGGGTCGAAAAGGAAAACTATTCTCCTCAGGTCAATGCCAAGTTACAGTGATGAAAAGAAGGCTATGAATTATGATGAAAGAAATGATATCACACAATAAACAAGCATTTCAATCATTCAGGGGTAAACATGGAATTCTGTATAGTGGAACTTCAATCAGGCCTGAAATGCTGGTCAAAACTTATCTCCAACATTCTTTCCAAGCTGACCCAATACACAACATTATGTCCAAGCTGGCCTGAATCTCTCTAAACTTTGGAAGAACCCAACCAGACAGATATGATAGGGCCTATGTCATTTTCTTCAAATATCTATTTTCCCCCTGAAGTTCACTTATGACACTTATGAAGGTTTTATATACCAAAACAATCAAATGCATTTTTACATGACCAAATCCCCATTTTCCAATCCATCTTTCACTTAAGCTGTTTTTGTTACTTTGCCTTTAAGACTAATATGTGGTCATATGTGTATATGACCTTTGTACCCTGTAATGTTTTCAAAATTATGTACAGGATGAAATATTCCATCTAGTATTTTCAGAAATGGGTCGATTATCTCTGGCTAAATGGCAAATTGCAATAACATGGGCATGGCTAAACTGCTATAGGATGGGGTAGAATGAAATAGCATTAAAAAATGCATTCAAAGTGGGTTGTGGTCTGCAAGAACCTGAATGTGAAATTTTCCTGACTAAATCTGATTGAATCTTACACCAGCCAGAGAGTCCCACTGCGTTTAGGCAAAAAATTTCAAGCTCTGGTATTCAAGGGAACATATTTTTTGTCATACGTTTTACATTTTTCCCCATTAAACAAAGATAATCATTTCTAATATGTTGTCATGTAACATCACTTTTACAGGGTGATAAACCTTTCTCTACAGGCTTCACACATCAGCTTTATATCCACCAGGTTTTCACTCGCAGCATGAGACTTGAGGCCTGTCATGTCAAATATGTAATCCCCAAGAAACTTGAACTGATGCTGATATCAAAAACAATGTGATATCAAAAACAATGTGGGTTGACATGAACCAGTGATGAGTTATAATTTCTCCCAACTGATTTACCGTCATCAAAGAGGAATACAGTCATTGTTTTTAAGTAAGTTGTAAATTACATTTTCAGAAATTCCTATATCACAAGTGATTCCTACATCACAAAATGAATTCATATTAATTCTTTGATTCAAAATTTGCAGTAAAAAACATTGCCCTTTGTGAATGGAAACTTGAATATATTACATTACTGACATAAATATGTCATACAAAAATGTAATATCGTTGAATAGTGCACAGAAAATCACACAGTAGCATTGATATTTATTGCATGTGTGTGACATTGCCTCAGTGGTACACACTAAGCATACCGGCAAACCAAAAAGTTTTATAATCCTCATGTAGCCAATATTGTAACGGCATAACTCAATAGCATTGTCAGGGTAATGCCCAGAAGAGTTTAAATCTAAAATTTAGTGTGAGAATGAGTGCTGCGGTTTGTTTAGATACCTGGAGAAGTGATACACACAGTGACTGTACGAATAACTACTGAAGTAAGCACATATTTCCCTTTTCTACTGTTTGTTAACCATATGTTTGAATAAAAACATTAAAAAATGTCCTTAAAAAGTTTGGAGGAACTAGCCTTTCAAAATGTTTTTTTAACAAATGAGCCTTTTCAGTTTTTGACAGCTTAATATATAATCAGAAAGCTAGATATTTTCTTTAGAATTGCAAAACAAGGAGCAACTGGCATAAGTAAGTATTATTGTGGAAATAATTCATAAGTTCATAAGTGCTCACTTTGCCTTTAAAATATCAAGTGCATGCAAATAATTGTTAGGTTGAATGTAACAGGTTTTTTATGGGTCTTTAATGCTAAACCTACAATGAGCCTTGACCTTAATTTCAACACATAATCTAATCCCAGACCTCAACCTCTAACATAATCTTCACCAGCTTTCTAGCAATTTGAGCATCTGTAGATAATCTAC
This sequence comes from Ladigesia roloffi, assembly GCA_037577295.1. Classification (NCBI taxonomy): domain Eukaryota; kingdom Metazoa; phylum Chordata; class Actinopteri; order Characiformes; family Alestidae; genus Ladigesia; species Ladigesia roloffi. The sequence goes on from JBBKCR010000134.1 coordinate 13,318,181, forward strand.
AGGGGCCTCTCAAGGTAAATGTAACATTCTGATTAAAAATAAAGCTGAGTCTCTAAAAGCATTAGCAAACAGCTGCTTTTTAATAAAATGTTTGCAGATATTGCAAACATCACTCTGAACTTTTCAAAAGAATATGTCCTTAATAATCTTGCCTGATTTTATGAATAAGATCAAGTGCCCATTTGCACCTTAGAATTTCGAGTGAATAGAAAGTAGTAAAGTAACTCAAAGATTGTGCGATGCATCCTTCTGTTCTCACAGCACTGAGCTTAATGTTCCCCAGTGCTGAACATAGATGCATATGTTCACTTATTTACATATCACATCACCGTCTGTAACTTGAGGTATTTTTTTGCGTGTTCTTTAACCGCATCCAGATGGAGTGACCATGTGGCCCTAGTGGCTCCATCTAGAACTCTAACATCAGTGTCAACAAAGAGATATTTTCAAAAAGTTTACAATCCCAAAGCACTTTACTTTAGTTTGACTGTATCTTGTCTTAGCACTACTCAAAACCTGGGAATCTATAGCTGTCTCTCATGCTTAGATGCATACACATAACACTAACACAGAAGGTACAAATTAAAAATGCAACAAATAATACAATTATACATATGTGTATGAATGTGCAAAAAGTCTTTTAGAGGTAGATGTGTGTAAGTGTAAGTACGTGAGTGTATGTGTGAGTCCCAGTTTAGGAAGTTCACTGGGCAGTATAAGACCAAATGTAAGTGCGTAAGTGTGTGTGTGTGTGTGAGAGAGTGTTGTGTGAGTGTATGCATGAGTGTATGTGTGAGTCCCAGATCAGGAAGTTTCACGGGTAGATGATTCTGGGGTTGAATCCAGCATTGTTCATGATTTATTATGCCCATGGTTTTAGATCTCTTCTAGCTAGAATAAACCTCTGAAGTATCCCATGTTTATCACCTTTTAGGATGAACCAATGTCCTGAAGTACAGACAAGTGCTTTGCAGTGGTTTAGCCATGCATGGACACACTTTATCTACTGTGGTAGTGGCCAATCACAGGTGCATTAGAAGCTGCATGAGAGGACCATATTGTTAAAGCCTCCAAAAAAAATTTGAATGTTTTTTTCTATACATTCAACCCCTGTGTGACATTAGTGACCGCTTGCATCTGCAGTCTTGTGTTGTGCACGTTTCTGTGAATGGTAAAACAGACTGTGTTAAAACCACATGCATTCATTAACACACCGTTTTCTGGCCTGTGATCATTCAAAGTTCCTGCAGGAGAATTTATTAGCAGCACAAGATGTTTAACACATTTTTTAATTTAAAAACAGCCGAGTTTTCTCCATATGCTACATATATAAAATAAAAGTCATAAAAAGGAATCATACAAAGTGGAAATGGGGTGGGAAATAATGAACCCGGGGTGGATTGGTCATGCTTACTTTTGCTCCACTACACTCATAATCTCTGGCTGGGACGGCCCATAACATCCTTTATTTGTCACATCGTTTCTGCTACAATGCCCTGCAGTTAGCACAGGTTTCACAAATGTCATTTCTGGCTTTCACTGGAGCTGCTTTTGTAGTTCCTTCTGTAAAGCTTTGTGGGGCTCGCATTCAATCCCCTGGGCCAACACTGAAGGAGAAAACAGGCAGGAGCAGGTAGTGAGAAAACAACCAACCCGACCTGAGCAGAACAAGCTACATGCATGGTTTCAGTGTACAGCATATTCACAGTAAACACACGGACTTAAGCTTGTATGTTCAAACTCACAATGAACTGTTCTGTCTGAATTTTTCAGGACCATGTTGGTATCCTCTTTACAAAAGTTTAGTTCATGTCTGAGTGATTTTTTATGGTATAATTCTTCTTAAAACAGATTCCTTGAATAGAATTTGACTTGCAGATTCACAGCCTTGCAATGATGCATTGGACAAAGAGCCTTGAACAGTTATATACAAATAAAATGGCTGATTTAAAACAGGATTTCAAAAACATTCTGAGTGCAATAGCACTGACTTTGCTTTTTTAATTGGCAAAGCTGCCAGAATCTTTTCGTACATCAGTGCGTCAGTTCTGGTCAAATTCCAGAAATAAATTGGGTAGAGTTTGTGTGATTTATGAGACTTTATTGCTAACCCACACATAAAGACGTGTAAGCATAATCGGCTGCTATTGTGTGCCAGTGCTATGTGATTTCTTTTGTTTCTTGGACTCTGATCGAAAGTCCTAAACCGCAGGGCACATTTCCTGGGATGGGATAACACCCACTTAAAGCAATTAGGGCTATCAGCACCTCTTTTATCATCATCAGTCTTTTGGGAAGGTTGGTTCTCATTTTCTCCACTTTGCTCTCTGCCTGGCAAAATCAGTCGGTAAAGGATCACTGAAGAATTACTGGTTTGTTCCTTACTGCAAATTAACATGAATTTTCAAAGGCAACACTGTGGATCTCAGGATTTTTCAATGTATTGTTAGATTGCTGAAATGTTGTTGTGTGCTTCAATTGTGTGTGACTTGCTGTATAAACAAGAACATTTCCTACATGTTATTTTATAAAAGCTTTTTTTAGATGTTTACCCAAAAAATCTCTTTAGACCCTGAACATGAAAGGTTCCAAGGGAAATCTCTTTTCTGGTATAGAAATGTATCATGATGCTCTTTAATTATGCTCTTTAATGATGCTCTTTAAGCTACTTTTACAGGTTAGTTCATATAAGAACCATTCACAGAAAAGTTTTAGGGTATGAAAGAACCTCTTTAGAACCTTCATCTTTTAAGAAAATACCTAGAAGGACATACATTCAGACCTCCTTAATCCAGTTTTACCACTGTATTTTACCACAAGGAGGGGGAGGGTTAGTAAAGATTACATTGCATAAATATCTTTTGAGACACCTTCACCATAAATTAGTATAAGCTTATGTCTACTAACCACTTACTGGATCTCTCAGTCGAGCAAAGCATGACAAAAGTCAGTAAGTCTTAAAAAGTCTGATACAGAGTATTCTGAGGATCTTAAAAGACCTGACAGGAACCTCCTAACGAGTCACAATCAAACAACATGTCAGCACCTCTCGAGCCGGAGACGTGGGTCTCACTGGGAGCTCCCCTGCCAGCATGGCCCCTCTCTTTATTCCATTATAGGCAGGTGTCACAAACGACAACCAGCCATTTTGCTCCTACACAGGAAGAGGGCTACTGATTACAGGTCAAAGTGTAACCCGTGAGACACCATTATGCACAGGCACATAAGGAACCTAACTTCATGCAGGAGCGTGCATGCAGCTGAGTGCAGATGTTTATATACCACCGGTCAAATTACATGCAGTGTTGACACATACGGAGAACAAACTTAAATGTGCTAGTTTAACATTTTACATAACATAAATAAAATAGCACTCAACTTCTATTTAAAATATAAAAGCTTTTGTACATGTCACTTTAAGTTTATTCCAGTGTGTTAAATATAGTAAATAATCAGTCATTTTGCAATAAAGTGTGTAGAAATTTGTAGATATGAAAGTGCAGCCTTAGGTTTACGAATGAAAAAAAAAATCTGATAATTATTTTCCTTATATATTTTTTGTGGATACATTAGATTGATTTACACCTAATGTTTTATATAATTTATGTCTCTGTGTCTGTGTGACTGGGCAGTCATGATATAAGTAATTTCCTCCTGGATAAGTAAGTTTCTGATTCTGATTCCATTATATCAATGTGACACAATCAAACTTGAGCCATGCTTAACCCATCTATTCCTGATAAAGTTCCCTTTCTTTTAAGGTAAAGGTAGATTTAAACCTGGTTCCAATAATCCTTAAACCATAAAAGGCTTTGTATTACATAACTACATAGGGCTGGTTGCATGCACGCACCCCCCCATCCCCGCCCCCCAGCTCTGAAACCACATTAAAGCTCATTACAGCTGATACATGACACACGACACATGTTCAGGTCCACTGCAGTACTTCAACCGGAGAAACACATGTGTTAACAAGCTAAGAGACCTAATTTGACACAAAGCGGGCTAATGTTTAGCTGCCTACCTTTCCTATACTTATGTTGCTGGCCTAATTACTTACAGAGGGCTTAGTGACATTACTAGAGACAGCTCCAATCTGTACTCAGTGTAATTCAGCACCATTAATGACAATGATGAATGACTAGCATTAATATCCCCAAACAGCTGAAAGATCATGCGTTCAGTACAAGCCTTAGCATCAGAATTATATTTTACTTACTACATTAATTGCCTTTGAAATGATTCTGGGTTTTAATTTACTGTGATCAGTTCTCTGTGACTAATGAGGCTCAATTAGGGTTTAAAAATGTCTAAACCTGTTATCTGTACATCGGAACAATGTGAATAGTCCTGGCTGTAATAGTTACTGGGGGGTTGGGGGGACAGGTTTGGGGGATTGTGGGGTGTGAGACAGAGACAGAAAGAGAGACAGAAAGAGAGAAATAGAGCGAGAGGAGCATCTAGTGTCTGGGAAATCTGGAGCTGTTTTTATTAATGCCCTGTTTTTATGAGCACTGTTAAACTGTCTGTTTACAGCGACTGGCTGATCTGAACACCCAGTGAGATACAGTCATGATTTTAGGTAAGCATGTGGATTCAGTGCAGTCTAGGGTTGTTTAACATCACCTTGCTGCACTTTACAGAAATGGTCTCTCTCTATACCGGTGTTTCTCAACCTTTTTTCAGTTGCGGCACCATTTACATAAATTAAAAATCTAATGGCACCCCAAACCTTGTTTTAATGTAATGTAAATTATCATTATTATACACATCTCTGTAGAAAAAAATGTCTAATGGATGTACCATTCTATAACTACTCATGCACGTATGTACACACACAAATACACACACACACACAAACACAGGAGTGGTATTCTTAGTGAGAGACTTGAGCCTGGGAGGATGCACACAACCGCACAATTCTCGCAGGAATGGATGAAAGACACACACGTAACTCCTGGTCCACAGCTCCTAGGCGCTCTCTGTACTTGTTCTTGATCCAAGTTAAGGTTGAAAAGCTTAGTTCACACAAATATGCTGTAGCAAAGGGTAACAGTATGTCAACGGCGCTACTTGACAATATCGGATATTACTTTTCCAAAGATATCCAAAATGTATCCAAGATCACATGTTCAAATTTCATCCTTCTCACATCTTCTCACATCTCTGCCAGTTGCTCTTGTGCCTGCATTGGCAGATCGGCTGTGCTCTCCAAAGAGCACGAATTCCACGGAACCAGTCAAAACCTCGGCCGGAAAATAATCTCTCAAATCTCTCGTCAAGGGCTTGCAGATGTTGAGAGATAAGCCCAGAAAGTTTGAATGTTCACTGTACAGAGGAAACATCCCAACTCTTCCCTGTTTCACAAAAGAGCGTCAGAGTGTAAGTTTAGACTTGAATCCACACAGTTTGTCTGATGAGCTCATAAGATTTTCCTCTCTACCTTGCATTTTAGAATTAAGTACATTGAGGTGCTTAAAGATATCAGCTAGGTATGCGAGTTTTACGGACCATTGTGGATCTGCAGTGAATTCTGCATATGCTCGTTCAAAACTTTTCCACGTGAGAGCCAGTGGACTGCCGTGTCCAGCAGCAAGCTCGGATGCTCAGCTTTAACGGCCGTGCCTTTATGAAATTAACAATGTCCACTGCCCTGTCCAGTACATCTGAAAGTTCTTTCGGCAAAGTCTTGGCAACTAGTGCCTCTCTGTGAAGGAAACAATGTGTTATGCGAACATTTTGGTTTTGCGCTCTGATCCTGCTGGTGAAAACTTTTGGTACTGCCTGTCATCACAGCAGTTACATTGGTGCAGACACTGATGCAATTTTTCCAACTTAGACCTCCCTGTTCAAGGTACAAAGTATATTTCCTCTCAAGTTGTTTTGTGTGGCAAACCCTTGCAAAACAAAACGTTCTCCCGAATTTGTCCTCCATCAATAAATCTCACAAATCCCAAAAGTTGTGCTTGGTCACTCACGTCTATAGATTCGTCAACTTGCAGAGAGAATTTTCCAGATAGCCTGATTTTCTCTAAGACCACGTCTTCTATGTCTGCCAACATGTCATTAATACGTCTTCCAATGGTAGAGTTCGAAAGTGGTATCTTTGCGATCACTTTACCTGCTTGTGGGCCGACCATTTTGTCAACAATAGCCATACAGGCTGGTACTATGACCTGTTTGGGAATAGTGTGGGGCTTTTTAGCTTTAGCTATTATTTCGGCTACCATGTAGCTAGCCTCCGGTGCATTTTTTGAAACTTTTGCACGCTTTAACATCACCTGCTCCTGTCAGCTGTGTTTGCTTTTCAAACGAATAAAATATTCCTTACTTTGGTTGGCATGTGATGGGTGATTAGTGGTCAGATGTCTTTTCAACTTGCTGGGTACCATGGCCTGGTTGGACAATTTCACACCACATATCAGGCACAGGGGATGAGGGCATAATGGCTCGACGGTGAAGATGAATCCAAATGTGAGGTAATTGTCATCATAATGCCATTTCTTAGTGTTGCTGGAAGTCTCAACCTCCTTCACTGAATGACCAGATGAAGATGATGATGATGTTGAGGGCACAGATTCTGAATTTTCAGACTGTGAAGTGCTTCTTTTCAAAAACCTGTCCATGTTGCTGGCTAATAAACCATGGCGAAACGTTAGTGTGACAACTAATCGATCTCGCGCGATGTAAATCTAAGTATTTGCCTACGTCATGCATGTTACGTTCCAAACACAGTTTTTTGGCATTTGAAAATTAATCTGAAATGTTTTCTCTGATTTGTGGCCATAATTTACTTAACTGACAAAGCTGAAAATAAGATAAAACATGTTGCATTATTTTTTTTAAATCAATTTCATTTAATTAGGCTGGGTCAGCCACGTTTCTGTGGCACTCCTGAGGATGCCCGATGGCACACCAGGGTGCCGTGAGAAACACTAATCTATACTATACGTCTGTTCGTTGTCTCATTGTCTTAGTTTATATCTGTATTTGTGTTAGTGTTTATGAAGTCTGGTTCTTAAAATCAGCTCCTCTGAATTTTCTGAATTGTATGCCCCATTAGTGCCAAGGTTGGGGTTTCAAAATTCAATATTTTTATGGGACCAATACAATTCAATACTAAAGACTATGAAATAAATATGATATTTAATAATTCATGTCAATATCTAAGATGGCAGTCATATTGGAATCTATTAATCAATAAACATAGTTCCAAACTCTGGTGTGCTGGCCATGTGTCTAAGGTTCTTCCAGTCCTGTTTTGTACCACATATGGCCTGAAAGGCAACTTTTCAGAAAATGATTTTGGCAACACCATGATATTTTTTGCACTTTGGGCTAATGCGGAGCAAAGTTTTCTTCATGGCTCTATCACTGTGAAGCCTTATGAAAATCCTTTGTGGTGATTTTGTAAGCAAAAAAACAGACCGGTTTTCTTGGCATGTATTACCCACTAGGTCATTTGAGTTCATTTCTTCAGTGACAGAGAGTTCAACAGAGCTGCACCGATGGCATTATAGTAAACATCAGTAATACTGGTTGCTCTGGTGCACTCAGGGACACCTGACTTGCATCGTATTCAGAGCATTAACAGCTGCAGAAAGCACTCAGTCTGGCACATGTTCAATTTATCTTATTATTGGATATCATGGGGTTGTAGCAGTGCACTTATAAACAAGCTAACTAATGGATTTAACCCAGAGATGGCATGAGCCAGAATTTCAGGACTCAGTATGAGAAGAAATTGATTCCTGGAACTTTTCTTTCCAAATTCTGACAGTACGCTTGTTTTTAGTTCCAGTGGGGAGTGATAGGTCTACAGGAAAAGGCAATATCAGGCAATTGAATGCTCATTATTCTCTATGTTGAAACAACAAAGGTGTCGCTGCTCTTCTGCATGACTGAGCAGCTTTGACAGGACCAAGGTAGTAGCCAAGTCTCTGCTTGGCCTGTTAGACAGGCTGGCTTGTGTCATTTAGTGAAAGGACCAGCTGGACAGATTTAGGGTCTTTGGGGATCAAGAAAAATATAAACCTTTCTAAAGCAGACTAAACTAAATAAAGATGTTCATGGCATCAGTCACAGTAAGGATTGCCTGACTAAATGAACAGAAGCAGTTTAAAAGCATGAGGCATTAGACTGTCTCTTTACACCACAGTTGCATAGGTGACAAATTTCACAGCTCAAAGGTCCAAGATCAATCTAAAGAATACACTCATTTTTAAGGGTAATCCTCAGTTTGAGTAATTACCTAGTACATTTCCAATTATGTGGAATGAATGCGAGAAACGATAGGTCAGATTTGCAAGACATATGAAACAGATTTGTCAAGACACTAACCAAAGTTTTACATGATTTATTCTCTTTTTGTGTTTCTGCATGCCCTTGAGAGTGTATTCTCCCAGTGGAATGGAAATGAACTTGGATTGTTGTATTAATGTATCGGAACAAGGTCTTTTTTCCATGTAATTAATAAAGACACAATTTGTGTGTTAAATACTGTTGTCATGTTGCCAGCAATTTGTTGAGTTGTTAGTGAGCAACGAGGGTTAAACAGGGAGGAGTGAGAAATCCCCGTCATGACAACAAGACACTCTTCTCCAAAATGAAGATGAAATGGAAAGTAAAACTGCAGCTTTCATGATATTACCCATTAATATATTATAAATTACATTTCACTTGCAGAAAATACTTTGTTTAACACTGGTAAAACAAAGGCAAATAAAATACATTTAAATATGTCTACTTTATTGTGTTCTACTAAGTGGATTGATTTGCTCTGCCTTTTTATAACTTTAGGATTTTACAAAAATCCTAAAGGACAAAACAGGAAACCAAAGAAATAATTATTCACACTTCCAGTCATTATCCTGGACACTGCATGTATTAAGCAGCTTCACTGCTGCTGAGCTCATTTTTATTTACCAACACCTAGTTTAGCTGATTATTAGTAAACATTTAATTCTACTTTTATCGTTAATTGACTGAATAATGCTTTTTAGTTTGGATTTTGACAAGTAGGATCCAGTACACTTCCTAAAGCACCTGATAATGGTGCAGTGTGGGAAACAGGCTTTAAGAGACATGTGAACTTTGAAAATGACTGCAAATGTACTCACTGGTTGTCTTCATGCTGAAAGGAAATCGGGGCTGGGGATTTGACATTTCAGTCTGAAGGAGAGAGGACATCTGTTAAATATTGCAGTGTTTTCCTGTTCAACTGTGGTTTGGTTTAATTCAGCAATCTGCTTGCCTGGAACACACTTCATAGGATGGTGATATCTATACAATCACACCAGAGCCTAAAATATTCAAATGAGAACAGCTAAGCCTCAAACAGGTTTTGCTCATGCATCACATACAGTATTTATGTGTGGTTTTTCCTGTCATTGATAATTGAATGGAAACTTTTGGTAGATGCTTCTCACAGTTGCAGGATTTTCAAATGATATACAACCAAAGCCAGGGTTCCACACTCTGAATTATGCTGCACTTTATAGCTGTGTTTTACAAGTTATGACACACTGTATGCTTATAAAATATTTTGGCTGCTTATGGTAGTATACAGGTGGTGCTCAAGAAGTGGTTGGAAGTCCTTGCTTCAATTTGTACTCTTGAGTAAAACATTTGTTCCAATTGCTTTCATTTAATCAACTTCGTCTGCCAAAAAAAATCTAATTGATTTTTGCACGACATTTGAAAAAAAAAATAGGATCTGTACTATATTTGTTGATTTTATTATGAAAAAAAGACACTGTGGTATCTCTGTTACTGTCAGCTAATAGAGTGAAACAAACCATGTCACATTCATAAGCTTTTAACACTATCAATCTTTTTAGTCATAACATCCCCTCCCCTTTTGTGTGTGCCAAACAGCAAGCGTGCTATGATCATTTTCAGTGATGGATGTTGTAAGAAAATCATTCCAAAAGTTGCAAAACACTTGAAACACATTAGCTGCTGTACTCTCACCCACCATGCAGTGGATCATTAAACACCCGTAGCAAACTTTTTCATTTAACTGCTGAGGTAAAGGATGTAACAAGACAAATGAGCTTTTATGACCCTGGTGGAGGTTCATAGGACAAGGGCAATGTAGAGAAACATGGGATGGGAGAAGGGCATGAATGGGAGATGTTCTGGTTGTGAAGGGAGAAGGTCTGCTGGAGAATTAATGTCTGCTTGCGTTGCTAAACTAATGTATAAACTGTGTAATACATACCCTATATGTTCACAGATGCTTAGACTACTGTAATTTTGACAATTTCTGAAATATATAGCAGATTTAGTCATGTAGAAGTTTGAGACACATTATACTTGGTCAGGTTCTATGCTTTCTTTGGAAACCCCAAATGAGGGAAGGTATAACATTCAGAGCCCAGATAATTGCTTGTTTCGTATATTCCACTCTATATCTCAATCATCTGTTGACATTTAACTGAAATATGTGTTCAGAATCGGTGTTTTGTTTGGTTTAAGCATGGTTCTGTCTTATATGAACACACCAATGAAATATACTCAGTTAACCCCTCTAATTAAACACTGCTGTAAGTCTGTGTTGAGCTGCTAATGAGCAATGAGAAATGAAAAAGTGAGGTAGGAGAATCTTCTGCTGGGAAATCTATGTATATGTCCCCACAAATACACCTATACCAAGGTAATGCTACACAATTACTGCTTATGTCACTGAAAGTCTAAATAAAAAGAGGCATTAAGACACTTGTCTTCCGGAAAATTAATGAAGCGTTTAGAACACATTTCACATCGAAATGTAGTTATACTACAGTGTAGTCAGTCTTACACAAGTGAAATATGGTGGAGATTATTCAGCTTACACCATGTGGTGAAATGATGAAAAGATTTTGTGGGTTTGATTTTCTCATGCAGCCAGTATAAATTTCATTATTCAAAGTGCAGCAGTTTTATTGCATACATATCAAATGGACGTCTTCAGAGTGAATCACCAGACTGTTTGGTCTACCAAGCTGTCATGCTTTATTTAAAGAGTATTACTAATTTATCAGGCCATGCAGTGTCAGAGATGAAGTTTGGAACAGGAGGGAAATTATGACTTTAATGGGATTTATTCTTCGCAGCAGGTAATATGAAATATTCCTTACATCCAGATGTTTAACTGCTTTAAAGAAATAGACAGCCCCAAACATAGAGAAGCTCTTCTGTGAGTAAATCATGGAAAGGGGATTGGGGGGTGGAAGAGAAATTGAGTGAGTGAGTCAGTGCGACAGTGAAAGAAATAGGAGGAAGGGGTCTAATGAGAAGAGAATGTTCTTTACTCTGGGTATTGAAGTGGGTGCTGGGCTCTTTTTTTGTGTGTGGCCTCTACTGCCAATTCCTGAGTAAGGGAGGGGAAGAGAGGCGAAAGAAAGAGCAAGTGATGGAGGGAAGTTGAGTGATTATGTGTCCAAAGAGGGGTTGTTAAGGTAGAGGACTACTTAAAGAGCTCTGGCACTGTGTCCAAAAAGCCCTCAGGTTCAGGATTCGACTCTTCAGGCATGTCACCCAAGAGCAACTTCAACAAAAGAGGGAGGTGAAACTGAAAACAATTCTGAGGGTAAATAAACACAGAGGCTGTTTTCAGCATGCTTCCTGAATTGAGCTGTCCGGAGCCCAGAGCGGGTAAAGAATAGGAAGCAATCACCCTGTCCCATCTGTCCTGGCTCTGCTGCGCTTAAAACCACGGTAGCTTTTTTGGCAGGCGGCACTGTGAGTGCAGTGTCATAAAAGAGCTCTCCCTGGAGCAACACAGCAGCCAAGGAGCATAGGAAAGCAAAGGAAGGCATGGAACCGGGAAAAAGTTGAACTTGGAGAACAAGAGAACTTGCTGCAAAGGAGAAATGATCCTAGGAAAAGTTCTTTAAGAACCTTACTTCTCATTTGACCTGGTTCCAGTGGAGTGCTCAATTTTTTTTGTAGATATTCCATCCATAACCTCTGTCCACCTTTCCCGACATGGGCTGGCTGCTGGCTCTGGGCTCTCTGGCAGTAGCGCTGGCGGCAGCTATTGACTCTGAGAGGAAGAAACACCAGGTGCAGCATGGCCCCTGCAGCTACACTTTCATCCTGCCAGAGGTGGAGCAGTGCCAGACCCGGGACATCCAGGTGACCAATTCCCTGCAGAGGGATTCGCCTCTGCCCCCAGAGACAGCTGAGCCTACCTGGCAGGAGAGGAAGCTGGAGAGACTAGAGAGCGCCACTGAGAACAACACGCAGTGGCTGCAAAAGGTACTACTGACTCACACACACACACACACTGTTTCTGTCTATCTAGCTTTACGTTAATAATTGATGTGCTTCAAATTCGGTTGAAGATTAATTTCATTTGTTAGCGATGTTTCCAAAATGTCTGATTCTAGAACCTGAATGTAGTTTTTTAGCAATGCACCAAAAATTCTGATACTAAAATCCAAATTCATTTTTTAATGCAATTCTCTCCACATTTGTATATTGAGAGCTATATAAATAATCTAAATTGTTAGCAATTGTTAGCACTTAGAATTCTGACTCAAGTTACATTTATTTCAATAGCAATGCTGTAGAAACTCATATTCTATAAATTAAATTTACTTCAAAAGTAACACTATCCAGATTCTGATTTTAGAAGCTGAATGTTGTTCAGTAATTCTATAGTCCAGATTTTGATTCTATAAGCTATGTTTAGTTTTATAACATCAAAATCCAGAATCTGATTCTAGAAGTTGTATTCGGTTCAATATTAGTACATTCCTGATTCTGATTTTAGAAGTTGTATTATGTCCAATAGTAGTGTACTTCTGATTCTCATTCTAGAAGAAAATTTGTATTTCAGTTGTCATATATAATTCTGATCATAAAAGCAAAAAAGTTTGGGGTGGGGGGCCAAATCCTTTTGAATTTAAAAACAAAATTTAAGTTTGTTAGCATAAATAATTTTGGCATCATGGTCTATATTTATTGTCTTGTGGTTCTGAGAATCTCTGATATCACTGTGTTTGCAAAAACATTTCTGAATGTATGACTCTTTCTGGGCATGCTGGGAGCGTTGTCAGTGTCTGAGATTATATTTTAAGACCACTGGGAAATCCTGATTCCCATGCATGGCTTGAATGAGAAGACAATGATTTGGAGCCAAATGCATTTCTCTCTTTCAGAGCAGCCCCCTCCCTCTCTGTCATAAATACAGCAGCAATAACCCTTGCTCTGACCTACATCGCCCAAACTTATCTTTGAAATACACATTTCAGCCTGGCTATTTAATGTGGGCATTTTGATTGTTCTCCGTAAACATACCAACAGTTAAACCCTGCTAATGATAGTGTGGATAGTTGAGATTAGGCTGGGTGTTACAGGGGTGTTGTTTTTTGCTATGAAGGTCATTTGAAATCTCATCAATGCTTTTGCTGTTCAATGGCCCTCCAACTAGCTCTCTATTCAGCCTAAACATGTATCTTGAATTTGTTTATGCTTTCATTGTGTTTTAAATGAGAAGGTCACTTTTGACTGAATTGCATTGTTTCAAATGCATTGTTACAAAAGTAATTTGTCTTTTGTCCAATTCTGTTTTTTTGCTCTTGTTTCTCATAGAAAGCTCTCGCCGCTTGTTCACCATAATGACATGTTTCATATCAGCCTGTGTCACATGTCCTGAGGTAACTCTCTGTCTTTGAGGCATCCCAGCTGGGGAGAGTCCTGCTGTCTGTCTGACACATAGAGTGTTGGACGGTGGAAACTTTGGCTCTGTTATGCCGCCTCCCTTAAGATTTCTCTATAAACATACAAGGGGGCAAGAGGGCTAGTGCTGTGTACATATGGGCAGACAAACTCAGCGATGCCAGAACATGACGAGGGGGTGAAACTATGCACACATCCGTTCAGGCTGTGTATGAGTGGGTCTGCTTTACGTTTTAATAGACGGCCTTTTAATTGACACAATATGAACAAAAGGAAAAGGCAAAATAAAACCACCTGCCATGCCTCAGAAACTGCACACAGGCCCTCAAGAAAAGTACAAAAGGAAGGTTAACTGTTTATCTTAATATAAGTGCATGAAAAGATATTGATAGTTTTCTATTAGGGAGACCTAGTGTCTGTGTTCTCACTCCAGAGAGTGTTGTCTCACAAGCTTCATTAGGGTTTCATCACTTTGCATACATCACTTATACATCTCTCTGTAATTTCTACAAAGGAAAACACATTCAGTATTTTTAGTGCCATTCCACAAGTTGTCAGATATTGCACAATGCTTAGTTTGAGTAGTAAAATTTGGTCCACATCCAAACCCTGAACTTAACATTAACAAGAATGAATAGTAATAATGACATCTGTAGATTATATGTAGGTGGCTGTAGTTTAATGAATTGTACTTTTGAATTAAGTTTTTCATAGAACATTCTAAGTAGCCATGATTTATTTTTGTAAATAATTTGTTTACATCTTGTTGAACTGTTCTTTTTTATTCCCTGGATATGGTTAGTAAGATGATAATTTGTTGATAACACACAAAAACACTGTGGTGTGGTAATGTATTAATGAAAATATACCCCATTCCACATCTATATTAAAGTCTAAATGTGCGTATTTCCACTTACTATCCCATTTCTCAGTCAGCAAAAATCAAGCTTCTCCTGAAGTCCATTTCATTGGTAAAAATACAAACTCTTTATTTCTGACATTGATACTTTTTATACTTATTATTTAATCACTAGTTAAGACACCAAAATTCTTCTTCTTCCAGACCTGGATCAGTCCATCCATGTGGTGGTGGCCTAGTGGATAGGATACTTGCCTCTGGACCAAAAAATTATGGGTTCAAATCCCACTGTCAGGTTACCACCACTGGATACCTGAGCAAGAACCTGGAGCAATTGGGTACCCTTAACCCCAATTACTCCAGGGAAACTGCCCCCTGTAGTTAGAGAATGGAAGCCACTTTGGTTAAAGGCACCTCAACCTTGATGTCGCCTGTACAGACAAAACCTGTGTGACAGCATGAGTAAGCAAACAAGTACAGGGTGAAGATAATAGATAAGCCATTAAATGTAATATAAAAACATCTATAGTGAACTGTCCAAATAAAATGCTATCAAGGGGTTAATGAACTTATTCATTTTATACATGTTTGGAAAATAAGTATGAATAATGTATGAATCAGACCTACACAAAGTATAGCCCAGGGCCCTGTTATCAAATTTGTGCTTCACATTTCCAAATCATCCATTAAGATGTTTTTCAGGTATATGAGAAAGTATCTGAATGACAGTTAAAATATACTGGTCGCACTGTTTTGTTAGAGTGCCAGCAATCCAAAAGATAAATGTATACTCTTCCTGAAAGGCTTTATCTCTGCTCTACCCACAGCTGACCTCTAAGCAGCAATGTTTTTCTTCTGTAAAGGAGATGTTCTGGAAGGTGTTTCCAAAATGAAAGACAGCTAGTAATTGTGATAAAAGATTTAGCTGTCTGATGTCTCTGTTTAATGCTGCTTTTAATCCATTGTAATCTTCCTTGACAGAACTCCTCAGTTTGCGTGTCAGTCTCTATCTCTCTCAGTTTAACTGCCAAGATGCACAAACAGAGAGAGAGAAAGAGAGACAGGAGAGAGAGAGAGAGAGAGAGAGAGAGAGAAAGAGAGATGGAGAGAGAGACACAATGGACAGAAATGCTGTTTCATTTTATCCATGCTGGAGACAGTTGTTTTCCTGTTTTTTTCTAAACCGTCAATGGTTCTCTGTTTTTTTCATGGCTTGTTTGACTCAGCTGGGAATACAAAATTGCAAGAAAATGGACACTTAAATACAACCTCATCCTTGTGGCTGTCAGTTTAAAACAATAAAAAGATTCTGAATTGACTCAGTTCAAGGATGCTCTGTTCATTTAAATACAAAACTAAGCATACATTTTAACCTGCTCCCTTTAATGTACTATTTTTTTTTTCTTAATTTTTTTTTTTTTAATCTCTAAAACAATGATGCAGAGAAAGGAATAGTGTACTCAAGCACCAGGACCCGATTAGTGTTACATGGTACACTGAAAATCAGGCAGAATTTGTCCTTCATATGCCATTTGCATTAAAAAGGCCACATCAATACAGAGATTGCTTATTACTTGCAGATGGATTGCATCCCTACATTAAAGCTTGCATAATTTTCACATTTGTTTTCCACATGTAACAACCCATAATGCATAAAAAACAGATGAGTGTTTAGGACTCACACGTGGACTTTTCAGCACTTGGGAAATCACAGCTTTTCACAGCATGTTCCTCAAAACCCACAATGTCTTGTTGTCTTAATGTGCAGATGATGTTTGGTTACAGAGGAACACCATGGAGATAGATGATGAAATGCTACTGCTCCCTTTAGTCCTCATATGACTGTGTGCTGGATTAGACCATTTGTCTCAAAAAGGGAGCCAAGTTTTGACAAGAAGATGGATAGTTCAGTAGTGGTCATGTTCTAATGCTTAATTTTCTCCATGTGGTTTCTGTTCCAAAACTGATTGTGTGTTCCATAATCTTTAAAAGTCCAACTCTTCTTTAACATAAGCATTCTCAAGCATCATACACTGAAAACAGTGACTTTTTGCTTGGTTTAAATGTGTGCATATTTTCCTTGTTATGCGGTGCCATTTGTTAAAATATCTTAACAAATTTAGAGATGTCATTTTTTCATTATTTAGTGCAATTTTCACACCTAGGACAAGTTTTTTCAGAGGTAAAAAAGGATATAAATACTGTTCAGTTTTTCACAAAAACCGATCGTTTCATGTCTTAAGACATCAATGTGTCGCCACGAGCCACGGGGTGTAATCTGGACGTGTCT
>JBBKCR010000134.1:13341671-13373858 GCA_037577295.1 Ladigesia roloffi
AGCCCCACCCAGTTATTAAGAAGTGTAATGAAGTGTTACAGTTCACACTACTTTTTGGACAGATTACTTTTTGGGCATTGGAAAAACTATATGGGCATTGGAAATAATTCTCACTATGTGCCAATACATGGAAATGATTGAACAGGGCATAGATACAGATGAGATGGAATACAAGAGTGTAGAAATATCTGTAGGTTTTTGCCTGTGAATGAAGTTTGGTGTTACTCTCTTTCTGCGCCACAGCTACATGGAGCAGCGATTTGCAGCCATGGAGGCCAGGCAGAGCCAGGAGCTACAGGTCATCCAGCAGGAGAAGCTGCAGCTGCAGGAGCTGCTGGACAGACAGAGTCGGTTGGTCACCCTCCTCGAGGGACAGCTGGCCAGCTCCATCCGCAACAGCACTCTGCTCCAACGCCAGCATGCTACTCTCTCAGACATAGTACAGCGCCTGCTAGCCATGGTCTCGCACTGCAATGGTCAGTGCCAAACCCTCCTCAGCATGCATGAGGCTGTCTGGAAAGCATGAGTGTGTTTATGGTAAACCTGAGTGAGTGACTCAGGGCCAGAAGGCTTTGTTTAAGGATTATGGGCTGTTGCTTCACTCAACATGGGATTATAGGAAGTTGTAACATTGCTCTACATGTCATGGTAGAAAATCCCCCATATTTTATTGCAGAACCTAATGCATCGCTTTTTTCCCTCTCAGACATTACCAATCCCTCTGAAGAGAAGAAGAAAATCTTCCGAGATTGTTCTGACATCTACAAGTCTGGGATTACTGAGAGTGGAATATACAGCATTCACCTCGCCAACAACACACAGACAATTAAGGTAATAATTAGCTAATTTAAAAGGCTTATAGTTCTATCACTGAGAATAAATAACAGTAAATACAGTGTTCAAATGAAATCTCCAAGCACTGAAATCCAAAGAAAGTGTATTTGAACTATTCACGCTGTCTGTAACACATTTGGTGGCATGAATCTTGATTATACAAGGAGCCAGACGTTACACTGGCAGTGTTGACATTTAGATTATTTTATTGTTTTCGACGGTCACATTAAAACCAGGCAGGACAAACTGTTTTAATATAATGCAGTTTAGAACACTGTTCTGCAAAGGGTGGAATGAAAATGTCATGCTGGGGATGAGAATGCTAAAATAAGAAGCTGGAGAGGCGTTCCCCGCAGGCTCTAATGTAGGCGAGCCTGATTCGCAATGTAAAAAAGCCTTCTGAACCGAGGGTCCCTGACTTTTCTGCTTGTGGTTTGAACGGCTATCAGCTCTCGCAATCAAATCTAATTTCTGGCAGATTTTTGTGGTACAGACCTTTAGGAAAAAACCATGGAATAAATTGTTTTTGTTATTCATTGCTTTTTCTCTAATGCACTCTCTGCCTTTTTCTGCCGTTCCCCGTGGGCATAAGAGCCAGGTGTTTGGCGAATGTTTTTTAGTTTCATGCCAACTTTAGGTCTAAAGCAGCTTTGCAAAGAGAAAACTAATAGACAAAGCCTCACCACCTTCTACTTTCCCTGTAGCACCAAACTGGGTGGCTCGTTTTGTGAAAGTTTACATTCTTTGACTTATTTGGTACTTTCTTTCTTGTTGCTACAAATTGGCTACACAATGCCAAAAAGAATGAATGAATGAAAGCAGAATAAAACGCAAGCTGATCTGACATTCCGAATATATGTAAATAGATTTTCTGTTAGCATTCCATCAACAGAATGGAAGATGGAAGGCTGGAATATACCCGCAAATGTGTTCAGTGAAGCAAATCATCAGTGACTGCGGACTAACTGCTTTCAGCCTTGGCGTTGGTCATGACGTGGTGAAACACTGGCCTTGTTTTCTGTTTGTCCTTATAGCTTACTCGCTCTGTGATGAAAAACCCTATAACTGTTGAGTACTGTTTCTGGGTGGATTTATGCGAAGAAGTGCAGTTTTCCCGAGAAGTGAGGGCAGGCTACTGCTGAATGATTTGGCTCTAGGTTATGTCTGCCATGAAACCTGTGGAGGTGGAGAGTTACTCTCAAGGGATTATGCAAAAGAGAGGTTAAGCCATAGCCGAGGTAGAATGAATTCATCCTGTGATTCCAAAGGTAATTTGAATACGAAACCTTGAGAATCAATCTGTTAAGCATCAGTGGAATGGAAAATACCGCCATATGAGTTGAACATTAAAGGCAGTATATTTTAAAACATTAGAACATGGTTGGTAGTTTCAGTTTTCAGAATGCATGCTCATAGGCCAGGGTCATGGTTTAATGTCCTGACTGTGCCAAGCAATGGTAATGTCCTGATAAAAGGGTCTTTAAACTTGTTTTAACAGCAATTCCTATTACCTGTTATTTAGACTGTATGTTTTGCTTTCAAGAACACTTGCAGATCAAAAATGACAAACAATCCCAGGAATCGATGCTGAAGTGGATGTTTTATTTATGAGCAGAATCCTCTGATGTTATCCTCGACTGGTCATAGTTACACGGCAAATTCTTACACTTTCCTTATTGCTCCAGCACATAGGGTTTTAACACATTTCCATCCTTCAGCATTATGTAGCGTGGTTTTCATCGCAGGCAACATGAACAGCTCGTCATCACTAAAAAATAAACGAACAAATAGAGGAGAGAGAAATGGAATTTTAAATGCTAACATGGTTTAAGTTTGAAGAGTCCCATAAACTGTAGCTAATTATTTCAAAACATGATTTGTGCACTTTTCGGTTTTTAATGTGCAACTTTACTGTCTTTTACAAGATTAATAGCTTTTTCCTCACAAACGGGTAAGAATTCTTTCAGTTTTCCACGACAAGGCTTCTGCTGGCCTGTATGATTCCTCTACAACATTTTCCCTCTGCGTTTTAATGTCAGTGAAAAAAATGTTTGTTTCCCAGTATGTGAGACAATGCCTTGAGATAATCAAAACCAAAATTCAAGGAAAACAACAAATACAATAATGGGAGCCATAATAATCTCAAAGTCTGTTCTCATATAGACTAGAACATCAGTAGATTTCTTCGTGTTCTTTCATTTTAAATGATTCCTATAGAGAAGTAGCAGTGCTGTTTTCTCTTTCTAGAGATTTTATCAGTTGCCACAGCTGTAGTACAGAGTTATTTTAAGTTTGGCATGATTCCAGTCCAGAATTACATGTCCCATATGTGCAGAAGGGTCCAGTGCTGTTCTTCTTCTTTTTTTCTGATTATTATTATTAGTGCTATAGTCTTCATAGAGGGAGGAGCATGTAATAATGTAAAGTGGTCGTATAAATTGGTGATGACAGCCAGTAGACTATTATTCTTTACTTGAAACTCTGACTCATTTTTGTTCTAACATTTCTCCTCTCAAAAAAAAGCCCTAACCGTAGAGTCTCAGGGCATCCTAACCCACAAAAGACAAGAGGTTCCTCTGAAGTTGTCTCAGAATTAGAGCTCTGTTTCATCAGCAGGTTTATTTTCAGCATGACTGCAATCGAATCAGTACAGAATGGCATGTAAACTACTCAGTGTCCTAGTTGGGCAGAAAAATGCAATTTCCATAGTAATGTTATTATTATTAATGTTGAAGTAGTTGTAATAATGTAATACTCTAATAAAAGTTTTATATAAATAGATTTACTAAATGCTGATGGATAAATACTTTAAGTTAGACCTCAGTCTTGTTCTAACATATAATAGTATAGTGGCTATACTGTAGCTTATTCTCGTTCTAAAACATCACCTCCCCAATTTCACCCTAACATTGAAGTCTCAGGACAACCTGACCTATGAGAGACATAACAAACCTCACACTGTTATCTTCAGAAGAGCAGTCTAAACTTTTTAGGAACTCTTACCATTACTGCAATCCTGCTGTAGTAGCTTGTAAAAAATATTTTTGGAAAATGACTGCCCCACTAGGTGTTCTGTGATATGAAGACCAGAGGAGGAGGATGGACTGTTCTTCAGCATCGCTTTAATGGCTCTGTGGACTTTCACCGGAGCTGGAAAGAATACAAAACAGTGAGTTTCTTCAGTGTCCTTATTCAACTGGTCACACATTACTGGCCAGCCCTGATTAATGTGCATGCCTGACAAGTCTTTACTTGATTATGGAAATTACTCTATCTTGGTTGTAATAAAAGCACATTTTCTTGATAGACTAGGGGTGAGCTTAGCTTCTAAATTTGAATGTGTAAATTCTAAATGTTTGAATGTGACGAATCTCATACTGAGTACTGATGTCTCACTGACCCTTGCTGACCCCTTCTGGAAGGGAGTTGTTTTGAGTGTGCTCCGGTGTCACTTGCTGTTTTTACACCTGCATTGACTCCTTACTGGTTGGGCAATTCCCCCGCATTGATCTCAGCAGCAAATTGGAACTAACTTTCTTACGTTCTCATCTGAGTTAGCCTCTAGAAATAACCTCCAGCGTACTCAATGAAGCAAAGAGGAACTGAAGAGAGAGCTAACTCCATTATACTTTTATGGAGCGTGTTTGGTGTTACTGATTCATTGCTGCACAAAGCTAAATAAAACACCCTGGATATAAAGCCCTGATTTAATGATACCTAGCTTAGAGTTTAGAGTTTTAAAACTTGTTTTAAAAGCTATGACTCGTATCTGAAATATAATGATGTTCTGTCCTTAAGCCCTGCTTTAGATATGGGCCCTTATTAGGCTTTTAAATGAGGCAGCAGAGGTAATTTCTCTTACCCACTTCAGTAGATAAATTACTATGGCTACTCTGGGAATACCCTTCTCGCAACAGGCTGCAAAGTGCAAAACAGTTTTCTTCCTTTTTGCTCTTTATTTATTTTCCAAGAAAATGTTTTTACAAGTGGATGATAAATATTTGGCCCCGGCCGGGGCGTGGGATTAGGGAGGCCCCCCTAGATGGTTGATAGTATCTGCACTGAGGTGTTTGGGTGCCTAGCCACAATATTTAAATAACACTGGACAAATGTTGTTCATTTAACAGTGCAGTCAGACAGAAACGATGTATGTTAAACCACTTTAGGGGGTCAATTTTCCTGGGTTTATGTGAGGAGGTGAATAAGAAGCAGATGTTTTCAGATGGCAGACAAAAGTCTTGAATATTCATCTCTTATATCAGGGATTCGGAGACCCCTCAGGAGAATTCTGGCTAGGAAATGATTTCATCCACCTGCTCACCTCAACCCAAGACTACACTCTGCAGGTCCAGCTCAAAGATACAGAGGGAAACCAGGCCTATTCTCAGTATGACCACTTCTACATCGATGGAGAGGAGAAGAAGTACAGGTATGGAACTTTCTTCCAGCTTGGACAGTAGTATTTTTAGCTGTGACATTCGGAGTATTTGGAAAACTTGGGTCCTATCCTGTCGATCAGGTTAACTGATCATGTCTTGGAAAAAGCAGTCTAATGTGATTTTGTATGATTTTTCCATTAACATCAAACAGTAAAAGTTTTAATTAAATGTAATTTTCTTACTAATCAAATTAGCATTCTCTATGGTTTTGTTAAAATTTCAGACCAAAGGACCACAATTAATATGATAATGTGATATGGCCATTTGGGTGAGTTAATGTTATTCATTTGAAACAATTCTTCAGAACTGTGCAGATAGTATTCTATATGTTGTTCATCTGCGGACGCAACAGAATATAATAAAATATATAATATATATAAGTAAACTGACCATGGCACGTCTGTACAGGCAAATCAGGGATTTGCCCAGGGCAGTACTTGAGTGAGGGCACCCCACGAGGCTGACAAATACACTATACGGACAAAGTTAACTTCAGAAAAATGTGGTTGGATAATTTTGGTGTGGAAGAACTTGACTGACCCACACAGAGCCCTGACCTCAACCCTATCCAACATCTGATGAAAAGTGAGCCAGATTGTGAGCCAGGCCTTCTCATCCAACATTAGTGTCTGACTCCAGAAATTTTCCACAGAATGAATGGACACAAATTCCCACAGAATGTCTAAAATCTTGTGGAAGTCCTTTTATGAAGAGTCAAAAGCTACCATAGCTTTAAAGAGGGGACCAACATTTTATTAAAGTCTATGTATTTGAATACAAAATTGTTAAAGTGCCTGTTGAAACAATGGCAAGGCATCATTGTACATTTGTCCATATGCTGTAAATTCAGTTGATACTCTTCTCCAGACCATCAGAAATATAGTTTGCCTTCCTCCTCAGGCTGACAACCAAATTCAGTTCATAATTCCATCTCCCCCAGTTTGCTTTTAACTTCGTCTTACTTTATGGTGTGATAACATTAATTATCCTGTCAATTAACTGTTCCTCTTTTTATACATTTTTCTTTGCCTTCATGCCAAAAAAGGCCTCTACCATATTTAAGTACATCAGTCAAAGCGATGAGCTCACTGCAGGGCAAACTGCCACTGTTTGCCTTCCATTCAGCTTCCCATCACAGCTGTTGGCCTGCCGATCCCGAGAGCAGACTCACCTACTGGAGACAACCAAAACAAAAGCTTTCAAGCACCTGGTTCTGCCAGAAAACTGCCAAGTCAAACAAATCTCGTCCTTCTCTAACTGTTGCAGCTAAAGGCATTTTTTGAGGGTCTGATTATACCACTAGTGCGCCACGACAGAAAAATGAAATTGAACTCAGAGTAGATGAACTGAAATCTGATTTAGGTGTGTGCTGAATCGAATGAGGCTCACGGAGTGCTATGAGTGTATTAAATCTGGGCTTGTTGGAAAACAGCGTGTGTGGCTCACCACCTAAACAACCTGGAAGGGAGCTCCGAAGCCCCTTGCCAAATCCCAACATGCTTGGTTCCCATTTCACCTCTTGCCGTATGTGTGAGTTTTATTTGCATGCTGAGAACGCTGGCGCTGTCTCTGGTGTGTTGTGTTCACATGGGAATGGCCAGCCAAATGACCTGTTGTGCAAGGATGTTTCCCAGCCAATACGCTCTCCTGCAGTTCCGAGCTGTGTGGTCCTTTCTAAGGCACTTTTAATGCTCAATGCGCACAATCATACCTCCTGAATCATTGCAGACAATAGATTATGCATAATGGAGGTCACCTGGCGCAGCTGAGCAGAATGCATTAAATGAGTTGAGGGAAAGAGAAAGATATCCCTGTGACACCAATGCTCTTAAAATAATACAGTGGAAATGGGTCTTTGAAGTGATGTTATATAGAACCTTTTGTTTTTTTTGCTTTAACTCCACTAGAACTGTATCCCGCTGACATAACATGTGAACATATAAACATGTCAAGGCACGTGTCATATGTTGCCACAAGCTGTCATGCCCAGTAATGGAACAATTTCATTTGGCCATAACCACTAATTGTCATAAAAGATCTGCCAATGTTTGATGTTCTAAGTTTAATTTAGCATGAAACATTAACTGTCACAACATCAAACAATACAGCATCTGTCACAAATGCCAACAATGGTCACATGACACAAGGGTCTTCATTGCAGTTTTGCCCAAAATAGAGACTAGTCAAATGTGGTGACCAATCTAATGGATCCTAGCATGGTGATTTTGATCACAGACTCTGCAATATCATGATATTTGCAAAATGATTTCCAGTTGAAATAATGCAGAGAGAAAGGTTTTGTGTGTGTGTGTGTGTTGACCAAGTCTCAGACCATTTCCTGGTTGAAATGATAATCAGACTGTATCAAATTTTTAATTCAGGCAGTAAAACCAAGCTTAATTGCATCATATTTTAAGCTGACCATGAGTATTGTTGAAATGTTTGTAACTTTTTAAACTGCCTATAATGAAAAAATCTATAACTAGATTCTTGCACTGTTTTTAGTGTGCACACGCAAGGCTTCAGTGGTACAGCTGGACGCATCAGCAGCCTGACCCACTCTGGCACCATGTTCAGCACGAAGGACCAGGACAACGACCAGTGCAGCTGCACATGTGCCCAGATGGCCTCTGGGGGTAAAGTTCTGACCCTGCATCTCTGTCTGCCATTTCAGTTTCTTCAGCCTGTAATACGCCCCTAATTACTTAGATTATGCAAAAGATTTTCCCTGGAACTCTTCATTGCCAAAAATCATCATATTACCATAAATTACTGTATTGCGACACAATCTTCTGTTTCCATGGTAACCGAGGAGAGTTCCGAAAAAGACATTTGTTTTGATGTACAGTAATCATGGTGACCTGAATTGAAATGCCCTTGAAATATTTGGCTCAGATCCTTGTGAGATTTTTGGGGAGTCAGTGGGTCCGGGACCGACTGGCTCAGTGGCGTTTCTGAATGGAGTCTAATTACTGACCTCTTCTTGTTGTAGGGTGGTGGTTTGAAGCCTGTGGACCATCCAATTTAAATGGGATCTACTATGCTGGAATCTCCAATGTAATGCGTTACAATGGCATCAAATGGTATTACTGGAAAGGGCCGAGCTTGATTGCGACTATGACGACTATGATGGTGCGTCCTGTGGATTTCTAAAATCGGGATGGGAATTTCATGGCGGCATTGGATTTTAGAATACCAGCAAGCTGTTGCCACAGACAAAACTTTTTCTGCATTGTTGGAATCGACAGAGACATTTAATTATTTCTGTTTCAGTCTGTTTTCATTTTGCTCGCCGTGGTTTTACAAAAAAGGACACAGCTGTGCCATCAGTGAGTTATTTTCCTGTGTATAAAAGCTCATTCGGTGCTTGATGAAAAGGAACTGAAATTTCTGATCAGTGTTTGCTTGTCCACTGCCTGGTGCATTGTGTTCTGAGCCCTCTCTATTCATCCTCCCCCTTCTGAGACCACCCCCTCCTGTCCAGGGGGATCCCCACTCCCTTCAGTTACCTCTCCACCTCTGAAATGCTCGTAAAGGGTTTAAGAGAGAACACCCCCATAAAATTGCATGAGATACTAAAACAGGTGTATGCTTTACAGGCATATTATTTACTATCAAAATATATATTTGTAATAAAAAGAGGCATAAAATGCACTACGGACATGAGTGCTTGTGGGAGAAGCTGACTATGCTGGTCACTATGAATGCAGCCTATGTTTGCGGTGTTGTTGCAGCAGCAGGCTTGCTCTAATGGAGGGCTGTGGTTGACTGACCATCCATGCAGGGTGTTAAGAAGGTCAATATTAGCCCAGCTACCATGCCAGTCCCTTGATGAATCATCCAATAAAGGCTCGTCCCGCTGCTCCCATTAAATACATCATATAGGCTGGCCCTCTTGCACTGCTGACCTGTGTTCACACGCAGCACTTAGCCATGCATCTGTGGTTGTGATTTAACACTCTGCTCAATAATCCCATTCATCCAGGGATAGTAGACTCGCAAGAGACGAGAAATACCCCTCAATACGCCACTAGCTAAGATTTCAATCTCAACCTTATGTGCCACCCCTTTTATATGAGCACAGCGCCCAGGCATGAACGTGCCTAGGCGCAAAAATGTGCAGGTCATCACAATTATTTGCCTGTAATATACTGCTGCCAGTGCAGATGAGCCGAAATGAAGATGTAGTGCAATGTGGAGCTCGTGAGTGCATTTATATGCACACCACACCAAGCAGCACAAACAACTTTATTATGAGTCCAGCAGCTGCCCGTGATAGATCACTGCTCAGGAGGAGGGATCCATCAAGTTGGGTTTTATGAAGAGTGCCAGAGCGCTGACCAGCCCTCCTGCTGACTGGCCTTGTACCGAGCTGCCAGCCCGACCCGAACCCCTGACTCTACCACCTATTAGCTGTGTATTTACTGGAGTTATTTGCTGAAGCAGTCACTATTCCAACCTGTTTCGGTGTGCAAATGAGATGCCCTGCACGGAGAGGACAGTTCTGCTCTACTAGAGCTTTAGAATGCGTCCATGAATTTACCATCTCTTTGAGGAAGGGGAAACGGAAATTGAGAATGGTTGAGGGAGGGGTACGCAAACAGCTCACATAAATCTCTGTCCCACCTCTGTTCCACATGGCAAGCTTCATGGGGGCAGGGAGGACAGGTGAAGTCAGGGATGGACCATAATGAATCCAGAAGACAACATGTTCCTGGTGATTCAGCAGAGTGGAACCCATTGAAAATGCCAGAGGGTTGAATAAAGGACAAATGGAAGTAGAAAAAGTCAAAGATGCTCTGTGACCCTTGATTTCCTTTTGCACTTTCTTTTTCGTCCATCAGTATGAAAAACAGCTTGCTGGGGAGCACCGTCTCTTGTATAAATCTAACTCATTTTCTTTTTAAACAGCAGGGGGCACTCTAGCCACAATGAATAAAGACGCGTCGAATCAGCAAGGGGTTGAGGCAGATTTTTTTTGCCTTCTAATGCAGCCAGGGAGACGCAGCAAATTTGGAATTCACTATTGATGGAAATTTGGTCTGTGCCCACTACCCTCTTCTTTCTTCTTTGTTCCTCCTCTCCCTCTGCAGGTCCTTAATGTGCGATTATGCAAAATCATTATTGTTATCGTGAGACAACCCTCGTACTACTCTACTTAAAAAAAATGGCTGACGAAGGGTTCAGCAGAGTTTGTGGGAGCTTGATGGTGATCTAGGGCTGAGGGGTTGTCGGGGGCCACATTACGTGATCATGTGAAGTTTCCTCATTCAGCTAATGATATGTGTGCTTATAAGTGAGAGGCACTGAGACCGAGAGGCAGACAAACAGAGCTCATTAAAGCAGCAGAAACGCAGCGAGCATACTGTTGCAAATACACGGCTACATCAGTAAACCCAGTCATCTGTCAAGACTGCAGTGCAGGCTGAGTAATGATCTAACCCATTAGCACTTCAAAACATAGGGTCTTTCCCACACACCGCCATGTGTGTTGTCTGATCTTGGACTAGCAGGGAAAGCATAACCTCATATTTGTATTCACTGTGCTTATATAAATACATATTTTGTGTGTGTCATCAAATCAACAATTTTTTTAACTTGTGTCATCAATTCTACCAAACTTGAAATGCTGCATACATTTATTATTTCCTTGTTTTAATCATCAGTATATATGGTGGTCCCTCTTCATTAAAAACATATTTTCCCTTCATCTCAGTAGCATACCTGCCCAGAATGGCAACACCCACGTGAGCTCCCTCTATACTGCCATGTACAATGCATATTCATTAACAGCTCATTTGTGACAACGTACACAGAGAGTAGAGCACAGCCATGCCCGTAACTATTCTCATTACAGAACAGTTAGACAGGCGTATGCTGTCATACCAGTGACAGCAGCTTCCCACAGAAGATACTTACAGAACACTGATGCTCTCAACATGCTCCTGCCAGTAGAAGAATTTCTTAGCCTACACCCTGTTATCCTTTTCACGACATATCTCAACCCAAACTAGAAGAAAGGGATTTATTAATATACAGAATCAGTAAAGGGAAGCACATGAATTTTCATAATTTCTATATCATTTAAATATAAATGAACTAACTGAGGTTTGATGTGAAAGGAAGACATTTATATTAATGATGGCAGATTTTAATGATGGCGGAACCAGGGGTCCTATAGTGCAAACATATTTATTAAATTTAGCATCCAAAAGGAGCAAGAAGTTGAACAGGTCTTCGAGTATTTAAATGCCCTACGCATAAAACAGTATGGAAATGGTAAATAATACATATATTTGTGTATTATTTAACATATATGTAATATTATCCTGTACAGTATGTACTCGCTAATATAGATATAGTTTAAAAGATCTAGATCAAAATTACTTTGGCATTTTGCAATGCTTTTGTTGACGTTTTGTGTAATAAATTCTTGTGGTGTAGATTTTAGAGGTAGTAACCACTTTCTATTGCCACTACTGTGAAACTACACAAATTATTTCTTTACTTATTCAGAATTTCTGCAAAATCAGTGGAGTTTCATCTTTGAAGAAAAGCACAGACTTGACCCAGTCTTAACACTAAGTGTTTTACTCAGATAGCAAATGCAGACCAGTTAGTGATTAAATTCCTCATCTAATTTTATATACGTCTCACATTATATAATGGCTAAATTAGGAAGCATAAATAAAGTTGTTGAACTACATCATATGACAGCAGGAGTCAGGAAAAGGTAAGGAAAGCTAGAAGTTGGAGGCAGGAAAGGAAGGCAGGATGAACGATACTGGTGAACAAAAGTTATTTTCCCTCTATCTTAGTCATCTCTGTTGCTTGCGGGCTGCAGAAAGATGACAAAACTCAGAGTCCTAGGCTTGTCAAATTCTACTTCATGACACCACCCAGCGTGTCAATCAAAAAGACAGGGTGGTAAAGTGAACCTTACATTTGAGCTTTATATGAGTTGGAAAATGAACAGCGTTGCTAGCAGTATTGTGGTCCCTTCAGCATAGAGTGGATCATACAGGCCATGCTGATTAAAATGCATGGAATAGCATGCCCCAGAACAGAGGCTGCTGGTAAGCGTCAATGCTGCCATTTATAATTCCAGCACAGAACACAAATAATCACAATTTATTAAGAAATGAATGTTAATTACCATTATTTCATTAAGCACTGTAAACAGCCCAGCCCCTATTTTCTCCCCATCAGGACTCCATCAGAAAGGCTCAATTAAGACTAATTACTGCTTTGACATTTACAGTTTTCATTTCTTCTGCACCTCAGGGGATCAGGAAGGTAGGGGAACTAAGTCGAGAATTCACATATGGGTTATGACGATTCCATATTGCTGCTTCTCCACAAAAAGAGACATTAAAGCTGAGAGCTCTTACAAATGAACAAATAATTACAGGCACCTGTAGTCAACAAATAGAATAAAATGGAAGTCAATAAGTAAATTAAATGATTAATAATGAACATTGCAATCTTCATTGAACAGCATGCTGTGCGCTTTCTTTTCAGCTGGCCCAGTCAAATGTGACAGGCTTATTTAGAAGTTGAAACTTCAGCCCATTGATTTTTGCCTCCAAATTTGCTTCTGACAGATCTTTAGATCTTCTGCTCCATCTGAGTTGTCTTCTTATCTCTTTTGCCACTCAAGTGGAATAAATGCATGCTTCCTTTTTTTGCATAATGAAAAACTGTTGATTATGAACTCTTGTCAATAAAGAAGAACTGAGCTGTGCCATTTCTTCCCTGTGTACTTGTTAATGTAACTAAACACACTGAAATGTCTTTACTCATAAAGAATATGACAAAAAAAGAAATTAACATGTATAAATTGCTGTCAGTGGTAGTAAAGTGTGTTCTTGTAGCACTGCTTTTACTCTCGGCCTGGACATTTTGTTACTGGCTTCACCCCGAGCTATTCTAGTCTACCTAACAAATCAAATTCAATCTATTCCAATTCTGAACCAGTTCCTGCTAAAGCAGCTGTTCTCGGGACCATGAACTGGATCTAATTCAAGCTCTAACACATCAGATTCAACTCACCAGTTCATGATTAATCTGTAGATCGGGCAGGAAAAACACAAAAATGTGCAGTGCATGGGGTTTTTGGGACTAGAGCTAAAACCCCGTTCCATATTAGGATGTTGGCACGTATTGGATGCATGATTACAAATAACAAAAATGCATTATTAAATGAACCAGGTGTGACTGTGTGCATGAGTGTGTCTGTATATCTGCTCTATGATGGACTGGTGACCCTTCCAGAGTATTTCTCAGCTTTTCATCCCATAAATGCTAGGAGGTTGGTTCCATCACCCCATAAACCTGGTTGGTAGCTCAGATATTGATATTTTCTGTCCATAATACAATGACTGAGAAATATTTAAGTATGTTTGGTGTCAACTATTCTAATAACAGTACTCAATATTAAAAGATGAAGTGTGTTATTTCTACTGTATGGTCTATTCATTGCTGCAATGTTGCCAGTTTCCAATTGTGATGTTCTTGGTGTGTTGACAAATGGTCTAAGGTAGGTAGTAACGTTTGCCCAGTTACATGTCCTCAAATATATTTGGCTGGATTTGCACATTACTCAGTATTTCCAAATGTTAATAATTTAATACAACAATTCTAGTATAGTAAAGTAAAGTAATTTTGCTAAGCAGATACATTTGTAGTGTTCATCGCCTATTACATTGTTTGAATTTCATGTCTAAATCTTTGAAATGTTTAATCTTTGGATACAAGTTCCACTGTAAAGAGGAAACGTAATTACTTCAAGTGTCACTTCTGTTTTTCTTGTGTAAAATTACTTTTACGTGAACACAGTAATAAAATGTTTTCTTTAGAATGGGTTTAGGCTGCTACTACTAAACGCATGTTCAAAATACATAAGTAATTACATAATACATAAGAGATTAAGAAAATAGGGCAAACACTACATGGGCAGTACACAGTATCCCCAAAGATAGTTTTTAGATAATATATATTAGATATTATATATCAGGTGATTATGGCAATTGTCTTTATTATTTTATTTCTAGATCATTTGAAGTCACATTGACATTTGCTGCCTAAAATGTATTCTCAGTCTAATTCTGCAGTCTGCTTTGTTCTACATAGCTGCAACTGTTACGTCATGTTGTTTGAGAAGCTGGGTTCAGTGGCTGGGATCTGCTTGTGTTTATCAGAAAGCTCATGCTGCTGAAACAGTCCTCTCACATTGTAAAGTGCTAATGAGGTTTTGCAAACCATTACTACCATACAGCTCCCACACATGGCTGGCACACTGATGCAAAATGCCATCATACCGTACCAGCTACATGCTCTTGAACAAATCTCTGGGCTTGTTTGTTTGGGAATGGTGTAGGAGTAGATATTGTTCCTGCTGCCTTCAGGTCATCCTGCAAACATTTTTCAAGCGACTGCTGGCTCTTTCCATCCTCATCGTTGGTCAGATCAGTTGTACTGACATGGATGTTTGCTGAGAGTGTATTTCAGGCTGTCATAAGCATTTTTAATGTGAGTGGGACACGTGGGGGGTAGGTTTGAGTGTGGGGCGGGGATGCTGCATACGTGTAGTCTTGTCCTTTTAGGAAGTGGGGTGTTTGGAAACACCTGTTGAATCTTTCACAAAATAATCCACTCCACTTAATCGATAGAAGAACAAATACCACTGGAAATCCGCTCCAGGTTTTCCTCCAACTCCCTGCATGCAAGTGACGTGAATCGTCAGTGCAGAGACAGGCTGCTCGGATTTACAGTGGTGTGTGTGTATACTTCTATCGCTATAGTGGAGTGGATTCTTTCGCAAAAGATTCAAGATCTGGGTAAACTAATTATTTATGTTAAATACGTGGGGGGGTCCAAACCAATAATTATTAAATGTGAGGCGGAACCGTCCCCTTCTGATTGAATGGTGACGATGCCCATGGTGTATTTTCTGTTTTTGTGTGTAGTTTAACAATGTAACGAGAAATGAACATTACGATTTCTGTTTGATTTGTGTACTCCTCCCAACCAATGGCAAAATCCTTTAAAAAGACATCAATGGTACTGTGCAGGTCGAGAAGTGCAGTGACTTGTGTCATTGTATGATGAGAAGGAAAAAGCTAGCAGAATTTAAATGCATAAAAAACCCCCAAAAAATTCAATTCTATATCAATTTCAAGTATTATACGATCTTACTCATTAATGGGATTTGATGATATTAACCATAAGCCTACTGTAATGATGGCTTGTATTTAGGATTAGGTGACATCTCCTACAGTGTATAGGTGAACTGGCACTCAAGGATGGATGTTAATTGTAATGTTAAGGGGGAGGGGGGTATATCTCTCTCTTAATATAGTTGGAGGTCACAGGAGCAAGGTGGCCTCCAGGTAGAGAAGCCGAGAAGAAGGTGAGTCTGAGTAGGCTGATCAATGTTTTATTCAGGCACCTTCAGGCTTGGCATTTAAAAAGCAGAGCAGGTTCCAGACGTATGTAGGCAGCACTGGAGAGATGCACTGTGATACAGCCAGTGACTGCTTTTAGTTTTCTCCCCTCCTGGCATGCCTCTACTTTGACTCAACTCATTTCCCTGACAAGGAAAACTTCTGGAGTTTCAGGCACAGGTCACAATGACCTCAAGCACTTTCTGAGGAAAGAAAAAAACATTTCTGGTTATTCCTTAGGATGTTTGCCATGGCAACTTAAAATGGCCCTTTTAAATGCACAGAAACAGATTGCACACTGCACTTGATTCGTATTTAAACATTTAGACAACAGCATGTTCCTTTCGCTTGCTATTTCACTGCAATTTACTGAGGTGAATTCTGACCAAAACTACATTCTTAATTTCAAACACAAATGGCACTTTTCAGTTTTCCATTAGTAACACAACTTAACCGTTTTATGCGTTCTTTTTAATAATGAATATCCATGGCTGAGACAACAATCAAAATAGTTCTTGTTGAGTCCCTCTAAACCGTGTGGACATTTTTTTTCATCTTCTCCTTTACTGTTTTTTTTTTTTTTGGCAAATGAGTGGAAGAAATCAGTCATCATATTTTCTATTTCTTTGGTGGGGGTTTATTTGATAACATCTTTGTCCCTTATGGGTGAAATGTAGGATAGTGCTGTAGGAGAGTACTGTGTACATGAATTATCTGTGCTGCTGTGTCCACAGTACTGTGACATTTATTTACCTGTAGCACTGTGTTTAGACTGAGTAAACTGTTTACCTGTGGGAATGTGCTAAAAGCGCTGTGACTGGGAACTTACCACATGTGTGTTGGGTAGGGGAGGACTAGGGGAGCAAAATTGTGAGGAAAATGATGCCCAAGAAAACCATTTATTTAAAGAAACACCCTAAAATTTTGACGTAGTCAGGACCCCCTTTTACACTGTGATGAGCAGGACACAACAGGCTGGGGACCATCATGGGAGGATAGTTCTTATAGATTGTAGGGGGGCTTGCATGATCGAGTTCACCTGATCCCCCAAAGCTGGAGCTGGCCTCTCCACTGTTTTTGGCTATCATATGGGGAGCAAATTGGGTTGACTAAGCTGAGTGCAGACTTCTTTACATGTGGCTACCAGTCGAGGGAGCTGTGAGGTTATTTGTTCTCTGTCTAAGTGAGCGTCACTCTAGATGTGTATAATTAAACCTGTGTAAATTAAAATGACTCCCCTTTGTGTTTGCTCCCAATGGGTCCAGAACCTATAGAAGAGATGGGGTCAATGAACAGAAAAATAATCCAGTAAAACAAGTGTCAATGGCTTGTATTAGGTTCACAACATATTCAGACATGCTGTTTATCAGATATGAGTCTCACAGGATTTCTGCTCCCCCTTGAGAGTGGTGGCGTTGTTGAATTTATTTCATATTTCTTCAGTGTTTGCGACCAATTTGTATGGATTTACAGAGTCATTTCATAGCTTGTATGAATATGTTGAATCAATTAGGTAGCCTGTTACCTGTATTCACATTCCATAAATTCCCAGTCCCTCGGTTGTGATACCATATAGGCTCTCAGTCTCCTCATGCCTCTTCGCAGTCAAAATAAAATCCAAACAAATATGTTTTTGGCTATTTTCCAATGCATAAATCTTCTCTCACTATTGAGTATCTTTTCTTTCAGCCTTTCTAAAAAGTGATGTGAATAAGAATGAAACTTTGTAAATTGTAGATATATTTTCCATATATTTTAATGACAATTAGTTTCAATGTCCATTTTGCATTCAGTCTGTGCTGATCTCTTTCTTGGTTTTGTTTTCATGCTAAAAAAGTAGCACTCAACCTTTAAATTGGATCAATGTAGAGGTGTTTTAAAAGTGAGAAATGTGCCTATAATGCAACAAACAGTCAGAAATCCAAAAGATTGTTTTAAAATTCCAAAAATGAATGTCTGTGCTGCAACATTAGTTGCTCTGTGCCTGGCAGTTTCTAATACTTTCTTGGCTCATACTTCTGTGTGAGGGATATCCTGTAATAAATTATTTTTTTCTGAATTTGACAAAGGCATACTACTGCTTCTGCTACTTTAAAAGACATGTAAAACAGAGTGGGATTTTTGAATATCAAGCTGCATAAATCAAACACTCTGTATTACATTATTAATCTGCTTGGAACAGATAGACGAGGCTGGGATGAGGTGCATGCTATTCTGAACTGAGCATTTCTTGGATTGCGGAATGAAATTCACAAAACCTTCTCCTGCTCAACTCAGAAAAACACTGTACTTCTTCTCAGTACAAAAGCTCCCACAAACAACTCTTTTGCTAGTTTTTGCTGGTTCCTTGACTTCAACTGTAAGCATTTTTAGTGTTGCAATAGACTCAAATCTATACTTCGATGCACATTTTGGAACTATTATTAAAATAGCCCAATACATTTTCTTCTTTTTGAAATTTAAATAAGCACTATCACATGACGCAGAAAATTAGTTCATTTCTGTATTATCTACAGAACTGATTATTGTAAGGCCCTATTGTGTGTATGCTACAACAAGAAACAAAACAACCTTCAGCTAGCCAAGCATGCAGCAATTCACCAGGACATTTAAACGCATTGGTCTGATATTATCAAGACTAAATTTGCTTCAAATTTTGAGCTAATTACAAAATTACAAAAAGCTCACCCTGTAAATACCTTAGTAAACTTATCCTCTTGCTATAATACTGTATGGTTGCTTAGATCTCAAGGATCTACCTATATATTTCTCCTCAGTATTATGAGAGCTACAGAAAAAATTGGAATAACCTTCTGGTTAATGCCCAAGACTCAGATCCAATATGTATTTATGTCTAGCCTGAAAACCAACTTTCTGCATTATTTCCATTATTATCAACTTTTTCCCATAATGTGTAGGGTGAAGGGCTGGGAAGTTACAGACGCTGGGTATTAAAATAAACTGGGATGCCGGTGCTGTATTGCAGAAATAGTTTAAGTGAGGTTTTCCTTCCCCTGGATTCTGTAAAGGTGTTTTGTGATATCAGTTGTAAAATGCACTATATAAATAAGATGGAATTACACTAAATTGATTTTTATTTAGTTAAAATATTCAGGGCTGCTCTCAGTTTCTGTAGGCAGGTGATGGCAAAAGGGGTACGAAAGCACCCTGGCGAGCCCTGTTTTAATCTTTTCCATCTTTAACAAAAACAATTGTTCCATGTTTTCTTTTAAAGTTGCATATTAGTAGTAGCTCTTCTGTGTGTGAGTGTGTGTTCATTGTTCAAACTTTTTCTCATTCAAATTCTTTTATTCTTCACAATAATAGGAAGAATGAGGGTCTTTAATTAGTTTGGTCCACATTAACTTTTACTGAAACTATACACATGTTCCAGAGGGAAGAGCCTGTTTGGCGATGCAGCAGATTCAGCTATAAACAAGGCCAGGAATGTGCCATCCTTGTTTTTCTCACAAACATGAATATCTTCACTACAATGAAATCCAATATGATGCAGCTGAACCTGGTTACACTGTCCCTCAGCAGCCTGATCCCTTGAAGTCTCACAGAGAATTCAGAGAAATTATTATAAGTAGAGCAATTTTCTTGGAATACCCTTATCTGTGGTTTGTGTGAACGAAATGAAAGAAATGTTTTGATTAGAACAAAATGGTAGAACAATTACATTTTACACTCTACTCCTTCAACCTTTGATAGAGTTTTGTGAAACTCAAATACTGAACACCAAAAAATGCAATTACCACTGGTTTCTGTCTTTGTTGTTACTCTGGTTTGAGTGACACCAGGAAATAACTATTTTAGGCACCCTGAAGTAGAGGTTTTCAAAGCATCCACAGCCCCCCAGATGCTTGTATTTTTCCTCTATCTCTGGTGCTTACTTCACGAAGCACTGGTGTAAATGAAGTGTATACGTGGAAGTAAAAAAAAAAAAGTAATGCATCTGAACAAGGTTGAACACTTGAATCATTTTGGATGGAATTGTTAAGCCAAAAACCATTTAAGGACCTTTGATTTTAATAGGGCAGCCCCACATTAACTAAATGAGAACTGATAATCACTCATTTTAATACATTGCATGTCAAATGGGACATATAAAACGTAGCATTGCTTTGTGAACTGAAACCTCAACTCCTTGAGAATCACGCAAGTGTCAATGATACTGTTGAGCTGAGACTCCACTCAAACTGCTGCAAAATGCTGGAATAAAAGAAGCCCTAAATGAAACTGCCCAGTCAGCACAAGCCTGTTTTTATCCTCTCTCTCTCTTTCTCTCTCAAGCACTCTCTCCTTCAAGCTCCTCTCAGGATGGAGATCATCTCTAATGTAGCTGAGCAGCAGTGCTGAATGTCTCGCGCTCCCTCCAAATGAGTTTTAGAGCGGGTCCCTCAGGGCCTTGGTCCCATCACAAGCCCCATTCCCTGACTGCCCTCTGGCACAAACTTGAGGGAACCAGAGGCAGCTACAAGGAGCAGCATGGGATAAGGGCGAGGAATCCCCGTCTTCCTCTCATTTCTCTCATCCAGTCCCATTCCCCTTCTTCTGCCCTCTTCTGTGTCCCCTCAGTGCTTCCAGTGCCTCTAAAAGTGAGAAAATACGCGATGCTGTCCTGGTACATCTAATGCCCAGCAAAATTAAATCAGCCTTATTGATTTTATTTTCCTCCGATGATATTTTCTTCTCCCTCCCTGTGCTTTTCCAGTTCATTGCCTTCGCTGCACCTTTAACACTCCTGCCCCTGTGGTAAACATCACCCTAGCATTGATTTCCCCAAACCTAAAATCCCTCTGTACACCCAGCACACATCTCTTCTGTGGGTGGACCAGCGAAAAACAGAGGAGAGAGTGAGCCGACGTTTGCATAAACACGCTTTAAAACGTTGTTTTTCACTAAACGTCATAAGACACTCTCAGTAAAGAAACAAAAGGGTGTTGTGATGCACTCTGTGTATTTGTATTTGAATTAGTTTCTGATCTATATTCAAGTTATGTCAAAGATTGTGCCTCAGCTTTTTGTTCCTAATGGAACAATATTGTAACTCACTCACACAGTCACTCACTCACTTAATCAGTCAGTCAGACAGTCTTTCAGCCACTCACTCACTTAGTCACGCACTCATGTTTAGAAGTTCTCCACCAGACTAAGCTAATAGCAATCAAATGTTTTTTTTCTACTTCATTAGAATGGTGCTTTGCAGGAGTGATATGTTATGCAAAGTGAGAACACTACAGAAATGCTACTGGTTTCTTGTAGGTTGCATAGGATTCAAGATTCAAGATTTAGTGTCAATACAACAATATACACAGTATACAGCTTATTGAAATACTGTTTCACGCCAAGTCCCCACATGGTGCATTTATAAGAACATCAAAATATAATTATGAATAACTAGAAATTTTAGATTAATAATAACTAACTAAATTTAAGTAAGATAAAAAATGTACTAATACTAGCTAAATCTATATACTATAACAATGACAGGACAGAAGACGATACAAAGTGGTCATGTGCAATTTCAGTAAAGTGACATTTTGTGCAGGTGGTATTTGAATACCAGGTTCAGGTTTTTTTCATTTTATTGTGGACGGACAAGACCAGGACATGTGAAAATTGTGAAAGGTGCATGAGGTTCAGTAACCATGTGACTGAGGTGTGTAATTAAGCATATTGGTCTTCTATTCACTGTAGTGCATTTGTAAATGTTTGTGTTGGAAAATTGTTAGAAGGTGGAAATTCTAGTTTGTGGTGTTTTTGTGTGTACAGTGCTTTAATGTACATTGCTTGAAGGTGAACTTTCCAGTTTGTAGTGACTTACTTTGTGTTGGTACCTCAGTCTATGTTTGTAAATGTGTTTATGTTTATCAGTTCCTTGGTGGCAGTGGGTTG
The DNA here is from genome assembly GCA_037577295.1 of Ladigesia roloffi. Classification (NCBI taxonomy): domain Eukaryota; kingdom Metazoa; phylum Chordata; class Actinopteri; order Characiformes; family Alestidae; genus Ladigesia; species Ladigesia roloffi. The sequence goes on from JBBKCR010000134.1 coordinate 13,363,291, forward strand.
AGGGCTCTGACTGCTTGGGGGAATAAAAACCCTTGCAGTGTCTGGGAGTTCCAGTCAGTATTGATGCTAGGAAGCTGTCTGCCAGATGGAAGGTGGGAGAATAGTGCATGTGAGGGGTGGAAAGTGTCTTTCACTATACTGTTTGCAGTCAGATTATGTGTTTGATGTAGAGGTGGGAGATGGGTGGGAGAGGGCCTCCAATGATCCTGTCTGTGTCCTCACTATCCGCTGAAGAGAGTTCTTTTCAGTGAAACTGCAGTTCCTGTACCAGATTGTGATGTAGCTGCAGAGGATGCCCTCAATTGTTCCATAGAAAAAAGATGTGAGGATGGGAGGAGGGAGACTGGCCTTTTTCAGTTTCTGAATAAAATGAAAACCTTGTTGGGCTTTCTTCATGATAGTTGTGGTGCTCAGGTTCCGGGAGAAGTCTTCTGAAATGTGGACACCCAGGAATTGTAGACAACCTCAACAGCAGATCCGTTGATGTGTAGTTGGGTGTGAGCCACTGACTTCTTCCTGAAGTTAACAAATATCTCTTTAGTCTTCTGCCTTATATCAGTGTAGTTGCTTTATTTTTTATTTCAAAGGATGATTACGCTGTTGGCCCTCCAAAATACTACTAAGGCAATTTCATTGGACAGCTGTCCTGATAAAAGTTATATATCTAATCATTTTAGCTGTGTCCTTTTGAAGAGCAAAAAATGGTGTCAAATTAAGACGAATCAGGATTAACAATGCAGTCTAATAGTAATAAAAATAATAATACATTGTACTGTTATGATTTACAACATTATGTAATGTTTAAATTATGTTATATAGCTATGCTTCATCCTCCAGAGTATCACTAGCATCAAAGCCCGTGCTTTTTTCTGCCCTGTTATAGGGAACCAAGATCAAGCTTCTAGTACCGAGTGTATACTTACACAAACTGCAAAATTTTCAGTCAAGGGCTTAGTGAATATCACAGAGAATCCAGTCCGCAGTACAAAGGGAGTAAAGACGCAGGGGCGGCTCAGTGTAGAGGTCCTCGATGTTTTATAACCCACAGATGGGCTGATTTGCAAATCATGTTGGAACTCAACAACACCCCTAAGGAATGTTCTGCTCATGGATTCGCGCATGGGCCAGCATTCTGACACATCCAAGGATGGATGGTTGCTGAGTTGAGGTTTTCAGCTTCAGTCTGTATTTACCCACCAACTGTGCATAAAATCAACATGGCTTTCTTTGCAGAAGTCTGTAATGCAGTTCAGTGCCTTCGCAACATAGAAGTAGCAACCAAAGGGATTCTCACATTGATTTTGCGATGGTGAAACAGTTTTTGAGGGAAGAGGAGTAACGTGCAGTCTGTAGCGGATGAGACTGCCAATTCCTAGCACATTAAATATGAATGCTAATTTTTTTTTTCAATCTTGCAAATGTAAAATGTACACAAATTGAGGATTGGGGGACAGTTGTGATTAATTAAAGATTGTTTAAAAAAGAGACATAACTCTTTTTTGGATCTTTTTATTTTTTACAACCCCAAGTTTATGATTGTTTTTACATTGGTAGCACTTTGCTTTTTTAGCCAGGATTTCTGAAAGCTGCATTACTTCAGTATGTATGCATGTGTGTATGTCAAGCTTCTATGCAGCATGTGTCACAATATCAAAAGCACATCAGTGTATTTACTAGCTGGATTGAAGCAATAGGAGAGGAAAAACAAACACATACGATGACTAAGAGTATAACCTATCTGAAGATTGTAACATATCTGAAACCTGTGATTTACGTTTGCCCTCAGTAAAACCCCTGGGCGTATGAGGGTGTAAGAGGTTCACTGACATGAAACTAGGTTTTTTTTTTATCTCTGAAGGGTAATATAGTCTGTCAGATGCTGGAAAGGGGACTGGGGGACAGTTAATTAAAGAAAATGATTGTTTCAGAAAAGAGACATAACATTTTTGCATCTTTTTATACAACCCCAAGTTTAAGAGAGACCCTTGTTTTTAAACTTGGAAGAAAATAATGTTGGCAAGTGGTGGGAAATGACATTTGCAGAGATGTATATTCAAAGGGATATCAATAGAAAATCACAGGAGCAGTGATACAAAGGCTGCATTGGTAGCATTTATTGGAGCTAAAAAACCTTGAAAACACAGAATAACATAACTTGGCAAACTTTCCAAAGGTTTAATGAAGTGGTTTTTTATTGATGGTTAAAAATAAGATCATAAACACCAATTTCTTATGAGTGATTTTAAGTTAAGGAAAATTGATACCAATATAACATATGAGGAGTACAAAGACTTCACTGGCATTCTTTATGATGCGCAAAACGCTCAAAAGTAACAGCTGCAACAATGATATTTTTATCGGCCAGGTTGACCTTCATTTCCACCACATAGCTGGCTATCTCTCTGTATTCCGGGGGACTGGTTAAGGTCAAGGGCCTCAGGCCGTGGTCACCTGATCCTGATAGGCCAGTAAGAGAGGTCTCAAGCAGGAAAGTTCCAGAAGGAGGAACAAGAAGGCAGGGAGAAATAAATGAAGCAGAGTAAGATGTTTTTATACAGCAGGTGGGCGACACATCTGTTCGGTGGCACCCGATGGCCACGCTTCAGGTCCATCATGCTCTGAGTGAGCTTGAGTGGGAAAGAGAAGGAAAACAAATTCACAGTCAAGCAAGTCCAAACTCTTGAACTCATTTTGAAAAGGCGAGTGGTGGAGCATGTGCACTTACCCCTGCTGATTTAAGGAGGAGGGCGGCATGCTAAAATGTGCCTGTGAGGTGTTCAAAACCTTATTTGACCCAAACAGCAGATGTGAAGAGAGAGGGTATAAAGATGGCCTTTCCAGAATCTACCCACCCATGTCAAATGTCCTGAAAGCAGCACTTTGCTTTTCGGCTGGGACTTCTGAAAGCTGCAGTGCTTCAGTATGTATGCATGTGTGTATGTGTGAGTCAAGCTTTTATGCGAGATGTATCTCAATATCAAAAGCACATCAGTGTATTTACTAGCTGGATTGAAGCACTAGGGGAGAAAAACACACATATGAGGACTTAGAGAGTATCACATATCTGAAACCTCTCATTTACATTTGACCTCAGTATAACCCCTGGGCGTATGAACGTGTTAGAAGTTCGCTGACATGAAAGTATTTTTTTTTATCTCTGAGGGGTAATAAAGCCTGACAGATGCTAGAAGGTGTGTGAATCCAAATAGATTTTGTATGAGGTATCTCCTGAGGCCTTAGCGTGAGAAACTCTCAGGGTGACAAGTAGAAAGCGAAGGTTTGGGAAAGGTTCGACACTGTTCTCACTTTATGTCTGGGCAGAAAACAAATCCAGTTAATTCTCTGGTATTAAGTCAAGGATTGCAGTATAGAGTAGAACAGACATGTGAATGATGTTGGTTCTGTTTTTCTAGGCATGCTCCCACATGCCAATGCAATTATGATATGTCCTATATTTCCTTTTTCTTGTCAAGAAATTAAAATTCACAATCTGTAACAGCTAAAGACAAATCGTTTATTGCATGAGTATAAACAAGAGCTTATTTTTAACACGTAATGACGACAGTAAGTGGAATATCTGCCTGCCTGGCAACACATCAGTATCTGAAGGCTTCAAATCAAGAGGAAAGTATCATTCTATTTACATGTTGCCTGGGATAAAGAGGTAGGTGTGTTTGTTTTGTTTTGCTAGTGAATTTCATGCTCATTATATATCTCATCATAAAAAAAAATGCCTTTATGAATACTGATCTGAAATCTCATGTTGAAGTTGAATTGCTCTCAATGTCATAGTCCTTAAAATTAGAAACATACAGTTAAATCCCACCCAATGTTAGGAACATTGTTAAATATTTCAGGAATGTGACAGCGAGGGACTGTTCCAAATAAATCATAATTATTAAATAAAATATGATGAGGTGCCTAAATATGAGCTTGATTTTCATGTGAGAAATTATTTCCCTTGTATGCCAAGTAGCCAGTTCGTTAGATCCACCTACAATGCAGCTGCCCTCAGGGGTCATTTGATTAGGCACACCTGCCATGTATAGGTGCAGTCTGTATGTTTACAATTATAGAGCCCACAATTACCTTGTCCAGCAGTGGAAATGGATCACTTTACCCCCTCCAGCAGGGGAAACGGTCCTCTACAGGAGCCATAGTGGGTTTATGATCAGAAAATGGCAGCAGATATGAAGTGCCAGGGTAAGGCATTGTGCTGGGATGAAGTTCACTCTCTACCTGTACACCTACTGAGATAGGTGTTTCTGGGAAAGTGGCCAGTCAGTGTATATTTGTACGTATAAAAAACAAATACAAAGATACAAATAATTACAATTAAACAGCAGGCGACAGTGCCTGGAGCCAATACACAACAAGCACTGTAGTTGTAAGATGCTGAAAAGAATCAGAGCAGATTCCAAAACTGAGCTGATATAAGACTTTCCGTTTCTTTTCAGCTAGAGGAGAGTAGAGAGAGAGAGAGAGAGAGAGAGAGAAAGAGAGAGAGAGAGAGTTGGAGAGAGAGAGAGATAGTTGGAGAGAGAGAGAGAGAGAGTTAGAGAGAGAGAGAGAGAGAGTCAGAGAGAGAGAGTTAGAGAGAGAGAGAGAGTCAGAGAGAGAGAGTTAGAGAGAGAGAGAGAGAGAGAGAGAGGGGCTGCTACTGTTTTGGTGGGTGGTAGATCCCGCCCTCTCCACCTCAGTAAATACCTGATGCTGGTTCAGAGACGGCCCTGGTTTGCACACATGTGACGGAGGAGCTCTGACAGGGCTTCTGTGTTTGCTGACCCACTTTTTCACTCCAAGACAGAACACTGTAAAGCTCTGATGTGCCTCCTTATTCCCAGCAGTAGTCTAAAAAACTCTTTGGTATCAGAGAAAGAAGGATGCCCCTGATGAGAGGGATTTCCGCCGGCCCTGGCAACACGCAGGCGTCTGTGTGCTTCAAAAAGTAAAATAGGAGACAAAAAAGAAGCTGTGATCCTGTTTAGAGCTCAAATCAGGAAATTGTGTTTGCTTTACTTTCCAGTTTTATAGTAATTATTAATGCCTTCTGAAACACTGAATTGAAATCTCCAGTGGACCAATACAACATGACATGCTTTCATTTTCATTTTTCATGATTTTATTTCAAGAAATTCTTATGCAGCATTTCAGAACATGGAAGGGCCTGAGGAAACTAAGACATCCCACCATTTAATGCAGCAGCTGAGGCGTCCATGTCCTGCCTTTTCTTTTGCTCTTCTGGGCCAAACTCTAAGCAGAGGTGTCCTCTGGTATACATGGGGGCTTTGGGGAAGCCATGCTGAATAAATTTTTCATTTTCTTTTCACACAAACAAGCATTCTTCTCTGCCAAAGCCTTAGCATGTACATGTGTAGCCAAAGAAATGCCGTGCAGAAGAAAAGAAAAAGTCAGCTTATAAAAGAGCACATTTCTGCTCTCTTGGGCATCCTCACACAGCATTTGGACGAAAAGACAAATACATTCAAAAGGCAATTAAGCAAAAATTGAAAAAAATATTTGATCTCACATTTCATAGATTTGTTGAAATCTATCAACTTTAACTCATGCAAGATGTTTTTATTATATTAAATTAATCAAAAACACAAACTCATTTGGTCACCAGGAGGCCTATAGAAAGGGTGGACAGGAAAACACGGATATACACAAAAATACCTTTTGCATTTACACTCATTTGAGTAAAATCCAAAAATATTTTTATAATAGAAAAAAAACTGTATAAAAGTGTATATATTAGATATTTCTTACAATATTCATATGTATTCATGTTATTATTTTTGTATTTAACATTGACTTATTATAATTGTAGGTTTTACAAGTCTAAGCAGGTTGTTTTATGCTTTTAAATTGATTCAGTGATTTGGTCTAAACATTTTATTCCATATTTTCCCTATTCTACAAATATATACCAAACAAAAGAGTGCTTTAGTCTTCAGAGCTGTCACAGCACAGACAACGCTAATAGATCAATCATATCATTGAAACACGCACGCATCACATTCAGGATCCATTTACCCTGCCTTTTCATTCCCATTATATTGGCTGCATCAGACATTACCTGCACATCTAAGTCTACCTACCTTTCCAAGAGTCTCCTCTGACATGCGGAATAGTTTAATGAACTGAATTACAAAAGGATCCTATGAGAAGCGAGGCCACTTATCCATTCCTTTAACTGAAATTAAGAGATGTCATATGAGTTTTACACTGCAATTACCTGCATGAGTCATGACTGTAATAGAGAGCACTCAGATGTGGGAAGATATGTGGAATGTGAGGAGCTAATAAAAATGTCTAAAGGGATGTGAATATTGATTCTCTAATCTGGACTCCCGAGAGGAACAGCTCCACCCTGCCTCTGCTCAGCAGGAACTGTATTGAGACCTTGCTGAGCTGCAGAAGCAGGTTTAACGCAGAGTGATCGTGGAGTTGCAGTGAGTTTGAGCACCAGTGCCATCTCTGAGATGGAGAGAGGACAGGGAAAGTGGCTGCAAAATATGAGCTTTGCTTCGTAAGATAAAATGTAGTGGGCTGACCTCATTCCTTTTCCTCAGGAATTTAATTTTAGCGCTTCGCAAACGGGCAGGAATATTACCAGAAAGGACTACTCTCCGGACCAGAAGTGTCTTTTAAAACGTACTTCTGCAGAATTGAATTTCAATAGAATGGAGGGAGGAGAAAGAATGGGGAAAAGATTTATGTGACAGTGCCAAAGGAGAAGGTCTTAAATAACCAGGCAGCAGCATCAGCCATTTTAAACAATGTCACTCGCACAAAGAAGGCATTAGCGTTTCGACTATTTTTTTTCCACACAGACGCTGGAAGGCCGTGCCAGTCCAACCTAAAGCCAGATGCTGATAACATACAGCACACATGCCAGATTCATGGGAGTGTGAACACATACAGCATTAGCCAAACATGTTGGTATCAAGAGTCGCCCCATCGGTAAGCCCATGGCAGAAGCTTCTGTTTGGCAGGAATTCTGTCAATGCTGTTATAGAATATAGGCTTTTGCACTTCTATAGGTTTGACAGCATGAAGCTCAAATTTACATTTACTGTGGAATCGACAGTACCACATACACCCACTGTAAACGTTTGCAGTTTGGCTTGTTAGCTGCCCACAAGAGCTAGTCTACTCTTTTGCACATTGCCATTGATACTATCATCAGTCAGCTGTGTATTTTCCAGAGCAGACTAGACCTCCAGAGGCCTTTTAAAGCACAAAGTGATGGTTTAAAGGTTCAATTGCTCTGCATTGCCTGACACCAGACTGATATATTCCCAATCCAACGGCGCCTCACTGTCAGCAACAGCTAATGGAATCAGCATGGGTGACGGATATACCAAGGAAAATAAGTTGTCAAAGAGCGCACAGCCTTTCATCAACAAGACTGCCATATTTGAAGCTGCCATGACCCTTCCAAAGTTTGAGAGAAGGTTTATCACCAGCCGACTGAAATTGAACCTCAGGTTCTTTGACATAAAGTATTGGGTGGGCTCATTTGTGAAGGTCAACTAAAGGATGGATGCAGGATCATCCCTGATATGTTCTCAGTACATAATATGTGGCATGAGGTGTGTTGTGGAATACAAATCAGAATCAGAAAATGGCGTTTTAGCAAGATTAGATTGCTTCGAAAACAAACAAAAAGTACCTATACATTCTATATATATTTCAATAGGGAATGTTAAGAAAAACATATTTGAGGTTGCTGGCTGGGCTTCTGTAGAACTTTTGGTTTACAGAGAGTGGTTAAACAAACAACCAAACAAACAAACAAAAGGAAAAAAACGAATCAATGTGTGGGTTGAACTTTCTTAGAGGCTATTGAAGTTATAATGGAGAAGGAGAGCTGGGTCAAAAGAGTGCAAGTCAGAAGTGCACAGAGGGCAAATGGAGTAAGAATGTAGACCAGGAGAGGTAAATGCTGGGCTGAGGTACTGTGTCCTTGAAGAAATGAGAGCAAGAAGGGGGAGGGTTATAGTGAGAGGAGCCACAGAGCTTTAGTGAGGACACGGTAGAGTTGCTTTGTGGATTGAGAATCAAACTCACAGAATCTAATGCAGATAATGAAACAGAGCTACTATCAAACCAGTACCTTGGGCATTTGCACTGTGTGTGTGTGCAGTTCAGGAGAACAGACTTATGTTTGATTTGTCAGAGAAGAAAAGCAAAACAACAACACAGAAGGAAAACATAGCGAAGTAGCATGCAGAGAATGCATCCCATGATTCATTTTTGTTGAGTTTCATGGTGTAACCTGTTTAAATAGATAAAATTGAACATTTTGGGAACTTTCACAGTTCCTGGTGTTTAACTGAAGCCACATTTGTGTGACATGACACACAAAAGCTAATTTATTTGTCAAATGATGTGGATTATAGAATTTATATATTTTCCATGTTTTATGATGCAAAATCGTAAAACAGAAGGAAACAGAAATAGATATACAGCCATCATCATTTTTTCCTGGGTATTGCTTTTGCAGTTTGCGGGAGTGTGTCTGTATAATATCACTATTGATTTGTATACTACTGGCCACATGTGGTTCAAAATTTCAAACCAAAAATGTTTGGAGTAAATGTTAAAATAATACAAATAATGTATTACACCTTGGAAATGGTGAACTACACAGCACTCTTACATTATTGGTTTACAATTGCAACAATTAATATAGTGGTGTTGAGAGCATAGTGTGTACATGTGGGAGATCAGTTTCATCCATCAGAACCTGAATCAGGAGGGAGGCTGCTGGAATTCAGCACATAGAATAGCTGCCATATAAACAGCATACATGATAGATATCTATGCATTTTTTTTTCACACACACACACACTGCAATAGTTAAGGAAAAGAATAGCAACCTGTGCATTTTATACACACACACTTCCGCAAATTGTACAAAGAGAGAAAAGAAAAAAGGGAATAGTGGTCTCTTATTTTTTTCCCATGGCTGTAGAGATATAAAGGATCTCACCTTCTGCAGTAGCTTCAGCTAGACCCCCTGTATGACAGAAGGCTTTGAAAGACCCAGCTGAATGAAGTGTCTACCTCAATATCATTGAACCCAGATCCAGATCACAGGCGGATAGACTGGATAGTGCTGTATCTTCTAAATCCTGACATAGTGAGCAGCAGTGCCCATAATACATAGACATCCATCCATCCATACTTTTGTCAATATGAGAACAGAACTTTTGACACTACCAGAATAAACTTTTTCTTAAGTACAGTCTCAAGTGGCAATTTCTACAGTTCTTGGGAATGAACTGGTTTAAATTTTTTAGAAGAGCGTGTTAGAAATGTATATAGCTTGAAAGTCACTGATACCAGTGAAATAATCTGTCAGTACAGTGTTAAAAAATATAAAGTTATTGGTAATGCGATGTTTTTAGTGCTCTGTTTATAGCTGCCTTTAAAAGAACAGGCCAGGAGAGTCTGGATGATCTTCTGAGAGACCTGGAGTTGGTTGCAGGGAAAGAGCAGAGATAGTTTTCATACCAGCAGTTGCCTGATACAGACTAGCCCACTACTACTACTACTAACTACTACTCACACACACACACAAATACAAAAACAGCAAGTAACTCATGTTTCTGAGAATGCTCATATATTTTACAAATGAATATCTAAATAATCAAAGACAGTCTGATTATCCTTTCTTAGGACAAGTCATATAACATATTCTACAACCGGTAAAGTAAATCTTTTTATCAATTTATTATGTTTGGCGTTGGCAGAATCGCAGTTTAAGAACAATTGACCTACTTAATGTACTTTATACACATATGTACTACATATTATTAAGGCTGTTGTAAAATAGGTCTGTGGTTTTTTTATTTCATGTGTGGGAATATCGATTGAGCTGGAATTCTCAACAAGACCTCTTCTGGCAGTCGTGAAAAACACAATAAAGTTTCATCTATATTTTTTGCTCTGATTTTGATGTTAGGGCCAACATGAGGCCTAAAAATTTCTGAACCGATCAAAAACACCACGTGGGACGCAGGCACCGGTGTGTCAAATACGTCCTCACAAAGACGAATACATCATGACCTTAGAGTGTTTACCACAAGATGCAAACCTTTTGATAAGCCTCAGAAACAGAAATGCCATGTTTTGGTTTACTTTGGTTTACTTTAAAAAGCACATAGAAATCAGGGACAAAGTTTCATGGACCGATAATGAAAAGGTCAGCCTGTATCGGAGTGATAAAACTGCGAATGAAGTGTGGAGGGAAAGTGTGGAAGATGAAGAAGAAGAAAAACTCGCACTTCACCCAACCCTGTCAGTGGATCTGGCTCACTTGTCTTTATTAATGATGTGACTGCCAAAGGCAGATATATGATGAGTCCAGAAATGTACAGCTATATCTTAACTGTTCAGTCCCAGTCGAATGCATCAAAACTCAGTAGTCATGCTTCACTTCTCAGCCGGATAATGACCTTCAAATGGTTGAATAACAGTGCATACATTGCCAGTGAAACACTCAGTCTGGCTGTGTCTAGTCTTTAAACAGCTAACAAGCGTGAAACATATACAAC
>JBBKCR010000134.1:13404403-13415422 GCA_037577295.1 Ladigesia roloffi
TGTCTGTGTAATGTGGCGGTCACCACAAACAATTTCCTTCGGGATAAATAAAGTTTTCTGATTCTGATTCTGATTGTATATCTTGTTTTCTTTCTTCTCCATTATTTATCTACTAATCTGGACATACTCATTGACAGGGATGAGTACAAAAGTTTGCTGAAGAAAGAAATCTTTCCATTGAATATAGACATTCTGTACATACCTTAATGTTGTTGGTTTGGAAAACTTTTACTTTTTTAGCACTGTTATTCCTTTCGAATAAATTATTCGTACACACAAATTTTTCTAAATGGAATGTGTGAGGGTCTTTGATGGGTGTAGAACTTTCACCTTCTGGGGAGGTCTTTGAAGTTCTAACACATTTGTACATCTAAACCAAGAACCACTTTAGAGCACGCATGTACGGTGCATTCATTATCAGGAAGAATTATGCTAGAGAACAAAGCACTTAGTCACACTCTTACACTGAGAGGCACTTCTATTTATGCATGAGAACTTTTATTTGGGTCCTTGTGCACTGGTGCTGTCATGTGAGCTTTCTTCAGTTGTTTGGTGCAAAAACTATGGTTCCTGTGGGCTTTCTTGTGTGCCATGTGAGTCCTTGTTTTGTGCCTGTATGCCAAGGGAAGCGCATTTGCTGGGGTGTAAATTTGTATTGAATCTGGCCCCATGGTTTGATAACCAGGCGTCGGTCTAAGCACCCCAGACAGGCTTTATCCCCAGGCTTAATGTCCTTGCAGTTGAGCGTAATGCTGAGAGATGGATGGGCCCGACGTTCTGGCCACACCAGACTCGGCTGTGAGATTGCATGCCTGATACCATCCTCCATCTCGTTGGCTGTGACATTGCTCTGATCAATACAGCTCCCCAAAGCGCCGTCCGTCAAGCTGGCGAGGTAAGCAATATCTTCAAAGAGTTGTGAGCCAGAATGGGATAGGGGATTGAGAGTACTCACAGACAACCTACACCCCTCAATATAACTACTTCACATGGATTGCTCATTCTATCCCACGATGGCTGTTCATGAGGGACGGACCTCTTTCATTGTCTGAGATCCTGTCCAACTTTGTGTCCTCCACCAGCCTGACACACTGTGATCGACTGAGTACAGTGTGGAGTCCAAGCCGTGACCTGGACTCTGCAAGACCCCATCTCCATCACCTGCTCTCTATTCCTATTTTGCTGTTTCTTCCCTAATCCCCTTTCATCCTCAGATTAACCACCCTCAGTGATCCCCACTCAGGCTGCCTTTAGACAGCAGGCTAAAAAATGCTCAAAATCGGATTTAACTTTCAATCCGCTCCCATTTTGGGTGTCCATTCACTAAATTCAAATGGATCCATGTGCCTTCATTTGTAAACCCAAGGAGGCTGATCATCATGGCAATAACAAAGGTACGTCCAGGCACAAAATGTGTTGAGAAAGTGCTGAACATTTAGCCCTGGCTCTTAATATGGATGTTCTGCTTAATAATTGACTGTCTCTTTATGTGAGAATTGTCTAGAGTCACAAGAGGAAAGACATTCATCACGTTGTTAATCAAACACTGCATCATTGACTGAGGGAGATGTATGCCACCGTGTGGTTCACTGCAGCTGCCACCGCTCCCACTTATTTGGTTTATAGTCCCTTCCATATGTGGAGCTGCTAAATACCTAGCATCTTATATCAGAACTGTTGTATGATGATTAACCCCTTTTGGCTTTGGTGAGTCACAGGGTTTGACCAGATCTGATTAATGTGGTTTGATGGGAATTCGTTCTTTTAGATTGTTTTGATCCATCTACAGTTTTTTTAGATTAATTTGATAGTGAAAACCTTCCTCAGAACAAAGCGATCTTAGGATACAGTGGTGCTTTTGGGAAATTTCCTGCCCATGCCTCTCAAAGAGTGAAGTATATCTATCTAAAAGATTGTTGCCTTGCTCTCCACGCTTAACATAGGAGCTCTAGGAGTTACAAGTATATGAATCAGTGATGAAGAGAGACAAGCTTGCTCCCAGTATAGAGTCAACCCTGTGACAAAAGTATCACCAACTAAAATGAAACAACATAAATCTTCCCTCTTCAGTCTTGGCTTTAAGCACAGCCAACAATGCCAACGAATTCGAGCTTATCATGGTAACCTGATTTCCCTAGAAGACCTGAAAATTCCACACCGGAGTTACTGATGACTTAATCCATCTGCTTCCCCCTGAAGGCAATACATTATGCAAATGCTCACTTTGTTTGGGGTGATTTATATAACCGCAAATGGCTCTCTAAAGCACTATTCAGTATTTTGATTGCAGGTTAACGCCATGCCCCAATTCTTTTTTTATATGGGTTTATCTTTAGACCTTTTCATTATGAAGAATCTGTGGAAGGATGATAACATGCTCATTAAATACAAGCATTTTCATATGTGGCTGCATTTTTGCAATCAGTGAATAATGAGTTAAAATATTACGTTTCTCAAATAGGCTCGCAGTGCAATGCTCAATATTAACATGGTATTGAGGACTACATGAAACATGCAGCTTTCGTGTGTGGTGCACACACACCATACCACAGCACACCACGTCCTCTACTACTAATATGCACCAAAACATGGTAGATGGCTGCACATAATCAGCAGATGTTAAATTAACTGGCAAGTGAATTCATGAAAATTATTACATAAGAAAATACCTGTTATATATATGATTATATTGTAAAGTGGGCTAAGGACTGAATTAAGACTATAAAGACTGTGTTGTCCGAACAATAAAAAGTTTCTATTTGAGGTTCCTGCTGAAACCATTAATATTGCCACCATCTCCATCATACCGCACCAACTGAACATTGAACAAAAATGCTGCTACTGTTTGCAACAAGACTAATCTAGCATGAATATTTCTGTTTTAATACATGTTGTTTGTTTACTCCAGTGCCTGTTGTTGTGTTACATTTTGCACGGGTGGCTATTTAAATATCTTGTCGCATATGGCTTCTCATTATTGTCCTCTGGGCAGGCCAGACAAGCCAGGGGGGAGGATAACAGGTGAGATGGTGGAAATGTCGACTGCCGGGTGTGTTGTAAAAACGATATTTACTGTAAATCTCCAGCAGATGGGGGGCCGATAAAAATCACAAACACAATCACACGCAGCTTTATTGCAGCCTACACATCTGTTCCTGGAGTTAGCTTGGCAACAGGCCACCATGCCTCACATGACAATTGTATAATATTTCATTTATTGCCTTTTAATGCCATGGGATGGGTCTTATAGTGGTCCCAGTGGACTGTGTTTGCAGCACCATGTACAAGTAGGCAGCGATGGTCTGAAACTGTAGGCTAAATCCTGCGCAATATATTCATGGTAGAATACTGTAGAGAAAACTGCAGGATTGGAGAAGATAAAAGGCCACAACAGAATTTAGCATAACAATACATCAGAGGAGGAGGTGGACTTAGCAACATGTTTTTTTTTTCTTCCTGTTTTTGTATGAATAGGGAGTGCAGACTCCTTCTGTAATTCATTTTAAGCTGCGTCAATACACAAATGATTGAAGCAGAGTAGCAAAATGCCGTAAATCTAATTAGTCCCATTGATTGTGGCCGTGCTGGAGCAGCCGTGGCAGGCGGCAGGGCGATGCGTCAGAAGCAGAGGGAGGCTGAAGGACGTGGTAAGTGGAGGGGGCGTCAGGCCACAGTAGACAAATGGCAACGGGCTGCTGATGAAGGTGAGCCTGTGCCATCTGCAGCGCTCAGATGAGCTGACAGCAATTTCTCACCCCACTGATGCACAGCCCCTCTACCCCCTCTTCCTCATTCAACCACTATATCCCTCGCTCTCTTTCCGTCTTTCTGTCTGCCTCGAATATTGTCTGTATATCCCCTCTCCCTTACCACCTCTATCCCTTTTACTTTTCCTCTCTATTGACGCACAAAGACCAACATTTTACCCAACGCGCATATTTCTTCCACGTACGAAAAACATGAAGTACACTCTCAAAAATAAAGCAAATAAAAACACATTTGATTCCACCTTGGGAACCTTTTAAATGTATGATTCTTAGAAGAAGCATTTTTGTTAAGGAGATATACAACTGCCCCCACATAATGTAAGGGTTATAGACATTCATACACAGAGGGTTCTAAAGGTTGGGCATGGACATATGCTTCTAAGAAAATAAATAAATAAGTAAATAAATAAAAACTAAATAAAAAACAAAAAAACAAAACAAAACAAAACAAACAAACAAACAAACAACAAAATATATATATATATATATATAATGTATGTATATATGTTGTATTTTATTATGATATGTGGAGGTCCTTAAGATACTAACTCGCATTTACAAAAATAATTATCTAAAGCAGTGAATCTCAAACCAGTCCCCAAAGGCCACCAGAATATCTGCCTAATTGCTACAGCTTGGGTACACATTGAGTTGTGGAAATAGGTGGACCACCTCGCAACCCTTGAGGACTAGTTTGAGATCCACAGCTCTGAAGGTCAGCTTTTGTTTCTTTGTGACAGTGCTAAACAAACTCTTTCGAAACCTCTATTTTTAGGAGAGTTCTATAGGGGAAAATATATAACAGGGAGATTCTAGACGGAATAAAAGCACATTAGGTCTGAGTTCATGTATGCCTGTGTTTGTATGTGTTTGGGTTGGTGGGGGTTAGGACACAGCAATAGGTCAAACCTATATAGTGACAAGTGAGCTTAATGACCTGCCTGAGGGAATGTATGTGCAATCTCCGCTACATGGACTGGGACTGAGGTGGTGACTTAAAGCGAACGACCCCCATTGAGAGTTGTTGCTCGTGATGGCTGATAAACACCCATGGAGGCAGTGTGCTGCTTCTCAGGCTGGAGAGGGAGATTTTATCTTGAGAATAAAACTGTCCAACATGCAATGAGATGTTCCTGTACTGTGGTGCTTTCCTGTAGAGTGGCCCATTCACCATAGCAACCTATGTCACTAAATGTCTTGGGCCTGTGCTTGGAGCGCTACAATTGCCTTCCTGCACAATTTACCTGAGTGACAGTTTTGGAATGACCTTTTTGACAAAGTAAGCTACTTTTGGTCACCCGGCCATATAAACAGACAGTAAATATTCCTTAATGTTTGTCTGAATGATTCTTAGAAGTGTAGTTATGAACACTATACAGACAAAAGTATTGAGACATGTGGCCATTAAACCAACAGTGACTTTAATGACATTTCAAATACATAGACTTTAATATGGAGTTGGTCCCACAATGCTGCTATAACAGTTTCCACTATTCTTGGAAGGCTTTTTACAAAATTTCCACAAGGAGTCTCTGTGTGAATCTGAGCCAGTTCATTCTGAAGGGCAGTGGTCCCCAACCATTGGGCCGGGGACCAGTATCGGACCATGAGTCATTTGGTATCAGGCCACACAGAAAGACAGATAAAAAAAAATATTTCACTGATTATCAGAGTCTGAAACTAGTCTCACGTGATATGGTACATCAAAAATGTCAGCGTGTATTCTATAATCTCACCTGAATTAAATAATTAAGATGTGTGTCCCAATACTTTTCCATATAATGTATACAATTGTATCATGCCTTCAGAAAATATTTGGTTTGGAAAGTTTGGTCAGGTTCTGAAGGTATGAACAGAATTGTAGAAATTCATCATATTTTTTGTGTTCAGATAATATTTTTCAGTTGAAATATAAATGTTACTTACAAAACTAAAACATTATTTCTGCCTGTCAGCACAGGAAATTTGTTAGATTTTTTAATAGACAAATATCTTTTTATAGTGTTAGATAATCTTATTATACTAAGTAAGTCTGAAGTTGAGAAAATACAATTATTTCCAGAAACTGATAACAGGAATGTTATTTACATGCATGAGACATATAAGGTTTTTAAAGTTACATTACTTTGCCTGTCTTGCACTTGGCTAATACATTTCCTAGTACCTGGTACCCAATACTGTTTTTGTATCATCTTTCAGAGTGAACTGATTAGGTTCCAAAGCACAACATGGTCACCGACTGGTTAGAATCATCTCTCCATTGTTATTTTGTTTTGTTGAAATTACAATGTAATCATTTCTTGCATCACCAGCTATATTGACGCGAGATTGCAGCGAAAAACAAAAAAGGCACCTGGTACCAAAAAGCAAAATGGGTTTAACTGAGTCAGGAGCATGTAGTGGAAAAGCAAAAAAATAGGTTTTTGGTAAACCTATCTATCTTCAAATAATACATGTCTATAAATGTATTTATTTACAAAAACTATAAATTCATTTACAAAAATTGGTCTTTAAACAAACCTTTCAAAATTATCATTCATAAATGTATACTTGGTTAATTACCTTTATATCTATGTAATTTTATACTCTGCAAGGAAGATTATTACCCATGCTTCGTAGCTCCTTAAAATCCTTACTGCACATTAAACACTGATTTAGTACAAAATATTACAGACTAAATTGAAAAATGGTTTCCACTTAACCATTTTAAAATGTGTGTAAGTGTTTTTTCCCTCTGTCTTATGTTTATAATGTGTTATTTGACTGTGGGAATTATTTTTTACATGCGTTGCTGCCTGTCTAGGCCAGGAAAAACTTTTTATCTTGAGAAGAGCTTTTCTTCTTTAAATAAGAGGTAATAATATAAACAAGAAAACAATCAATCTTGTCATGTCTTGTTTAGTTGTATTATTGACCTTGTTCTTTGTACTGTCTGAACTTGTGGTTTTGAGTTCTGTTCTGGTCTGCTCTTGTGTTGCACCATCGTCTTGGAGGCACTTTGTTTTTTTGTTTTTTTAACTGTGCAATGTGTGTATATTGTAGTAATGACAAAAAAACTACTTGACATGAAAATAGCAACACTTTATTAACAGTAAGACTTAACTAAAAGAAAACAAATGCCCTGGGAGAACTCCGTTATTTCACTTTCACACACAAAAATGTTCTGTTACATTTTAATGAAAAAAATCCTGACAAGCAATAAGATCCTCAAAAAAATCGCTCACCTGAGCATGGTCTGTGTCCTCTACAGACTACAGGCATTGAAGTTAGAAAAGCTGTGCTCATGCTGGCTTATGGGGCACCTGAGTGAAAACAAAAAGAACAAAGCCTGTTTTGTGATTGATGTGTTTAGTGACTATTTAATCATCTACAATACTTTTATTGTAAACTGGTTGAGAAAAAGCTCTTTAGAACTCAAATAAGAAAGGAAACAATGCATTATGCAGTGAGCATATTACTTAGACTGCTTTTATATTTACCCTTTTGACCTGTCTTCTGATTTGAGCTAGCTCTCTGGAGTTTTCTTTTGGAAAAGTAAAGAAAGTAACAGTATGAACCACTGGGTTGATAAAGAACACACACAGAATTATTCTAAATTATCTATATTTTAGTTTACATTTATGTCATGTGTTCTTAAATGGATACAGCAGGTTGTGCACGCTTTCACAAATATGTCCTCAAGGTTATTGGGAAAACTATTTCTTGGCATCTTGCATAATTGATTTTTAGATGAAGGATAAGCGTGATTTATTGAGACTCTAGATACATATTCCTCTTTGTCTTATCTCTGATTTATGGTATGATAGACCTGGAGACATGGGTGTTTTATCGGACTGTCTGTCATGCAAAGCAGTTCATCTGTCAGTTTTGATAGGATCTAACTGGACAGACAATAAAGAGTGTCCATACAGAGTTTGGCCTCAAACTGTTCTTAAAAAAAAGTTACAAGCAGAGTTTAATACACCAGATCATCTAAATCACTTAGAGCTAAAGAAACTCACTGGCTGGTGTTTTATTGCCATTCCAAACACTCTTGGTAGAGTTTGGAGTGCAATTTCTGACTCCTATATAAATACACATTAAAATAAATTGATAAAAGCTCTCTCCTAACTAACTATATCATTTAATTCTTGATAAAGATTGCATAGGAGGTACAATACATTTATACGTTTGTTTTCCTTCATCTTTCTCTGCACAGGTATTTCACATTAGTTTAGTTAGTACCGATAGTCTAGTTATCTTCAGATTAATTATGCATCACTCTGTGATGTTTTTACACAGTTTTTCTTTCTCCAGGTTTTTTGCTTAGTGTTTAGAGTGAAGTGACCCTTTTAGTCATGTGTGAACACACCACACAGTGTAAACATTGTGAAATTATTTATATGCAAACCCACAGTGAAGCAATGGGCTGTTGCCAATGGAACCATGCGCACCTCAGAGGTGCCACTGGCAGTCTAGTGATTCAAACTCTGACTCTCCAATGACAGGGTCAACTCTCTAACCACCAGGCTACCAGCTGCTCTGATTTTCGCCCTGTGGTTCTTACCCTTATATATTTTTATGTTTAAAATTTGTTTGCTACTCGTGACATTCATAGTGTATTCGTGCCATTAGAGTTAATGGAATGATTGCTATGAGATCAAAACATTCGCTTTTTAAAAAAATATTAGCAGCATTTTATATTGTCTAAAAATGTCATTAAGAATTGACAAACAGATACAAAAATAAATTTTACCTTAATTTTGATTATATATTAGTAACCGATTTTCTTTACAATAGCGTAACAGTTTGTAAATACACATTTTCCCCCCTGAAAATGTGCAACGTGTAAATCAAATGCTTATTGTTTTTCCGGTCCATGTGTGGGCAATATTTTCAGTTGGTGCACAATAAGATTAAAAGTCACTGTTTTTTTATTAAATATTCATCCATTTACACTTGCAAGTTTTTAATGAATTAGACCAATGGATCACAATTGTATACTGTGTGGTGCTGGCCCAATTTTGAAGGAGCCATTGTCCTACTGGAAGCAAAGAAATGTTTTTCTTTGAGTAATAAATGGAGGCTTGGGTATAATAAGTGAATCAGATATAAAAATAGATCCCACTTTTGACATTTGTTGTCCAAACCCGTCATTTCAGCTGAGACTGAAATCCCTTCATTAGGATTTAGATTTATTGTACCATTTTAATTTACAACACCTCTGCTATAGATTCCATTTTTAATGACCCATGGATGTATATACACTCTCCATCTGTCATGTTAACCTTTCCTTCTTCCACACGGATATCACATCTCTCTATGCACCCTCTCGGGAATCCAGCACTTATTATAATGCAATGCCTCCAAAAAAAGTACTTATATATTTATAATGCATTTCTAAGCTCATAACTGCAGACGCAGAGATCTTACAGCTCATTTCCATGCCACGCATCTCCACCCTGCACTGATGAAAATTATCATAATAAATCTTTTACGTTCACAGTCAAAGAGCCCAGCATCCTCTATGCCTACAGCCCGGAGCAGTGGAAAAAAGAGAGAAGCCAGGAAGATTAGAGATGCATTTAGGAAGCAATATCATAGGCCTATACTGACGTGAAACAAATAGGACACAAAGTAAGTGGACCGATGTAATGAAGTAAAGATCTGAATGCTAGCAGTGGTTGCTGTGTCTGTGGTGGTTCCTGCTAGAAGCTGACAGAGGTGGACTGTTGACAGACAGGGTTAGAGATGTTTCAGAAGCGGCATAAATTTATGCAGACTCTGCTGCTGCGAAACCCTTATGCTGAAAATTAATCTATGTCAGAGACATTTCAGATTCAACGCTTCTCCGAGGTGATGCCTGTACTGAAGGTAGCTGAAGACTCACCGCTCCAGGCTAAACATGCATGACAGTCTGCTTTGACCCTTTCATTAATCATATCTTACATGACAAAATCAATTCATATCATATTCATGTTTTGGTCAACCTCCTTTGTTCAAATCCATATTTGGGATCCAAACACCCATACTTATTCATTTTCATTGGTTCTTTGCCTATAAAAAAACATTTAAAGCATTTAAACCCTTCTATTCCAAAATGCTCTATATTATATTTTGAACTGTGTCTAAATGTATCTAAATTTAGCCTTGGCCAATTTCATGATTGTTCTCATCCTGTCATACTGTATTATCAAGCTGCATGAGTAACGGTTATTTAGCACTACCAATTCTAAGATGCATTTTTTCCAGCTGCTCTACTTACAGTATCACCGGACAGCTAAACATGCTTGGAGGAGATCACTAAGAGGCTGAACCCCAACATGGCTAGCACTTTGCTGGATTAAAGGGCAACATGGGAGACCTTCTTGTATTCCTATCCACTCAGAGAGAGCAGGATGTCCATGGCCTGACCAAGGATCACAACTATAAACAACTGGACAGAAATAAACAACCTTTAGGCCCTTGTCCTCTTAACTCCATGCTTTCCTTACTTATTCTTTAACCTTTTCATGATCTGTTTAGATTTGTAACTTAGCTGGCAGTAATTTGTTTGAATAGTGGGTGGAAATTTAAGTATTGGGTATGAAGAACACATGTGAACTACTTGAGCACAGATATACATCTCTCTGGATAAGAGCATCTACTAAATGCCGTGAATTAAAAAAGATAAAAAATATTATTTTCCCTACTGTGTGTTTTTGTTGTCACATAATCATATGTGTAACGTAAGGGTCAAAAGCACTATTTAAATGCTGTTTAAAACTAACAAGCTTGTCCAAAAACCTAGGCTGGGGCAGCTGGTGGTGGTTAAGGAGTTGCCCCTGTCATCAGATGATCATGGGTTCAAAGCCCAGGACTGTCAGTGGCACCACTGAGGTTCCCTTGAGCAAGGTACCACCACCACTGCCCAGGCATCTCTCTTTGTTGGCAGCCCCCTGCTTCACTTAGGCAAATGAGTTAAATTAAGAGAAATCATTTCACATTGTTCATGTCTAATCTATAAATGGCTTAGCTCCCACTTATCTCCACAATCTGCTTGCCCCCTACATTCCGACTCGTGCACTACGCTCCTCCGATTCTGGCCTTTTTATTGTCCCTCGGTATCGCCTCTCCTCAATGGGTGGACGATCATTTAGTGTTATTGCTCCCAAACTTTGGAACTCTCTACCACACTCTCTCTTCACTCAAAACTCACTTGTTCTCCGAATGTTACACCTGATCCCATCTGTCCTTTGCATGTCCTCTTTGTTTGTCTGTTGGCTGTTTTTGA
>JBBKCR010000134.1:13418332-13428549 GCA_037577295.1 Ladigesia roloffi
AACAACTGGACAGAAATAAACAACCTCTTAACTCCATGTTTTCCTTACTTATTCTTTAACCTTTTCAGGATCTGTCTAGATTTGTAACTTAGCTGGCAGTAATTTGTTTGAATAGTGGGTGGTAATTTAAGTATGACTTTTTGGGTATGAAGAACACATGTAAACTACTTGAGCACAGATGTACATCTCTCTGGATAAGATCATCTACTAAATGCTGTAAATGAAAGAAGATAGCCCAAAGTTTCCCTACTGTGGGTTTTTGTTGTGGCATGATCATATGTGTAACGTTAGGGTCAAAAACACTATTTAAATGCTGTTTAAAACTAACAAGCTTGTCCAAAAACCTAGGCAGGGGCAGCTGGTGGTCTGGTGGTTAAGGAGTTACCCCCTTCTTCACTTAGGTAAATGAGTTAAATTAAGAGAAATAATTTCACATTGTTCATGTGTGACTATGAGCGGCCACTTTATTTTAGTGATCCACTAATAAATTATTCTAGTGCTTCGGTAAAATCTACCACATTTTTGCAAAAATCATTTACAAAAGCATCTACTCAGTGAAGTACTGGGTTGAACAGCCTAGATTAGGATGTATTAAATGATCAGTGCCTCTCACACTTTTAAAAGCATTCAGCATTCATGAAACTTTTACATGGTTACTAAAGCTTGTCTTGCAACAGCATGTAAATTGGTTGCTTTTGCATGAAGAATGTGGCAAATCTCTGTATTCTTGTTATCTGGCTCTGTATTATACATGTATATCCACATATCACAAGGCAGTAGCTGGATTTTAGTGTTGTGGAGCTTTGCTGTCATCTGAGACTGCTGTCTGTGGGCAAGCTTTCAAACACCGTAAGCTGTGATAGATGGTTGTGGGTTAGTGCAAAATGAAGCCAGAGCCAGTCTCCTACCTGGGCAAGACCAGGCAATCGCTGTGAGGAAGAGAGAAGCTGTGTGAACTCACATCTGTCACCTGCTCACTAGTGATTTAAAACCACATCCAGGAGAAGAGGATGTGCTGAAACAGATTTCACTATTTTTGCCCCTAAACTATGTTTTCTCTATTTAGTGCCATGTATAGTCACACACAGCCAACAAATATGCAAAAAATAAAAAAGAACATATTTTGTTCTTATGGAATTTGAAAGCTGCAACTGACAACTGTCTTGTTTTCCAGATGTGACTGGGCAAGGTGCAGCTCTAGAAACGAATTCCGCTGTCAAATCATGGCAAAAATGTGATGTAATTAACAGGAAACACCAAACTGTTGGCTGCTATCAATGAGATGTTTCTGCAATAATTCTACAGTAATCAGATACAACAATCAGAATGCTGATATTTACATTTTTATTTTCAGTCTCTTGGTTGTCTGACCTTCTGTAGCTTGTGTAGGAAGCAGTCATGCTGATGAAAAGTACCAGACAAACATGCATGCTGGTTATTTAACAATCATAAATCTAACGCTATACTCCTGCTGTTGTCCAAATCCGCTGCCAATCATGAGATAAGATAAACATTTATTAGTCCCACAAGTGGGAAATGTGGATGGTCAATTGTATATGAGGGCTTAAAATGGCATCAGTAGTTCACATACTGTTGCATCACATTTAATTGCCCCTTTAAAAGATTACAAAATTCCTCTATTATGTCTGTAAATGTCCATTACAAAGTTCTACAATGCAACAACTCCTGACCTAATCAAGACTTACAATCTTATTTCTAGCCTAAAAGAAAAGTCTTCTTGATCTTATTTTGAGAATAATATACTAAATAAGAGCAGATTTTTGCTCTTATTTAGTGTATTAATATTTTTAGAAACAAGTGACTAGAAACATGCGAAATCTTGCAGCTCAGTAAGATATTTACAATGGGTAAAAGTTTTTAAAACAGGAAAATATATCTTAGAACAATCTTAATATACTATCTAAGAGCAAGAAAATCTGCTCTTATCAAGTATATTATTCTTAAAAACAAGATCAAGAAATAAGATCGCAAGTCTTGGTTACATCAGAAGCTTTTGCAGTATAATAGCACTGGCCGACACATTTTTAAAGTTTGCTTTGGGAATAAAATCAGCCAATTCGAATGCATTTTGGTGTGCTGATTTCAAACAGGCTGATTGGCTACCAATCAAGTGACTTTCAGTTATGCAATTATTCACATTAATACACTATATGTCTATCATACAGTTGCTCATGTTCATTTAAACACAAACCCTTCCATACAGCACTTAAAATGGTCACTCTGAAACATCAGCCTCCATATATAACATGAATTATTGATCCAGGACCGGATCTTACAAATTATAGCCAATCAACATTATTAGGTATTCTTTTCGTTATTTGCAACCCAAATTTGGTCAAATCTGGGTAAATGTATTTAAGAAACATTATGACTGTAGATGAGTGTAGTCAGGGGTGAATTGATTTTTATAAGTGTGTGTATGCGTGCGTTTGGATGTGGTAAGACTGGTGTTGGTAGATGGGGTTCTGGAAGAGGGGATGAGTATATTCCCCTTAATTAAAAAATGTCCTTTGCATCAATAATATGGCAGATTTAATGTACAATCTGGTGTCAATCCATTACACATGAAATTCATCAGCATGTAATATTATTTAGGATTGACAGCAGATTTTTAGTTCCTGCAAAATCTGGCTTCATAAGCAATAAAACAATAAGACCCATTACCAACTCAAATGATCATTTACCAAACCCCAACAAACAGCCTTCCATTTCCTAAATGAGCGTAGTATTAAGGAATGCAAGAACAACAAAAAATAGAACTAAATAGTAAATCTGGTTGGCTGGCAAGCCTCAGGCAGCAAGTTTATCTCATTATAACTCCAATTACATGATTTGACTTGAAAAAGGGGATGATTTTCTTCTGCCTTTTCCTTTTGTTTTTGTGCATCTTAATGATTGTGTATACAAATAAGAACAATGGAGGCTTGAAAAAGAGAGATGTATAATAGGAAAATGCAATGGTCCAGAAACACAGTGAATCACACTTTAACTTGCTAGCTAGTTGTAACATTGATGTCTAACTAAATAAATGAAAAATGACATTGGCTAGCTTTAACATTAGCTGGATAGCTGGTTCATATTACAGGTATTTTATTTTTGGCGAAATCATCCAAGCATAATGTTAGCATGACATTGTACATTTATGAGATACCTTTATACAAAGAAACGTCCATTCCCTAACTACAGGGGACAGTCACCTTGGAGCAACTTGGGGTTAAGGGTCTGGCTCAGGAACCCATGATCTATTTGTCCAGAGGCAAATATTATTTCCACTGGGCCACAGGCCTCATGAGGACAGCAAATTCTAAATTAATAATAATAACTGGTGGATTGGCTGTGATTGGCTGGACATTCAGTCAATCTAACTTTACCTGCAACCTAAAGCAATGTATAGCATGATGTTACTGACTGAACAACCCTAACATAGAACAAGAGGGAATTTCACTACATGTGACGTCACTAAATCACAGATAGGCCATGTGAATATACCACTGGGGCTGAAAATGAATCAGCCCTATCTTGAGAAAATCACATTTTATTCACAAGCCGTTGATGGTCCTGTTGATTGTATGTCCACAAGAAAAAAAAACAATAAGCTTTTTATTTGTGAAGAGCAAATAAAACAATGTGGATGCCAAAAGTAATTTGATACAGGCGTTTGGTTTAGCCATACTCTCCCATTTATACTATTAATATTGTACATCTCTCTAAACTATCTATCCAGGTAAAAAACACCTGTTCCACAAAATGTGGAAGTGTAATATTCTTTGAGGAAGCTGGAGTTTCCTACCGTTAGTGTTATACAGGCACAGGCTTCATGGTTTTAGCAAATTTTTTTATCATATTAAGAGTTTACCTTTTTGAACACACCTACAAGAAATTCACAAGCTGCATTCTACGGAGGCCTTGACTCCTTTCGCCTTCAGATTTGACTTTGTGATGCACATTCAAACCCTAGGAGGGGGCACTAAAATAAATTTTATTGTTTAAAGAAATTATATCCTGTATTGCCTATAATATTCTAATGATGCCTGTTGTAGTTGGGCTTCATCTAAATTCAAATAAAGCACAATTAAGATTATAATGATGACCATTAAGCTGTTTTGATGCTCCATCTGGCACTTAGTACCCTACGCACAGTCTGAAAGTACCAATAGCCCTGCTGTTGTCTATAAACTTTAGACGAAATTACATATAGTTTAAACAGAATAGTGAAAACCAATGGTCAATTAAAAAAAAACAAGGATTTTCAATTGTGGATAAGTTAACACACACAATTATATTGGTCATCACTTTAATTTGAAAACTTCTCTTACAGTAAAATGTCTTATTACATTTAAAAGCTTGTTTGGACAGCAAAAATTTGGTCATATGTATCAAGTAATTATTTTTTTTATGTATTCCTCTTTACATTATACATTAAAAAAATAAAAACAACCTTGGGGCCGGAGACATGCATGCTATATGATACAGTTCTTAATTTTAAGCGCATCATTAACTGAAGCTCACTAGTTGTTTTAAAATACTATCAAAACATTATTAAAATCAAACATCTGCACTCCCTGTTTGGGGGGTGATGGTCATGTGGCATATCAGAGCTTGCTTTTGAATAGCAGAGAGAATCTGGATGTTGCTTGGGCCTTTGGGCCCATCATGTTAATAACAAATTGCAGTCCAGCTCCAGATGGCTTCTCAATCTAGTAGATTTTTCTGGCAAGCCCGCAACACTCGTCAGATTTTATCATTCAGATAATGCCAGCATAAAGAGACAAGTTTTTCATTAATTGTGAATATGGGGACTTTTGGCAGCAATACAGGGCCGAGCTATTCAAAAGCAATTATTCTTACATGAAAGGCTAGCCTCACTAGAGAACTTTACAGAATCAGAAGTGAAACTTTAATTAGACATACATTTTGGCACAAAGAGCCAATTCATACCTGGTTTACTGGTTTATAACATCTTCCCACACAGACATCTTCTTTAGAAAACTTTATGTTCAAAACTCTCTTCTGAGAAGTTTTTAGGGAACCAAACATCATGCAAAGAAACCTCATGCATTATTTATTTGATTAATTCTTTCATGAGGAAATTAAATTTTCATTGTGTTTTGTTTGAAATACTTTCTTAGCTTTGTAATTATTTCAGCCCTTTCTGGTGTTTGATTTATGTTGTTCTTTAACTCCAAATTCTTGAATACATTGAATACACGTTTTAGTATAAACGATGTTGATAACTCAGATCTTTGATGTAGACAAATGAAAGTGTGGTAGATAATGCAATGAAGGTGATGGCAAAAGGTGACAATGACGATGACCTCAAAACACATTTTTAATCACAAGATGGTGTAGCATGACTTACTTTGCTTAGAAGATTTAATTTGCCCATTCATTTCTTTTCTGACTCAACTGATGAGATTCACGTGGATGTTATAGTGAAGAGAACAAAGTTGAAACACTGAGCTTGTGCAGTAGGATAAATTTAGATATCATCCTGTTTAGATTCTAAGTGACAGTGTGAATTCGAGTTGCTTCAAAACTTCATTTCACATGACCTCTGAGCACACAACCCAAAGCGGTAATTGCTTGTTTGCATTTTCCATGCACATGAAGCCTAGTGCTAGGTTTCAGCATTTGTGGTTTAGGATCACACTGGTATCATGTGCGTTAATAGATTTTGAAAGGCTGCCATGTTTTGTTGACTCTGGGACTTCATCTAAAAAAATTGTCCCTGGATAATCCTGGCTTAAACATGTTTTTCTCTGGAACAAATATAATTTTGTTAATGACGTAATCTGAAACACCTCATTGAAATATAACAGCAGTTTAATGGTTACTTCGAAATACGTTTGGGGGGACATTGTATACATTATTGTAGCTTTAAAACATGTCTTTAGAATACCCGCTGGATTCACAAAGAATTGTATCTAGTGTGTGAGGAAAGGAACAGAGGCAGGTGAGATAATGACCTCCTGTGAGTGTCTGCGAACAGGGCTAATCCACTTCCCTTTGGTAATGCCAGCCTTGCGGAGGACAGATGTATGTGCTGCTGGAGCTCATTAGACTGGCTGTGACTAATTGAGACTAACAAATTCACAAGGACACCTCAGAACTAATACACCTACCCTTCCAACAGTGAGCCTGTGCTTACAACTTCAGTTACAGGCGATCCTCCTCCTGAACAAGCCTCTGAGTTAAATGCATTTTTCGGAGGCTATATTTTAAGCAATGCGGAACAATCTAGTTGAATGTGGCTCTGCCCAGTTTTGGCAGTTGTGTACTCATACTCATATAGCAGGCTTTCAGCTGCATCCAATTTTTCTCCAAATAATTACTAAATAATTACTTGCATTCATATCAGCTGTAGGGCCAGTGGAAAGCTTAGAGATGCTTAAGAGTTGAAAACACATGTTCCTTCTTAGACCAAAAAGTTGAGGAAGACAGTGTCTTTGGACACTCTCTATGGCAGTTCTTTACGATAAGATCTCCAGGCTGTCAAGCACTTGAGAAGATTTACATGGGCTTTGCATCTTAAGTTGGATAACATAAAGGACCCATTTCATAATTTTGTTTTTGTCTTGTTGTCTTTACTTTTTTATACTAAGGTTCAGTCTCACCTGAGGTGATA
Organism: Ladigesia roloffi; assembly: GCA_037577295.1. Classification (NCBI taxonomy): domain Eukaryota; kingdom Metazoa; phylum Chordata; class Actinopteri; order Characiformes; family Alestidae; genus Ladigesia; species Ladigesia roloffi. The sequence goes on from JBBKCR010000134.1 coordinate 13,424,979, forward strand.
GCATTTATTCTGCCTTTTTTCACTTAAAAAAAAAACCTTTTTACATTTATGAAACAGGTTGTTTTGTGACAGTACCATTAAGAGTGATATATGTAAAAGAAAATGCAGTTTCGATTGGTTGCCAAATATTGTGTCTTAATCAAATAGTAGCCTGGTCTTAAGCACTCCTTATACACCTAGACATAATAGTGTATTTTGGAATGTTAACAACAAAATGACATATTAAAGGAGAAAATGACATTTTTATTGTTTTATGGATATAAATTCTGAGCTCTTTAATAGTCACACCTCTTATATATTTTTTACTTTAACCAATAACAGTTTATTAATACCTCAGAACACACACATCCCCCCCTGTGCTCAACTGTAACTGGATATCCCTCGTTGTAACCTAGAATGAAGCAGCATCAGTAGGTTGAGGTAGAATTTGGCCAGCTTCCACAAAACCTCTCAACTTTAGCACCACTGTTTTTGATACGGAGCCATTGGTTCCATTAAACCTTTTAAATATTAGCCTGGAAAAATGTGAAAGCACTGCTTTAAAAGGTTTTTCGACCTGATATGCAAAAAACACGAAGCCTAAATTTACGAGGTGTTATAGTGAGCGTTTCCTCTCTGATCCCTTTTCCCCATAACTCCTAACAGGGAGCCGGGACTCATTCATTTACACTCTCTCTCTCTTTCTATACATGTTTCTGACACATAGACATATGTAGTCTTGAAATGTAGCTTTGTGGAAGTTGTCTTTATATTTAGCACAACTGTATTATTCATTATTGGTTTTTGATCTGATGAAAAGTCTGTGAAAGCTATTTTAAAACCACATGGTAATTGTCATGCTTTTGTAATCTATAAATAAAGCAGAGCTCAGAACTACGTTTTTCAATTTCCTTCTTTCAAACTTACAGAGGTGCACCCATTATTTGTTTGGTTCTATTTATGACCTCTTAAGGTGCTGCAAATGCAGATGGATGCACAGTTTTACGATATCTGCACAGAGCGTGTATCTTGAACTCTTCAGCACTCTTTAATGGCAAAGGGGATTTGAACCCAACGGTCTCATTATTTTTAATGGAGGCTCACTGTTTCAGGGATCACATAGCAACAGCTTTTAAAAGAAACACCTTCATCTCCTGCTCCTCCCGTGGTATAACAATCCTGTCTGCTAGTCACTGTGTATTCAAGATTTTCGACTGATCTTTCACCACCAATGTGTGCAAACAGTTTTAGTCAAACCATTAGATTGTGTCATGATTGTGGTGTGAACATGTAAAGGAAAAGGGCTGTTAGATATATTTCTTGAATAATGAAATGGTCTCATCTACTACAGTGGCCAATATGTAGCTCAGGAAAACTCAACAAACTGTAGTAAAAAAGTACTGAGGTCCTGACAAAAAGCAAGAATCCAGGATATGTATGAATATATGATATATAGCACTACAGTGCATGAGCTCCTATTATAAATATGAATGTCTGACATGAGTTCAGTGCGTAAACGAGTTTAGTGGTATCAAAACCACATGCTCTGGTCTACAGAGGCATGGAAAATGCTGGTCAGATAAATCATACTTCATTAAGTGGGTGAGTGCATGTGTGACAGGCACCAAGGGTGGATCTCATCTGTTTAGTTGTTCATTCTCCCTATTCTTTAAATTCTTTCTTGTCATCTTATCCCTATGAAGATACAAGGATGATACATGAATATAAGATGCAAAGAATTGATACCAGACATGTTTGCAGAGTGAAATGCCCTTCAGTCATGATTTTGCTGGTTTGTTTTCACTGGTTTGTCCCCAGATATTTACTGTAAGTCAGTAATGTAAACATGTGAAATGCACAGGTGGATTGTCAATGTTTTTATTGCTGTTACTTGCCAATTTGTATTGTCAACCACTGGGGAGACCATGTTATCTGTTTGGAGATATATGAAAGGTAGCGGGTGGAGTTTATTTTGGAAAGAAAAGAGAACAATATGTTTTGACTTATTTATGTTGCGAGAAAAAAGAAGAGAGTGCTTGGCCTTGAATGGCACTGGGGAAGATACAGCTTATGGGCCCAGTGAAATAATCTGCAAGCCCCAAAGAAATTAATAAGAGCATGGGAAATGAAGAACATAAACTGCATATGAAAGTGAAGCAATATTGGATGAGAACATATTTCTGGTAGAAAGGATCATGGATACCTTCCATTTTTGTTTTGATTATGGTTTCCGTGGATGTAATTTCTTCTTTTGGATTTGGAATTGGAAATACAAGAAATTAATAATTGGGTATAATTGGGTTCATAATGCACTTGATAATGTTTTCATTTTTTTGGAGTTTTTCTCCCAATTGTTGCAGTAATAGACATATTGAATATGCAGGACTGTTATATTACAAAGTTATAATGATTGATCATATGCAGTGGTAAATTATTATTATTTTTATTGGAATCATCTCCACTAGAATGCAATGCCCCAACCACAGGACATGAGGACTTGAATAGTTCATTGAATGGTTTAAATAATCCTGTGTTATGGCTTTCACTTTTTGACACCATCTTCAAACTGCTAGCTGAGGTAATGTTTGTTGAAAGTGTTCTGTGCCTCAAGTACAGTTTCAGAGTATTGTAGAATCCATGTCAATGCATCTTGGAGCCATTTTGGTGCCTTGTGGTGGCCCAACACCATTACTGGTTCACATCAGCTGGGCAGCTGGTGGCCCATGTGAGGGGAAGGTCGTGGGGTCAGATCCCAAGACTGCCAATGACGCCACTAAAGTTTCCTTAAGCAAGGTACCGATCCAACTTTGCATAATTAACTAAAGTGGCCCGAATAGTTTTGCCATCAATTGGTCATTCATCAATAAATTCTAGATGTTTTTAAAATTAGAAATACATAATTTTGTATTTAATGTAATGCTCCTTCACAATGTGATGAAGTTTTTGCACACATCATTTATTCTAATTATGTCATTTTAAACAATTAGTGGGGGACAAATTCAATTCTAACAGTAAGTGCTTCTGATTAACAGGTCACAGGACTTTGAACACCTCCTGCCAAAATCCAAAACCAGTTTTTTAAGGTCAGCCTTGCTTTTCTGTTGTTTTGCAGATGGTCATTAAATCTTTATTTGTCACTGAAGGGTAATTACTACCCTCAAAATGAAGCACATATATTCATCTCTCTCTTAATACCCACAGATTGGACTTTACTTTATAATTAGGGAAAACTTCATTCAAGGTCAGGGATCAGCAACACTGACAAGCAGAAACAAGTAATCTTATGAGGACATAAAAAAAGACTGGGGTATTCCATGTGGCCACTAACAGGTTGTGGCAAAAATGAAAGATGTGTTGTTCTAACCAGCTCATAAAGTAACAACTCCTTTTAGTAAAATCTTGAAAATGTTTTACTGCTCTCTTGCTTGTTTGAGTAACGTTCAGTTGTGTTTTGCAGGCAGAAAGAAACCCACTGCTGATAAAAACAGATTCAAATAAAAGTAATAGGTTCCTAAGATTGTGCACAGTACTGTGTGTGTATATATATATATATATATATATATATATATATACATACATACATACATATATA
>JBBKCR010000134.1:13439100-13450879 GCA_037577295.1 Ladigesia roloffi
TTTTTCTGGTCAGTGGCGCAATGACTTTCACTTCTCATAATATAGCAAATTCGCGCTATGCGCCTCACCACACCCCTCCTTTCCAATGTCCTGCCCCACCCAGCGCATTGCCATCTGCCATAATCACAGCTCAGATTTCTGGCGGATAAATGCACGGTGCGCTCTCACAATATAGCAATGATGGGTTGCGCCAGTGTTTGAAAGCACGTTGCGCTGTGTGCATTATAGGACCCTATGTCGCATATCAAACAAGATGGACTGATCTATTAAAACAGGTGGGAAAATATGTTTAAGATAGTGACATATTTTTTTTGTTCTGGTATCAGAGGGCAGTGTCATTGTATTGTAATTCCAAAGTACACTGAGTTGATCAGTTATTCTCGATATATCCCCAACTGTGTTATATTGTGGGTTATAAACACCACATGGACAAAATTATTGAGAAACACCTATTTTTCAGGGGTTAGGCTAGATCTCATAAATCCAGTGAAGGACAATCATAATGACATTTTGGACTACGCCATGTAGTTTGGGGAAGAACCTTTTCTATTCCTGCATGACTGTGTCCCAGTGCACAAAGCAAGGGCAATAAAGACATGGCAATACTTTTGTCCATATATTTAGCCATCAATCTTATGCGCTATTTATCTATATTAATGTCATACTAATACAATCTTCTGGTTTTACACAAACCAACAGGGGAAAAACATTAATGCAGTTTGTTTTTCTTTCTTTTTGTGCCTATGATAATTGGTATTACTTCTGCCTGGTTTAATCAGTGCTGTGACTATTTAGAGGGACATTCAAAGTTTACAGTTAGGAGCATGGGGCATTTCTGTCAGCTAAAGAGAAGACATCTATCTGTCTACATCACAGAGACGAGGCTCAAAATAAAATCTTTGATGGCTGCAGTCGCTAGATCAAGATATACTTGCAAAAACATGAGACAGATATTTATGGGCCTGAAACAAGAAACATTTTTTTTCATTTATGTGCACTTGACATGTACAGTCACTAAGAACAAAGTACTTAACTTCTATCTCAGTGCTTTATCTGAAAATAGATTGCAAGACAATTAAAAGCAGCCAATAAGTATTTATGGTTCCAGTGTGACAGGTGGAAATGTGCATTTCTGATATTTAAAGGATAACACTGAAAACACGTCGTGCTAAATCCTTCTTGTAGAAAAAGATGACCTTGCATTTAATGCAAAAAGGCGTGCTCTCAGCATTAGGTGTGTAAAATACTGTAAGTTACAGGTTCCATTAAACTTGAAATCTTAAATTAATGCATAGTGACTATGGCTTAAACTTGGCAGACTGCTGTATAGATCGCTGGCATGTCCTGCACCCACAGTCCAAACGCCTCCACTCATTTAGTAGTAACTGGATGCTTTATTATGCAGAATAGCTGCCTAGAAGGTCCAGCCAAAGCTGTCCACTGAGAGGGTTGCTAATTCCATTTCTGCTCTTCATATGCCAGCGTAATGCCAGATCATCCAGAATGCATACACACTTTCCTGCTGCTTCACATAGAGTTGGTAGCACAAAAGACCACTTACATGCCTTTTGGCTTCATAATGCATCATGTTCAGAAGAGCAGTAGATGGGCACTATAACTAATTCAGATCTGTTCTGGGTGCCACTAGTGAGTTTTATGGAAGAGATTATTAAAACAATTAAAATAATAATAAAAAAAAAATTACAGCATGTCATCTCTTGTGAACCATAAGTACTGAAACTTTCTAAACATACTTTGCAATTACCTAACATCCTTACTGTTAAAAACTGAAAACTGTGCAATGGAAGGTGCTGACAATGATCATGGGTTAAATCACCAAAATTAACTGGGCCAAATATTAAAGTCATCTTCGATACCATTTTGGTGAAAAGCTGGCAAATGTTCAGGGTTTAAAAATCAATGAAGGAAGAGGAAGGTCATTAAGTTTATGGAGGATCTTACAGCCAGGCATAATGTAATGAATGATTCTACTCTTGCCGAGGGATCCTTCATTAGGCATAAGACCATTCGAGATGGAATGTACATGTACTGACCAGGCCATGAAAAAAAAATCTCACTCTCCTCTATAAAAGCTTCTTCTTTTCATATTTTAAGAGTTTTTCAACCTAGCAAGAGGGGCCTGGTAAAGTAGAGCAAATGTTCTATTCATGCCAGTGCCCTGATGGGAATCTTTGTAGAGGCTCTGATAAATTATAACTAGCTTTTGTATTATACAGTCACCCATGAGTTTTCTGTACCCAAGGTGATGGGCAGTAGTTTTGAATACCTAATCGAAATACAAAATTTTGTCAATAGCATTTGAAAGACGTGATGTAAATGGATTCGTATTTTGAATAAAATGTATTAGGGCAGATTTTAAAGCAAAATACAGACCACCATGTGAAGCATTCGTGTAGGGACATAAAAATGCAAACTGGTACAGCCACCTCTGGTAATTTGCCCAGGTTTGCTGAATTCAGCACAAAATATGAACCAATGTGTAGGTTGCCAGACTAATTTTAATTAGAAACTGCCACAGTTAACAGCAATGTTCCGTTTTGGTGTTCATTTTAGTAGCCCATGCTAAACTTTTAGCAATTATGAAATGTTCAGGATAACTATTTGACCTGAGTCGTGAAGCTTGCTACTTTTATCCTTTTAATCAGTTGTCCATGGAGAAAAAAAAATAAATAAAGGTTTTGGGTTTGGGCATCATTACTTTAAAATGTAAAACATTTCCTTAAGATTTAGATTAAACAAACACTTTTTTTTGCCTTACTGTCATTAAACACATTATACTGCATCGTCATTAAACAGCGGGCTACCACTGGTATTTGCTGTTTTGGGTTTTGCAAGAAACATTCTTAAATAAGTCTCTACCACGGAATACAACTGTGGGCAAGATATTTGAAAACAGAAGTCATTTTTCCACTTTTGCGAGTCAGAATGAGATTGAAGGGAGTGGTAGAAGCATCGAGAGGCAGTGAGAGAAAGGCAGACAAATGGGAAGGAGGTGGGCTGTGCTGGTGGAAGCTTGCACATTGCTCTCCTGAAACATTCACATCATTTGTAGCCCAGTTTTCATAATTATTGCATGAATGACTGCCTGACACGAAAATTATTATTATATGTATGACAGACAATCAAATGATTAATTGCTTGGAATATAGTGGCTACGGATGAAGGTCTTATCAGTTGTCTGCTTATGAATTGCTTGTTTGTCACTGAGACAGAGTTGTTGATGCAAGGTAGGCCTTTCGTTACAAAACACTAAATAATTAAATTATGATGCAATTAAGTGTCGGTAAAAAACTGCAAGTTAAATATTAAACTGACGGTTATATTAAAAGCAACCTTTGTTTGGGTGACCAGACAAATATTTGAGGATCTGAGATGTAACTGGCAGGAATGTTTGATGTCTTGACGGGTTGCATGTCAGGTTTAGGACATGCCTCATTAGACAGAGAAAAGCTGATCTCAAACAATGTCCACTTAATCAACTGAGTCAGCTAAGACACAGATCAAACAAGCTGATAGATGGAAGGTTTGTGAAGTGATTTCATGCTTCCTTGGACATGTATTTTTAATATTTAAAATTTTTTAAAACATACTACTTTCTTTTGATACATGGGCTGACTGGTGAATTTCATTATTTTAATACAGTTATTTTATTTGGTCTCCGTCATCTTTTAAAATTATTTTCTCTTTAATGCAATTTCAATTATTTGATGACTTATTGGGTGACTCAAGGGCACACTTCACTATATGATGGGACAAAAGCTCACAGAGCATTAGAAGATTGATTCGGAAAATTGAAAATATTAAATTTTTGATCCTCCGACCTCAGAGGGTTAACTATGTATGAGACAAATGAAATCTTGAAATACATTTTAGTTTGTTTTTGCCCATTCCAATGTGCACGTCTAGTAAAACGACATATTTTTAATTGAATAGGACAAGCACCAGTAGTGGTGAGCAGGAAACCCAGATGAGAGCCAATCAAGCTGCAAGGGATCCCTTCAGAGAAAATAGACAGACTGCAAACCTACAGATGTGGTGCTCCTCCACTTGGATGAAGATTGAAACTTTTCTTATACAAAGGGACCCCTGTATTGTAAATGGAACAAGATTTAACTTCCTGATTATTGGCTTAATAACTGCTAATTGAAAAACATTTGATCCATAAACATGATTAAGAAGTTTATTATTGGTAAAAAAAAATCTTGACCAATTATTATTTTGATATTATTTAAGTAAATATGCACAAATTAACTCAAGGGTTCAGCTAGGCTGTTTGAAAAATAACTGTAATAAAATTGAAAATAAATGTGAGGAAATAACTGTAACAGGATTTGTCTGTTAAACTGGGAAAAGGGTACCAGCCACTGCTGTAACTACACTTTTCTCTCTATCTGGGGTTTGAATTTAGTCAAATGTATTTTATTTAGTCACATGTGGACACACCACAGCACAATGTGACATTTTTTTTCTCTGCATTTTAACCCATTCATCCAGTGATGACTTTCTGATTGCATAACCAATGCCCTAACCACTAGACAATCAAGCAGGCTTTGATTTTATTGTTAAGGTATAATGAAATCTTCCCTACTGAAAATGACGTGTATCGGAGGATCCATTCTTAGATAACTTAGAAATTGTTCTTAATAGTAATCTAGTGCTATTTTTGCTTGGTTCAGCCAGAGAGGATAGCCTGATCATGCCACAGCAAGTGCCCTATTGTGGCATCTAAGGCTTTCCTTCCTGAGTGGAATGATTCCACTTTGGCCCAACAAAATATTCACACACTTGTTTGACTGTTGTACCAAGTCTTAATTTTTTGACCTCATAAAAGGCAGCCTGTTATTTATTGTGGATAGAAATGTGTCCTGTGAACATTCGGTTAGGTTATCCAGCTCTGCTGGACCAGATGGAGAGCAGACTGAGGCCAACAGATCTGGAAAGCTTTCAATGAAACTAGGAGCTATGGAGAATGTAATTATACACCTAACACAAATGTGAGGACATGTAAACATATTATGGCTAAGATGAGTTGTGAGGAGGTTATGATCTGAGATTGGATCGGCCTCTGGCCTTATTTATGTAACACCAAGAGTCAATAATAAAACAAGGGTATGTACACAATATTGATTCTGATTCATGATTAATACCATTGTCTTGTTGTAATATATATTTTGTGGGACATTTGATTTAAGAATTTGTTGATATTTTTTAGAATAATGATTTTCGTGATGAAATCATATAACTATTTTCTGATGACTCTTCCATGTAGATGTTTATGGAACATTACTGTGCAGGGCTCCTGTGCATTAGTCCTGTACCAACCAAATCTTCCTGTTTGTCCTTGGCAGTGATGCAGGGGCATTGTTTTGCCGACCGCATCCGTCTTTTTCAAGTAATTTTTTTCACAGGTCTTGCTTTGGCTTCAACACTTCTCATTTAACTTCCTTTTCATATTGATATTTTGGACAGTAAAACAGAAGCAGGAAGCATCGAGATATATTTTGCTTTATCTTGCTTTTAAGTCAATAATCTTAAGTTCTAAATCCTCCAAGCTCCATATAGAAAAGCCAATGTCTGTAGGGAATAAACAAAACACCGTGAATGCTTTGAAGAGACGCACAGTTTAATGCAGTGTTTTTCTAAACCTGACCTGGTTTAACATGTAATGTCAAATAATTGTGAGACATTTTTTTCTGTTATTTTTTGCATACAGCAAAAATAGCAATAATGCAGTAATCCATAATGTTTCAGTTTGTTTTAAGTGTGCTGTTTAAATGTGCCTGATAAACCTCCAAATGCTGTTAAGAATCTACCTTATATATAATACAACCCCAAATCAGAAGAAGGTATGGAAAAGGCAAATTTAAAAAATCTGTGATTCTTAAATGTTTTCTTGTGCCAACTTCATTTAATTTGTTAATATGCATCCATTCATGCAGGGGTGATTTAGGCCAGGTAATGATGCAAAATAAATACATAAATAAACTAACAAACAAACAAACAAATAAATAAATACATAATTTCAAACAGGTGATGTCAACAGGTGAGTGTAATTATGTAGTCAGTAAGGAGCAAAGTTGGGCAGAGGGTCTTTAGTTTATCAAAAAATGTAGAGTAAAATTAAATCTTTGATCCTCAAAGAAAAATCAGAAGGTTTTGTATTTTTCAATTATTGAATTGCAAGGGCAATGTGATCTGACAGCACTACATCAAAAATCATTCATCAAAAGCTGATGTACCACACTGGCAAGGATGTATTTTGGCAAAGCTTTTTCAAGTACTACAATACTACTTTATGCAACCAGAAAGAAGCCTTATGCTGTGAGTTGGACAGTCACACTGTGGAAATGTGTATTGTGGTCAGATGAACCAGTATTCCCAATCATTTTTGGAAGAAATAAATGAGTCCATAGGCACTATTTTATTACTCAGTGGTTGCAGCATTAATGCAGAAACGTACATGAGAATTTTAGGATCAACATCTGCTGTCTTTTAGATGACATCCTTTCCAGGAACATGCATGCATTTTTCAGCAAGACAATGCAAAACCACACTCTGCACACAAGGGGAGGGCTGTGGAAGAAGATGGTCCTAAACTTGCCGGGACTGCCAGCATAAAGAATTTGTGGAGAATTTTGAACTGAAAAATGTGACTACAAACCTTAAGAGGAAAAATGGAATAAAATAACACCTGAAACGCCGCACTACTTGGTATCCTCAGTGTCAGGAAAAATATGTGGCGAGAATGTCGACCTTATAAAGTGAACGGCACAACCAACAAAAAAGCCAAAATTCCTTATCTTCAAAATACATAAGATACACCGAGATAGACATCATCCTTTAAGGGGCGAGAACCCACAGCCCAATACGCATGGTTAACTGAGCGGTTCTAAACTTCTTTCCTGACTACTCTACATCTAATGCAAAAACACAAAGCACCTTCGCTACTGTAAGAAGAGAACTAAGAGAAAAAGGCCAGTCCTTTCTGCTTTACCCAGCAATGCTCTAGTTTATGCTAATTTCTACAAGACCCAGCTAAAGCTCACCAATTCTGTGACTGCTTACCCAAACCCAGTGTGTTGGTATGGACTAACACTTACATTTGGATCCTTTGAATTAGTAAATCCATATTTAACTGTTGGAGTTAATGCCAGTCATAATTATTCAACACCCCAGTGAAATGTTGTTAGCTGTTAATTCTATATTCAGGAAGAAATTGTTTATGAACTAGCAATACGCAACGAGCAATAATCGCCCTTCAGATTAAACTCATAGGCTACCATACTGCCACTGCACATAGATTAAGAGTTGCTATTTTTCCCCTTATTTATCCAAAAAATAAATAAGGAATACATAAAAATTAATATCAGAGATATATCGGACTAGTGTCTGTGCTCACCCTACTTGCGAGTCATTGCTGATATCATGGACTGCTAAAAGAGAATGTGGAAGCTGAGCTGGGCTCACGTCTGCTGCAAAAAGGTTGTTTTATGGGAATTTCTTCTTTGTGAATTCATGTTATGGGGTATGTGGGAGGGTGGTGGGTGGCAAACATCTGGGAAATGTTTTTTTTTGTTTCATTTTACTCCCTTATATTTTTCTTCATCCCACTGTACGCTGGTTCCTTTATGTCTTTCTTTTCACATTTCTGACAGTCATGATTAACTGATATTATAAGCTGGAGCGTGAATGGTTTAAATGGCCCACATAAATGGCCCAAGCTCCAGCTGTCTACAGTATTATGAAGAAAAAAACATCGATCTGCCTTTAATCCAGGGAACGCATTTAAAGGAAGAAGATGTTCATAAATGCAACAATATATATTACAAGGTTGTATATTTTTCTAGCGCAACTGATAAAACCAAAGGAGTTATGATTTTAACATGGAGAGATCTAAACATCAATATACTTGACAGAGGTAGAGATGCTACTGGTAGAGTGACTCATATAGAGACACTGATTGAATAAAGGGTACTGATGTATCATAGTTTTTTTTTCTTTCTTGACAAAATATCATTTCAATAATCAAATTTTGTGGTGGTAATGGGATCGGACATTAATGCAGTTCTGTAACATAATTTAGACAGATCAGGAGATAGGGAAATGCATTGTCTGGCGTTTACCTCCAATAGGCTTATACATTGCACCTCTACTTTTTCACTGATTGATTCATGGTGGGTACTTAATCCTTCTGCAAAAACATATACATATTTTTCATCAAGACATAAAACCTATTCTCTTATTGATCTTCTATTTATATCTAATGCCCTCTCCACAGCGTTGCATAGTTCAGACATACTGCCAATGTCCCTATCAGATAGGGACTAATGACAATAGTACCCTAATGAGATCATCTCTTACTATTCGACCAGTAGAAGCTCCACGTTGGAGATTTAACACATCCTCTTTGAACAATGAATATTTTTGCAACAAATTAGGGACAAAAATGTATTAAGGCTCGATTAGTGACCCTCGTATATTCTAGGATGCACTTAAGGGATTTATCCCTAATTTTTCAATCTCTTATGCGTCACATATGCAAAATTGATATTTCAGCAAAATATCTGAAATTGAAACCCAGCTTGCATCACTTGAGAGATTTAACCACCATCTTTCTCTACACAAATAGCTAATAGAATCAATATTATTATAGCAGAACTAAACCAATTATTGAGAGTCAAAGCAACTACTGGTTAATCGGTGGAACCCACCTTATTCACTAAATAGAATGCTATGAGCATTTTATCTACTGGGTATTGTTTCTATGGAGTTGTTCACAGCCTGGACTCATAAAGTAAGCGATACACATCTGAGACATGGAACACTAGGTATGGGGATGGGAGGATGTTTTAATTTCTTTTTATTGTATAATTATTGACATTTGAAAATCAATATATAATTGTTCACTTATGTGTTGCAGGCCAGATATTCACTAATGGGTGTATATTACCAAATGAAATGAAGTTGACCAGACAAAACAAAAACCATCTTGGGTTCGTGTTGTCTGCAATTAAATAAAATCCTAAATTAATGTAAGATAAACTGAGCATTTTTTTATTTGCATTTTCCATTGCATCTCAACTCTTTTGTTTTGGGGTTGTATTTAACTCAAAAACAGGTGAAACAGAGCAAAACAATTTTTGATTAGCCTAATAAAGCAATATTATCAGTTAAAACCATAAAATCAGTTAAAACCTAAAAAATTCCGCTTCTGCCCTGTTCCATTTTTCATATTATGAGACCCGTTGCTTTTTCTAGTGTAATTAAATGAGATGATTAGCCAATTTGTTATCACACCTGGCTTCCTGAGGGAGGAATATCAGCAGTAAACAGATCTCAACTATTCAAGATCACAATTGTACATTCAGAAAATGTACCGTTTTGTAAATAGAATATTAAGTTTGGGAGTTTATGGAATATTTTTTTGAATGTTTTTTTGAGTTTATTCAATATTCTTTTTTTTTTTTTTGCTTGACTGAGTACCTGATGTCAGGAATTACACTGCCAACCACCATAAAAACCAGCAGTCATTATATTAATGTGCAGACAAATTGTGAAAAAGTAAATAGACGCTTTGAGACATGAAACCAATTTTAATTGACCCCTGAACTAGCTGTCCTCACTTTACAAGCGGAAGTTGTCGCACTTCATTGGACTTTATAAAACATGCCGTAAAACTGAAAGCATGTCATAGGGCATTTTAAACTCTGAGAATCCAGTCCCTCTTTCAGAGTATCTCCTCTGTGTTAGTGTTCCCTTTGCACGCATTCTAAAGACAATTTCTGCAAATGTAAAAGACGAGAAGGGGGAACTGACCTGAAAATAAAGCAGAACGGGAAATAAATAGGGCTGGCTCTAGGTCTTTGGTAATTTGTTTGGGAAAACATTACTTATTTATTTGTCTATTTATTTACCTGATTTTTTTCCATGACTTCTGTTTCACAGCAGATTTGGCTGCTTCTGAATATAAGAAAACAGAAAGAGAAATGGAAAATGAGTTCAGAGAGAATGCATAATTCAGACTGGGGCTTGGAAATTACATTTTCCGGTGATTAAGCTATTATGACTTGGCCTCAAACTGCCACTGCAGGCAGATCAGATGGTAATTGTGTTAATGATACACAGAAACCTTGATACAGATGGAGGGGGAGGAGAGGCTGATTAATGCCCAAATTAAATTGGGAACATATATAAACATATATTTATATATATATATATATATATATATATATATATATATATCGTAAAAATGCAAGAGTAAAAACACTCTCACTCTGTATATATTGTCAAACAATCATTTTAAGTTCGGCTTTTTAAGATGCGAACACAATTTGATGAAGGCTGTTTTAATGTATGATTGATAAATGAATGTTCCCAAAAGCATTTTGTAAAGAGTCTACCAAATTATGAGCCCTCTTCTGATCAGCCCATGCACCTCCTACGCAACTATATTTCCTTCATTCAATTTGCCTTGTTCCACCTTCTAATCAGCATTAGTAGGAATTGAAATGTCCAAAGCATGCCATTAACTCTAACTAGCACAGAGACTCTTCTGTCTCCTGCCTGCTATTACCATCTTCTGGAAGCTTCTGTTCTCTCTTCTCTTCTCTAACTCAGACAAAAACTGATATAGATGCTTAGTAAAAATCAGTTAAGATGCAGCATGCATTTACTTCTGTTGCTATGACTCAGAGTGAGGGAAATGGCCAAACAAAAACAGTATTAGTACGGACAGGCAGTCTGGAAGCTTAATGTCCTTTAATCACCAGCTTTCCAAAGTCATTCCACTGCACCTTATGTGCATATCCAAGTGCACATTAAAAAGACATCAGGTCCAAGAAAGCTGGACTACCCCTGAATTTGATGCCATATCCATAATTAACTGAGGGGCAGGGCAAGCAGCCCTGGGACAACTTAGCCTCAGTAACTCATATGTTCTTGATGGAATTTACTCCAGCTTAACATCCTGCAAGCTTTTAGTCATGTTATTTTTAAACAACTACAGATGTTGACATTTATTACAATTCTGTTTGTACAAAATTAAACTGTAATGCAATTATGGAATCTATTTGCAAACAAGCCACACAGTTTATTTGATTTACGTTCAAATTCATTTTATGTAATGTTTTAACTGGTTCAAGTCTGCACTTCTGACAGTAAATAATATACTTTTGGTTCCCACAAAACAACATTTCAAATTTGTTTGAGCAATATTTTGAAAGAACAATTTCTGGTTGCTTTGAGAACTCTTAAATTCTCAGCTCCAGACTGTCATGGTTAATGTGCCAAGAAGCAGATATAAATGCACATGCTGGGATCAAAGGGCAATGTTTTATTAGGAAAAAATACACAATGAAGGGCAAAACAAGAAACTTTTAGGCTCATGCTCACCACAGTCGCTGCCTGGAGGAAAAATACAAAAACAAAATATAACACTAAGATCTCCAAGTGGTACATGAAGGATAGAACTAAGAGCTGGCCAGGAAACAAAGAGTGTGGTGAGAAGCACCGGATTAAATGATCTCAGGGTTGAGCATAAGCCTAAAAAACAAACATGAGTTATGATGAAACACATACTTATGCACACAAACTCTCAGAAAGTGATGGAGACCAGACAAAGGGCTTCAGGGTCGCTCTGAATTTTAAAGGGGAGAAACTAAGCAAGAAACTATGGGGCGCCATTTGTAAAAGCAGCACCACAAATTTAGAGGTGTCATTTTTTCAACATTTAGCGCAATGTTCACACAATTTTCACACA
>JBBKCR010000134.1:13450979-13472534 GCA_037577295.1 Ladigesia roloffi
GTGAACATTGCGCTAAATGTTGAAAAAATGACACCTCTAAATTTGTGGTGTTGCTTTTACAAACGGCGCCCCATAAGAGACAGCTGCAGGAAATCAACAAGTCATTAACTGAAATGAAGAGTACTTAACTAGTATATTGTGATGTAAAATGCAAGCAACAAAGCAAGTGGGGAGGTATAAAAAGAGGGTGAAGCATAACTTGATGTCGAGATAGGATGGCAAAAACCTGGCTAGGTTAAAAAAGAGAAGGGTATAACAAGGTGGTGAAGTTCACAGGACAACAAAAAAGAGGGCCAAGTGGTGCAGTAACAGAACGGAAAGACAGAAGAATGGGCAAAAAGGTGATATGAGACACTAAAAAGACCAGGGCTCCATTACTTTATGTTTATATGGTTTTCTATTATTATTCATTCCTTTATGAATAAAAAGACTTAAGTATAAGGAATGATTTGGTCTAGGAATTAAACAAATACTTAAATATCTAAAGGTGAAAAAAAAGTTTACAGAGCTCTTATTTAGTTCTACACCTATTAAAATATTCAAGCAAAAAACACTTGTGAAATATTATTCGCTTCTGCTTCTGAACAAAACAAAATGTAATGGTTCATTTTGCTACTAGGAAGAAAGAAGTAATATCGAATATACCACACTTTTGTTGTTTTAGAATATTGTGCCTTTAGAATGTTAAATAAGAGAGTTTAAAAAAAAAAATGCTAAGTCACCGCCTTTTGATCATTCATTTGAAATGTATACAGTATTGATGTGTTTAAAATTCATGTAATTCTCCACACTTTGTTTGCAACTATAATCCCTCATTTTCTTGCAAACAGAGCCTTTCAATCCTTTCTGCAGCAAACAGAAATAAAAATGGAGATGATTTGACAAGAACTGGTCTCTGGCCAAAATACTATTTAGAGTGAAAATATTTCTTCTGATAGACTGCATAACCCAGCTCAGGCTTGGCATTTCATCTCTCTGTATGATAAAGTGGGAGTCAATCACACCTGATTTGATGATTTATCAACATATTATATGCAGTGGCATGGGGTAAAATAAATCATGCTTTGCCAAATGCAGGCTTGATTAGTCTCAGACGTCACAGATTAGCCACCCAGCAGACTGAATTAAAAAAAGCTAGATTTGAGCATCACAAGCTGATCGTACAAATACACACATGCATCCAAGGACAAAGGAAAAGGGGCGAGCAATGCGTGGTGACATAAATGTTGACAAGCAGGATGTTGCTAAACACAGTGAATGCAAACAGACAACTATCGTTTCTGCAGATCTTAATGTAAGTCATTTTTTTCCCGAATGGAAGTGCTGAACTGGACAGATCTGGAGACCTGCTGATTTGTTACGTTTGTTCAGTGCAGGCCAACCTCTCAGGCCTGGCTAAAGTTAAGGAACTCAAACTGTACATTCATCATCTTTTGAACAGGGCTATATTCAAAATGTTTAAGAATCAGAGACCATTAATTTAAATGTATTAGAATATGTGTGGCCGTGTTTCAGAATTAATCGTTTTTAAATGGACCTGTGCTACAAAAAAACAGACTTTATCTTAAAATTAGAGAGCGATGTAGTATGTGAATGACTAGTATGTGAAAATATGGGAGGTACAGTACACCCCAGACATATTAAAGGATTACACTCCAAGAGTGTTTCTTAATTAAATTAAACACTGAGCTTATTGCATTACCCTTAAAATGTAAATGTAAACCATTATGTGTACTCTACAGTGTACACTGAACAGCTGTTACACCTTTATTGACTGTATTCATGCAAGTGAAAAATTATATATTGCCATGATGAAATGGAGAGGATATCTGCAGTTTCTGCAAATTAACAGAGATTAACTGTATGTTCCATGTATCCTGTATGGTCCAGGTGACCTTGTGATGTCATAAAAACCAAAGCATGCAAATGAAGCCATCTAATTAGCCTAGAAGTTTAACCCACAGACTTTACTGAATGTAATGACAGTTTCAATTTGGACTACTTTTTGAAAGAGACTAGGCAGCCAATTAGAGAGTGGACATATTTACAGATACCAGTTTTAAAGGCACAGCAAGAATATGGTTTATTGTTAAGGCATAAACTGTATTTAGTTTGTAAAAAAGTTAAATTTTGGTACATAAAAGCACTTAATGTCAAAAGTGGTCCCACAAAGCCTATAACAAATAAAGACATAATAAATATGGCCGACACAGACATAGCCAATCAGGTATCAGTTTTTAAGGTGCATAACAAACCAATTAATATTAAGGCATCAAGTGTATTTCATGTAAAAAAAAAACTTTTATATTACCTTTATTGTACACAAAAAAACTTGTACACAAACACATATCATAAGTGGACCTACAAAGACCATAACAAAAACTAAAATATAAAGCAGGGTAACACAGGCGTACACTGCACAAAGTGCAAATACCCTAGCACAAGCATCTTTTAATTTATTTGACTGATTGTTATTTAAGCCTAGTGTGAATGCCCAGCACAACTACACACTCATTCCATCAACAGCCATAACTGTACAGTGTGGCAATTGTCCTCAGTGGTTGATAAATGGACAGTCAACTCAGTTTATTATGACAAATGGGAATTCAGCAGTGAGGTCAGTAACTGGGAAAAGTGCTACTGGGGGCAAATTGAAAGCTGATGCTGACACGACCCTGTGAAAGTCCATACATTTTTGCCAGTCTTGCTTTTAAAGCAACGATCGATGGAGATTCTTCTGCATATTAGTTGTTGCAGTTTTTATACGAACCAGGAGAGCATTGAAAGGCCTTTCCTTACAGTGAGAAAAATATATTTTCTGCTTTAGAAGCTGCCCAAAATTAAGCAAATTGTGCATTTGTAAGAAGTTGTATGTACTACAATATACAAGATGTATACCTAGAGATCATGTGAAAATTGTTAAACAGACCTTCCAAAAGCCAACCTCTTTCTCTCTACAGCATGCAAATGTCCATGAACAGTTTATATTTGATTATCACACTTTCTGAGACATTACACCTGGAATATCATTATAAATTACAATATAATTTTTACTGATGTGTAACCAATTGGCCACATGGGGTTGAACATAAAAATCAAAAATGAAGAAATATCTGGATAATAGCCACTTTCACATTTCAAATAACTGACCTCATGCATCAGACAGAACTGAATTTAACTTATCAGCAGTGCTTGTGTACGTTATGCAAATAGTGTAAGTGCAATTGTAATGAACAAGAGTGGAATGTGATATGAGAGCAAGATTATCTGAGCAATGTGGCCTTAATAACCACAATTTTAGTCAACTAAAATGAGCCAGCAATGATGAGAGAGCTAGCATTAAATTGTTTCAGGAGCTCCTGCTGCTAATTTTAGACAAACATTTAACCCATTTCACCATGAAGTGGCATTAATAAATGATCAGCTTTTTAATGAGGAGCGTGATCCAATTTTTCATAATTTTGAGTTGGTTCAGTACATTGGAAAGTCTTCCAGTAACTCCAACATGTAAAAAAAAAAGTTTTCCTGTCAGGTTAAACAAGTCTCTAAATATTTAAACATGAACTGTGAAGGCTCTTAACACAGGTTGCTAAAAGTGTAATATAGAAAAAAATCAATTCATTTTACTCTCAGAGGTAGCATCTTTGACAAAGGACTTCTCTTATAAAATGACAATGACTTCAGGCCTCTAGCCATTGAAGTGGATTATTGTACTTTAGAGGATCCACTGATTTGATCTTTGGCTCATGGCAACAGTTAATCCACTGCTTAAGACACACCAAGAATCTCCTCTAAAGGGCAAGACCTTCTCTTATCTGGACGAGTCAACATCACTAACCTCCTATGAACAATCCATTTGTTTAACTTAGCTTCAAAAACTGTAAATCTTTTTATTATCTGCATAACCTATGGAGTGGGTTTAAAAAACAAATCAAAAGACACATATATAAAAAAAGACACATGTATCAAAAATAATATTTCATATTTTCCAAATTTTCCAAATCTTTATTCTAAACATTAGAATGTAGGCATAGTGTTCCTCAGTTTCATAGTCAACATAAAGTTGCATTTGATCCAGTCCTTTTCATAAGACGAGTCTGTAGATTAAATCTCTCAAGGCAATCCACAACAAAGCCCATACTACTGAGGCAGAATGTGCTGGGGAACGTTTAGCATGCCTGGAGGCTGTCGATAAACCCAAACAATAGCAACCAGATGTTTCAGCCAATTACGTCTTCATTGAGTGAATTTCTACTTGCATTTTCTGCTTTAATTGTCTTAAGTAAACTGTAATTTAATTACAGTATCTTGTTGTGGTTCCAATTCTTGATGAGACTCTGCATGGACTTGCCAGTTTGAGATGAACACAAATATACCTGAAGTCTCAGGATTCAGTTGGAATTTTAGCTGAGATATACATCACTGGTTTAGACTTGTTTTGTTCTTGCTAATATTTGAACGACATTTCCTTGTATATACTGATCAGACACCCTGACATTTCAAGTGAATAACACTGATTATCTCATTGAAATGGTACCTGCCACGGGTGGGATATATTAGACAGAAGGGGAACAATTAATTGTTGAAGTTAACATGTTGAAAGCAGGAAAATTGGGCAAGCATAAGCACCTGAGCAACTTCTCTGAAAATTGTGATTAGAAATTGTGATAGACAACTGGGTCGGAACATCTCCATCTCTTGTGGGGTGTTCCTATAAGTTAGCACTTACCACATGTGGTCCAAGAAAGGACAACCAGGGGCCCGGGCATGGGTGCCCAAGTCTCACTGATGCATGTAGGAAGCCTGTCTGGTCCAATCCCAACGAAGAAGAGCTACTGTAGCACAAGCAGCTGTAAAAGCTAATGCAAACTATGAAAGAAAGATCTCAAAACACACACTACATCACAGCTTTTGGCTGTGTAAATCCTGACTGAGTGGAAATGCTGTCAACAACATTTATAATGAACATGTAAGCAGGATCATCGAGAAATGGAGAAAGATTGTCCGCTCTGATAAACAACATTTTATTTTACATCATTTGGATGACTGGATACCTGTGCATAGGAGAGAGCTGGCACCAGCATACATCATGGGAAGAAGGCTATCCAGCAGGCAGTAGGACTGTATGGATAGTTCATGCTGGGGAACCTTCTCTTTTACCTGTGGATGTTGATTGATGCTTACCACCTAACTAAACTTTGTTGCTGACTATATTCCCTAATGCCAGTGGCACATCACAGCACACAGTTTGAACAGAACAAAATTCTTCCTCTGCATTCAACCTATTTGCTAAGTTAAGCAGCAGGCAGCCACAAACAGTGTGGGGAGCAGTGTGTGGTGACAGTACTTTGCTCAAGGGAACTTCAGAGGTGTCACTAGGCCACCAGCAGGATAATGCATGCAGCCAAACTGCTAAAATTGTTCAGAGATGTCTTGAGGAACATAAACAGTTCAGTGTGTACATTTGGATTCCAATTTCATCAAACCACAATCTAGTTAAGCCTCTGTGGGACAAAATATAATTTATAACGTGTGGATGCCAGATACCACAGCACACCTGTACTTCTTTCCTCAAAGGATCAGAGCTATATTGGTGGCACGAGGGGGATCTACACGGAATTAAGTAGATTGTTTTAATGTGATGAGTGATTGGTGTACGTCTGCCTCTGTTATTACCCCGGCTGCCTGCAATGACTACAATTATTGGATCGTCCCTAATAAGGCTAACTTGAATATACACCCTGCCTCTTTGCAACATTTCATGTTTTAAAAACTGAAATACCCAGTTGGAAACACAACACACAATTTAAACAAGTATGCAACCCATGTCAGAAAAACTGAAGTTGTGACATTCATTTGATATTTCCCGTATTACTTGGGCATGTTTTTGCCCTTCAGTCATTTTAAATGTATTTTTTGCTTAAATCATGTTCAGCTTACATTAACAGTAACTGGAAAACTTGCTGATCACTGGAAATTAGCAGAACATGGATAGGTAACATATGGCCCCAGTCTATAACTGTTTACATGCTAATGCTAACGTTAGCATAAGCCAGCAGGGTTTTTACAGTACTTTACACACCAGGAAATATGTTGCTGCCTTTTCTCTATTCAGTTTCTTATCATGTGTTCACACTCTTATGAGCCTTCAGTGAAACCTTCAATGAAAGTCTCTGCCTCCTTTGTGGTCCTTTTTTCTCTTTCACCAATCAATACATTCCCCCAACTAGCCCTTGATACTGACACTTCAACTTTAAACTCTGCTCTTTCAGCATCTCTGGACTCACTTTATCCTTTGTCTCAAAGCAGCTAGGTCATTGACCTCCACTTCACACTTGTCACATGCTCTCAAATAAGAGTGAGCAAGAATCTAAGAGGAAATGGCAAAAAGCAGCAAGGATCTAAGTAGAACTGGCAATAGTCCAGGGATATGTGGATGCAGCAGCTCAACACTCGATACTGACTAGCAGCTTTCTGACGAGCAGCTTTTTAATTGTTTTTGTCGTCTTTTGCCAATGATGTTTGCCTTCAAAAATTGTGAAAGCTGTAGGACACTCATATGAGCGTTCTCAGCTTTTTAAAAATCCATGATCATGCTTTATTCCCAGTGCCGGCGTCAAATTACTGGCTGCACTGATACAGAGTGGAGTTTCCTGGTAAAAACAAAGGAAGAGGTTTGCAATTGGTGCATATCGACTTACATTGTTGACAAGCACTGCTCCCTGGATCTTCTACCTAAAGAATTCAGTATATTAACAAGCCTGGCTATATAGATATGTGCCCCCCATGCAAATGCTAAATGGCTTCAAGGTTGGGGGGATGCACAAGCCTACAAACCAGCATGAGGAAACCTCAAGAGATCCATCAGAGAGGCCAAGTGTAAATACAAACAATACATTGAGAAACACTTTGTGGACAACAACCACAGAATGTGGAAGGCAGTCAACATGCTGAAAGCCTAAAGATCAACACACTGCCTACCACTGATAACCTTTTGCATGTCCTGAACCATTTATGTGCCCGCTTTGATACTAAAGATGGAGCAGCTGCTCCCTCATCACCCCACCAACAGGTGGCAGTCAGGAGTCTTACGGCAACATCCAGGGAGATCCACCCTTCAGAAGGTCAGTGCTTGCAAAGCTTCTGGTCCAGATGGAATGGCTGGACAAACACTAACATTATGCACTGTCCAGCTGGTAGGTGTGTTCCCTGACATATTCAGTCTTTCATTACTACAAGCAGTTGTTCCAACATATGTTCGTCGGGTCTTCCACCCTCATACCAATGCTGAAGAACTCTGCAGTGAAGTGCCTGATGACTAGAGGCCAGTTGCTTTAATGACCATAATCATGCAATGTTGTAAATTACTGGTGCTCTCACACATAAGTCCATCAACCACCTGGACCTAGACCAACACTACTTTGCCTGCTCTGCACACTACTCTATGGATAATGCCATCTCAGTTGCATTGTATACTGTTCTTTCCTACTTAGTTCAATCAAACTCTTACATGAAGATGCTGCTTGTAGATGTCATCTCTGGTTTTATAACATTTAGCCCTCACCAACTGACTGCCAAATCTAGAAAAATCTAGAAACTTAAGCCTGTACACTTCCTCCTGATTTGTTGGACATTCTCACTAACAGACCACAGCATGTCAGGTCTGGGAAGCATCTCATCCATGCTACACAGGTTCCCCACAAGGATGTGTACTGAACCCAATGCTCTTCACTGTTCTGACTCACACCCATACACCCTGCACACCCATACACCCCTAATAAAAAAAACGGTGAAATTTGTTGACACTA
Source organism: Ladigesia roloffi (assembly GCA_037577295.1). Lineage (NCBI taxonomy): Eukaryota > Metazoa > Chordata > Actinopteri > Characiformes > Alestidae > Ladigesia > Ladigesia roloffi. The sequence goes on from JBBKCR010000134.1 coordinate 13,458,788, forward strand.
CAGATAATCTCAGATGAGGATGAGTCATCCTACAGGATGGAAGGGCACACTTTGATGAGTTATGCATCAACAACAATCTTGTTCTAAACACCGGCACAGCAAAGTAGATTTATTGTGGAAAAATAAGGAGAACAAATGACAAAGAACTTTTCCCCCTTCACATTCTTGGTAAAAATTGAAGTGCATGGGGAGCTTTAAGTTCCGGGGAGTTTATGTAACAATGGGCCTCACATGGTCTCCTCCCACCTTTCACACGATTGGAAAAGCCCAAAAACAACTGTTCAGGAAGCTGAGACAGCTACTTCAGCAGCTTTTCATCACATTTTAAAGATAAACAGTTAAAACAATGCATTACTTCAGCCTGCCTGTGTGGTACACCAGCTGCGCAGCTCCAGAATGGAAGGTCTTACAATGTGTGGTGAAGACTGCACAGCGAATTACTGGGACACACACCCCAAACCTACACACAATCCATGCTAGACGACTCAAGAGACTAGGAGCATTCTCATGGACATAACACATCCAGGGCATCCTCTGTTTGACTTGCTATCATCTGGAAGGAGTTTCAGGGCAATAAGTTCATGAACAAATAGACTTAGAAACAGCCTTTCTCCCCAGAGCTATGGTATCTACCACTCATCTCCAAATCCAGCACTCCGGTCTGTATGAACTGTAACACAAACAAAACCACAGACATGCACCCGTATGGATGCACATACAGACATGCTGTTCCTCCATATCTATCATACATGCATGCATTTTATATTCAAGCAGTGCTCAACCTTATTTTTAGTACTGTATCAAATTATAAATAATGTACATACTTTTGTATACAGAACACATGCTGCTTTTTCCATCACCCACACTTTATTTGTTCAACCTTCTGTTTTATTTTAGAGTTTTATTACTTTATTGCTGCATTAGACAGTGCAATATGTTTATATTGTTTTAATGTTGTTTTTTTTATGTTGATGCATATGGAACAATGTCACCAGAATGTTCTTGTGGTTTTCTGTTCTGCTTTTTTGTTGCACCATAGTCCTGGAGGCACATTATTCCATTTCACTGTGTACTGTGTGTATTTGTTCAAAATAAAAACCTACTTGAGTTGACTAATATATGTTTTTGGAGACTTGTGATACTGTCTACAGCTATTGCCCTACAGATATTGTTGGAGAATCATTCCCATCTCTAACCATCCTCCTGACTGTGTTTTTACTAGCACCCTGTTCCAGACAAGTTCACAAGAGCTCTGGATGTTTTTAACTACTTAACACTGGAAATGGGGCATTTGTGCCATGTTCCTGCTGTGCCTGAAAGCCTCCCCTGTATGACACACTCACCCTTCTGTCTGGTTTGATGCATCTGTTAGATCAGACTTGATGCAGTATTCCTGCTTGTCTGCCCTTGAGACCAGTTTGATCATCATGGGGCTGCCTGCATGTGCCATTCACCCTCCTGCTGGGCATGAAAGTCCCACTCTGCCTCTTGATTGGATTGATGTCTGCCCAGTCTAACTAGTGCTATTCAGTCCTGGACATTGTGCATTTGCCTCACACTACAGAGTTGTTCTCACATTCAGACTCACATGTGTATGTGCTTAGTCACACTCAAAGAGCCATCCAACAATATTAATTGACATTTATTGGTCAGTCTAAATACTAAATACGTTCTTCTTCCAGGAGGATGGATTTCACTGTTGAATCTTTGGTTGTTTTTGCAATTTTCCATTTGTCCATGGTTGATCTTGCCATTTTTCCTTTAGTTGCATTTCACCAGTGTCCATTGTAAAAAACATTGTATTTAAATTAAACTGATTTTATAATTATGTTTTCAGGCATGTAGCTCTTTTGTTGTTTTGTTGAATTTTAACATATCTTTGTCTCATTTCATTAATGTGTTCACTAATATTCCCCATTTTGTTGAATGACTGGAGGAGTTTGCCCTTTTTGGCACCTCATATTTATAGTCCAGTGAACAGAAAGTCATGGCTGACTACTTCAGAGCTCCTTTACCCAGGAGGGAAAATATGACGTATAAATGGGGACATTCTTCTTAGACTAAAGTTGGATTTCTCATATTTTAGTGTACTAAAGGAAACTATACCATCAACAGCAAATGATATTTCATTGCAAAATTGTTTTGTCTTTGGCTGAGCATTGTCTTTTGACAAAGCCTTGCAGTTAATCCTTCCATTCTGTTTCATCTAAGGGTCCATGGTATATTAAAACTGCAAAATCTGAACTAAATAATTGATATTTTAGCTGAGGTAAACCTTGATTAGGAAGCATTATTGATAAAAAAAGGACATGATTCAGAATTTAATTAGAGTAGTATTTCAAATATTGGCTTACAATCCCGAAACATAGGTACACTGATATACAGTATTTAACAAACCGTGTATGACTTTAAATTGAATTGAAATGGGTTTTTTAAGATACTATTTGGGTTACTTTCATAAGGTTCAGGCATTACAAAATTGTGCAAAAATATTATCAGACCATTCTCTGAGAATTGATTTTAGGCTCCAGGTGGTCATTGGGGTCAAAAGTGGTTTATCCCATGGAATGTCTTGAAATGAGAAAATTCTTTCTTCAAAAAATAATTATAATTATTCCAAATAGGTACAGTCCTGTGTATTCAATAAATGATAAGCCGGGGATAAGCCTAACCTGCTTTGAATATATCTTTATTATTTTACTCCAACCTAAAGAGAGCAGAGTGTATATGTACCTAATTGTTTTTTTTTAAAACAAAATATATGTAGCCTTAGCAAATATATTTACTCCAGGCTACCGTTGTATCTAATTACAAAACCGCACAACTGCAGGCAGGATTCGAATTGCCATCTTCTAATTGCAAGGCCAACGCCCTTACCACTAGGCCATCTGGCTGCAACTTGTCACTGATTGCAGAACCAATGTTATAATCAATTTGCATAGAATGTGCTGTCTTTCTTAACACTGTCATGCATATAAACTGAACAATCGATTCCCGAGCAATCAATGTTTCCTGTAACGTTTTACGTAAGAGGCAGCGTCTTAAGAAGCTTCCCAAGGGATTGTTTAGGGAACACACTTGGAAATGTAAACAAGTTAGGTAAGATATATCTTAATCTTTTTAGCGTGTTTGTTATCGAGAAACTGGGCCCAGATCAAATAAAAATTTCTTGGCATCATGAAGTCAAAGTTAGCTTCATAACATGGCCAAAGGTGGTCAGAGTTCATATGGTATAAAAAGTATGAAATTCATTTCCTTCACTTAGCTTTATTTATTTATTTATGTATGTATTTATCTATTTATTTTCCCCCCAGCCTAGGTAGGGGGACTACCTAGTAAACTAATGAATATAATTATTGGTACCTTTATTTATTTAAAATAAATAAGTAACTATTGGTAGGCAACTTTCTGAAGGTAACTGTTGTTTAACTTACCTTCATTTACCTGTAAAAATTGTAGAATTTCTCTCTATCTCACATGTTATTTTTTTACTTTTAGTGCAAAATTTTGGTTTATTTAGATACAAAATTAAATTGACGTCAGGTACTTTTAAAAAGGTAATGTCACCTGGATTAATTAAATTTGACAAGGATGTTCTACTGCCAGTCACTACATGAAGAATTCCTCAGTTTGGTTTAGTTCTGCTGTGCTTTGTGCTCTAAACCCTGTTAATTTCAGGATTTTGTGGTTCAAATGGAAGTGAAGGAGAAAGGTTTGGGCAATAAATGCTGAGCTGCTTAAGTTTAATTGCTTGTGGTGGCAGTCAAAGTCAATATGCTGGTCAATGGCCCATGGATCCCACAGGTTCATTTCCCCTAATTGCACTACATGTGCCTATCCAATGCATAAGTCTGTCATCATTAAAATAATAAGCAAGGGTGGGGGAGAGGGTAGTAAATAGAATATTGCAACAATACAATACGGATGACCAAACTTTAGGCACTCTACTGCATTGAGTGAACAATCAAAGCAGAACATTACTGGACTGCATGAGCTGTTATCATATTTTGTCTTTTCTGCTTCGAACTAAAATGCAATTGACTTTTATCCAAGAATATACTGGTGCAACATCATTTTAAGAAATGGATGCAAACCAATTTTACTTAACTGCCCTACTGATCTTTACAGTACTTGGCTCCCAAGTGCATACTAAAAAGAGGATGGTGTGAATGTTGGAGTATATAGTTTTTGTCAAAATCTGAACAGGGTAAGATAGCGACAAATTATTGTGATGCCCGTGGGTTTCTCCACATTAAGCAATGGAAATGTATGTCCATCTTAATGTATAGAGGTGTGCTGGTGTTAGCAAGTGAAGTCATGTTGACGTGGGATGTTAAAATTTCATTTTTAAATGGCATGCGGATATGACACATGTCCAGACAACATTAGAAAGCTATTTACCTCCGAAGCCCTGAGGTCTACTAGTTCAGGGTCCTGGCTTACATTTTGTTCTTTGTTTATCTTGAATTTGTCATTTGAACTGCCACAGCTAGCTGAACTGCTAATAACAACTGGGATTTGACAATCCTGTGGTCAGACGCCAAGGGACAAAATTGCTGAGTGCAGACACTGGAAGACTGCGTAAGAGAACAAACATCATCTTGGCAATACAACAACAGGCTTAGTGTCAATCTACTGCCACTCCAACAATTTACTTTTAAGATGCAGCTCCACACCAGATACACTAAAACTATTTATATTTCTGCTTCTCAGTCAAAGGTAAATAAATCATAACACATGCTGTATTTACATATAATCTGAGAAAAATGTCAATGTCAGCCTCGGTATTGCTAAGAGAGATAAAAACCTATGCTTATGTTTGCTGATAGAAATAGATATTTCAGTTTTTCATGTAAAATGCTTCGCTTATAATGTAGTCTTGGCAAACGGAATGATCTTGTTAAGAACTAGATGCATTTAGCTGAACCCTGCTGCAAACCACTGTTTAAATGTTAACGCTGAGATCAATATCACCCTTGTAAAGTAAAAGACCATTATGTGTTATATGTGCACGCAAATGTGTTTTATACAAGGATTTTCATGAGCCCCAGGCAGCCATTCCCACACAGTTAGTGCTGACCCATTCTCGGTGGAGAGGCAAGAACATAAAGCTCAATAGATAAATATTTAATACAATGCTAATACGAATTCTACTTTGTTTTATTTTGCCCATGGCAGATCCATTCGATCATCTTTTACTCAGAGGGGAAGTTAACTGAGACCTGCGAGTAAAGCAGTTTACCAGAGAGGCGCGAGAATCTCATAATCAGCATAAACTGTGCGGTGCTGTGTTTAGAGGATACATTGCTCATACACAATACACAAGTAAAACTGCACATTACTTATTTCATTAGCTTTACTTATTTATTCATTAGTTTGTGTTTAGTTCATTATTCATTTATTTATTCAATTAGTGGGAAAAAGGGCTTAGTGTTGTATGATGACGTGCAGGTTCACACATCTATGTTTTTTTAGTGAAATGTGTCTATTTAATTATAATAAATTGATTCCCACATACATTATGCAAGTATAACTGTATATAACTCATTAGCTTAATGGATTTTTAAAAATAACTTCTTAATTTACATATTGAAAAACACTGTCTTAAGGTTTATATTTATAGATTTGCAGGCTAAAAAAAGGGAAAATCAGACCTTATGGCAGCTGGCTCTTAAGAGTACAAGTTCTACTTGTGTTTTTATCTCTCACACTCTTCAGAGAACAATTTGTTCTTTCTTTTTGTAAAGCCAAAAACTGTGTGAACACAGGGCACAATAACTGCCTGTCATGCTCAGAACAATGTTTTTGTCTAGGCTCTGAAATGATCCCCCAAAGCGCCTCTCTCCTGAGACACACTCATTGAATGACTGACTTTAAACATGTCCAGGGGGACATCAGAACAGGAGAGGAATATGTGTTCGATTCGAAAAAGAGTCAAGGAGGGGTCAATGGAGTACTGGAAATTCCTCGTTAAGAGGAGGGTTACAACACAGCTTAGTTACATTAAACAAAACTGCTTCTTCAGATGGGAATTGAGGTTTGGTTGTATAAAAGCATATTTAGAGTAATTATAGTGGCCTTATAATCATGAGAGAACACACCCCAACACAGCATAGAGTGTGAACAGAGTCAAGTGATTTTTCCTTTTAAACCATTCACAGGCAACCAGCAAGGCACCACCCGGAGAGCAGTGTGTGGGGACAATGTCTTGCTCATGAGTAGCTCATAAGTGCCACTAGCAGTCCTGGGAACCAAACCCATGACTTTCCCATCGCAGGGGCACCTCCCTAACCACGAGGTCATCAGTGGTGTATAGCTATGGAGAGTTTCGATCCATCAGTCTCTGGGTTATGGGCACAGCACGGTTCCACTGGAACACACCTCTTACCAAGCATCCCAGGTGGGATCAAACCCTCAAAATCGCTGGCTTAGGAGGCCAGTACCATATCTATTAGGCCTTATCCATTAGCAGTTTATAGTAGCAAATGGGCTGCAATAAGATTCTTGTGTGTGCTGATGACATTATCCTTTCTTTCTCCACCAAACATATAAATTAACTTTACCACTATCATGTTATTTACTCTAAAATCAGTGAAAACTGGACTCTAACTTTATAATGAACGTAAATATAATTATTTCTTTTCCAACTCTGATAAAAGGTTAATGGGACATCGTCTCTGGCTATTCCATGTGAAAGCTTTAGAAAGTCTAAATAACTCTCATGGCATAATTAAAGTCATAACTACCAAACAGCTTGTCAGCTTGTGATGAGCTATCCAATAAATAAATAAATAAATTATATGTAATGTAATGTGTTTTTAAATAGGAAAGTGTATAACACACTTTCCTATTTTAAAACACATTACATTACACAGTGTGCTCCATTTAACACAAGGCCCAGGCGTTTTCCAGCACTAAAACCAAACTGCTCAGCACATGCTGTGTTCATAATCACACGTTCATTTACATATTTACCATTGCCTTTATCCAAATTTCAATTACACATTGAATGTAAAAGCAGGGAGTGAATTAGCACTGGGCTTTTGGACATTTCTGCGGTTTTAGTCACTTAGCAACCAAAGAAATATCACAGGTGCATAAACTCACCACCAGCACATTCATTTTCTCTAAACCTTCAGGGGCACTTTAACAGCTATTCCTGTTGCTGGGTACGTTTTCTTGCTTGTGTGCCAGTGTTCCACACTAAAATATCGACAATATATTTCAGTTTTAATGTGATTCAAATTTCAATTAAGGGTGGTTAAATCAATATACCTTTTGGTTTACAAATGGTGTACAATGGAAATACTAGCTTCTCTGTCAAAAAAGGACTAATTTGTTCACACGTAAACAGTATTATGGAGGCATTCATTAATTATGATGAAATTGTCACAAAACTTTCACCGTCATTTCCCAGAATTATATTGACACATGCCAACTGTGCTCAATAAGATCTGTTGTACAGTGTAGCAGGATAAACAGTTTGTATATGTGTATTCATTGCATCTGTTTTCCACTCATGTGTACTGCACAGCACTCAGTTCATGCTCTGTAGACTTACATTCCCTCTGTAAAATGGAAATTTGCCAAAAATATAGAGACTTTTACAAATGGTAGATAAAATTACCATGCACTATGTGGACAAAAATATTGGATCGCACCTGTTTTTCAGGGCTTGGTCTAGTTCCCTTATTACCAGTGAAGGGCAAACATAAAGTTTCAGAATAACAAAGAGATTTTGGACAACGCTATGCTTCCAACTTTATGGACACAGTTTGGGGAAGAACTTGACAGGCCTGCACAGAGCCCTAACTCCAATTCCCCTTTGGGATGAACTGGAATGGTGACTGTGAGCCAGCCCTTCTCATCCAACATCAATGACTGACCTCATAAGGGCTCTACAGGATGAATGGACACAAACTCCAAAATCTTGTGCAAAGCCTTCCAAGATTAATGGAAGCTGTTAGCGGTGTTAGAGACCATATAATGCATCACCACGTGACTTTAAACTGGTCAGGCGTTATGGACTGAACCGCAACTGAAGATCTGTGTTAAAGTGGGGGGTTTGCTGTATATATAGTAACCCCCGACTTAACCACTGGTAAGTAGTTGTGACTTCACACTCTCGTGGATTTTTTTGGGGAAACTAATAATTGTTTACCGAAATCCCCACAACTACACGGAAACGGCAGATATCCACCACAATTTTCCAATATTTATTTTTTTTGCTTTTGTGATGTCCGAGCCTAATCCACCACACCCATTCGTCCTGATGCTGGTAGTTTATGTTTGGGCATGGAGGTTACCAAGGTAATCAGATGCACCTTCTTTTCACCAAAGAAAGTGACAATGCATGAAAGTGGCAATCACAGTACTCTCTAGGGGTAATATTTGGCATTCTAGCACTGGGACAGACAGCAGTTCAGTGTGCACTGTACAGTTCATATATGTGTTTACCTTTACATTTTACATTTACATTTATGGTACTTAGCTGATGCTCTTATGCAGAGTGACATATATCAGTGCTCAAGCAGTCCACATCTGTTTCTTTAACTTGTAACTAAGTTACTGCAAGCCGGATACACCTAAACAACACCTGTTGAAGAATAAGACAAAAGTAAGGAAGGTTTGGGGGATTAGTGGTTTTCTTATGTTTTGTTTTTTTGGAGAAATAAGCAAGCAAAAATGAGAGACTTATTTAGTCACCAAGGTGCTCCTTGACGAGGTGGGTCTTCAGATGATGCTTGAAGACAGCGAGTGACTCGCTGATCAGATCTGATCGGAAGAGGGAATGCATTCCACCACTGGGGGCCAAACTGAGAAGAGCCTTGATGCATGTCTTCCTCTTCTTTTGAACAGCAGAGACTCAAGATGAGCTGTGCTTAAAGCCCTGAGTGGACGAGGAGTGACTTCTTGGCCTTGTAAGCAAATATGAAGGACTTTAAATTAATGCAAGGGGCCAAAGGGAATGTTCCTGAGCAAAGGTGTAGTGTGTGTGAACTTTGGAACATTGAAGACTAACCTTGCCTTTATTCTGAATGATCTGAAGTGGTTTTGTTACCTTCAGTTTAGGTCCAGTCAGTTGCAGTAGTCCAGTTTGGAGATGACCAGTGACTGGACGAATATCAGCATAGCTTTGGTGGTGAGAAAGTGTCAGATTATTCTGATGTCTGGAGATCTGGTCAACCTGCAGCGAGAAAGGCAGATCTTTATCTAACATAACACCAAGATTTCAACCTTATTTGAAGGGATGATAACTGAGTTCCCAAAAGAAACGATGAGGTCGTGGTTATGGACTCCATTTGATGAAGAGGGGCCCGGTCTTGCTGAGGTTCAGCTTGAGGCAGTGGGCCGCCAGACAGTCTGAGATGTGGGTTGAGGCATGGTTGTCTCTGGAAGGGAAACAGAAAAAAAACTGCATATCATCAGCATAAAAGTGGTAAGAAAAAATATGTGAGGTTATTACATGCCTGAGAGTACCAGAATATAGGGAAAAGAGAAGCAGTCCAAGGACCGGGCCCTGTGGAAAATGAGTTGATAATCTGTGAGTTTGTGTGTGTGTTTGTGTGTGTGTGTAAACCAAAGAAGTACATAGGCAACATGTGAAGAAAAATACTAAATAATTGTTTCGATTCTATTAAATATAAAGACAAATCCCCCAGCAGTACAAATGTGTGACATGGTTCTGCTTAGACTTACCAGAGTCTTTGCTCCAAAAAGGTGTGTTGTTCTATAATAGTTGATAATATGCTTGCAAATACACCCTGCTTAGAACCTGTCAGGGAGAACAACTAGGCACAAGAGGAGCCTATGTCAGTGGCACTGTGGCCATATGGTCAACAGGCATGTCTTAATGTATGAAGCAGGTGCATCTTTTTGGCTCTTTTTTGCTGAGCTGAAACTTCAGCAGAATAATACAGGTTGGAGGTTGGAGCATTCATGAATAGGTTAAAGTTTGGCAAGCCTGAGGCTTATTGGCCAAGGTTGTCTGATGATCTGGCATGGCTGAAAGCCATTTTAAGCAAGCTAATGTAGCAAGCCAGTAGATAGCAGGGCACTGGAGGGACACTCTCCAGCTGTTGTTTGGGCCACTTCTATGAGGCGTGGTACATGGCAGCACACATCATTAACTGCAGACCCAATACAGTGGTTTAGGGATGGCTTAGGTAAACACACTAATCGAAGTTTCAGGCAAGAAAACCTTTTGATGCAGACTTGACTAAGGCACTTTATATGCCAAGGAAAAAGATAATAAAACTCCTGAGGGTTTAAGCAAGCTTTTCAAGATAATGTTTGGGACTAAAATCAAAAAGCATGTAAATGAACTCTAATTTTGACATTTTAATCCATTTTTAAAACAAATCTTTTAAGTATTTATTCCCAGAGTGACTCCAAGATGTTTGTCATTCTCTCTCAAAGTGTGTGTGTGTGTGTGTGTGTGTGTGTGTGTGTGTGTGGTATGTGTTATTCCAACCTAAGACAGAAGTTGGCAGGATCATAGAAGACGCATTATTCATAGAGCAACAGTGCAGTGCAGCTTGAGGCCAGAGAGCCAGCCAACTGTTCACAAACAACTCTCTGCAAGATTAATATGCACATCTCTCTCACTCAGCTGGCACATTCTACTTTAACATTATGAAATGTATATATTATGATAAACCAAACAACAATAGCCCACAAAATAGAATTAAGTTGCTTTAGAGAAGTCTATGCAGTGTTTTTAATGGAGAGTGTTTGCTTAAGGATATGTCCAACATTTAATCATGGTTATTCTTACCCATGATGACTTCAAATTGGCAAATTGAGGAAAGCAGACTGAAACGATAATTTTAGGGCTCTCATGGAATTTGTTGCATAATGCAGGACTAATAAGGACCACCCAAATTCTTATAACTCTGTTGCTCTGCTCATTTGGGATTCACCTCTCACTGTAGCCCACCGGCACATTACATGCAAAGAGCTTAGCTAAAGTTATGGATTTCATTCATAATTCTAAACCAAATTTAACAGTATATTTGAAGGCTACCTACATAAGGGCATCATCACCCTTGCATAACCATGATAAAGCAGTCCTAAAACCAAAAAGCTTATACCAGTGTTCATAAGCTGACATGGGTTGAAATAAGGGTTATTAAACAAAACGGACAAACATTGGTGCCATTTATTTATTTGATTTGAAGCACCATAAACAAGTAAAGCAATCTAAGGCTAATTATAATGCATACACCAGGTCTATGAAAATTTGTAGTGCCCTCAGACTTACATGCTAATATTGATACACATTTTCTCCACAAGCAAACTTTGGTTAAAGGGCATTTTCGTTAGACTGGTATTTGATGTTCTTCACTAAGCCTGTTTTAGTCCTATTTAACAGTGTAATCTTTGGAACAAATGATAGTTACTTTAGTTAATGGGGCAATACACACAATTACTTCAATAAAATGTTATCTGCATCATAAAATACACCGATAGTGACATATTCATTACTACCAAAGCTTTTTAAGTGTATTATTCAGTGCTTTTATATGTTATAAAGTACTCATTGGGTGTATTTTGCATATTTCATAGTCATACTAAAGAGCTTTTTAACACACTGCTTTAGTTCTTAGCCTTGGACACAGATCTCTGGCTCTTTTTTCTCTCTATATTTCAAGCAAAATATTCACCCCTCAATGATGACAGGGTTGCTGAGTTTGACATTTCTCTCACACAGCCTAATAGCCCAGTAGTCAAATATGCTGTTGTAAATTGTAGCGTTACTGTCTATGCAAGTCAAGTTAAAAGCTGAGCTAATTGAACGTGTTGTTTTATGTCTTTTCCTGCTCTGGTTTTGAATTAAGTACATGTTTTTAAATTCTGTATTCCATCACTTAGATCTTGCTATTTAATAATTATATAAAGCAAAACGTGTTGATTTAATTTCAGTTTTACATCACTAAATCTATTGAGAATGTAGAGAACAAAACAACTACTAGATGGAAGCACAACAAGAAATTAGGTTAATAATTTCATTATTTATCAACAGTGCCTACATGCAAAGCTTTCAAGGTACAGCCAGAAAAAAATACACATTATTTTGCTGCTCAGAACTCTCAATGATTTAATAAAAGGAGACTTTGAAGCAGCTTTCCATCTTTGTTCTACATATGTGTACACACTGCGCCTTAAGGTTCCCTTTGGTTTGCCTCATCTGTTCACTTTGTAGTGTGTATTCTCTCCTGTGCACTTCAGTCATTCTGTCAGTCTGTTCTCTCTCGGCACGAGAGAAGAGCTAAGACAGTTATTAGCTGCTTTTGCTGTTTGACCTGAGGCTGGAGACGATGCTCGGAAACTGGACAGGTCGTTGAAAAAGGCTGTCTAGATGGCAGAGGGCATGTCTGCCTGAGGTAGACAGTGCTAAACCTGATCCAGTCGAGAAAACCCAGCGGGAATTCAAATCATGTCTAGGAATTACAAATAATCCCACAATCATACCCATGTAAGGTCATTCGAGGGAAATTTCTCTTGTGTGTGTGTGCGCTCGTGTGCGTATACATGCACACACACACTCTTCTCTTCGCTTAACAGACAGAAGATTTGAACAATGAACAAACTTGGCAAGGAAACCAAATGCTCATTTTACTGAAGTGGCTGTCACTCCAACTGCTTTTGTAGCCAAGCACCAAACACAAGCGCCAAAAAAGAGCTACCTGACCCCAGATCATCCTGTCAATCAACTAATTCATTCATGGATACTTTTGCACAACACAAATGTTTTTCGTAACTGTTTCTAAAGCATCTAGATCATTTTTTTGAGCAGGCATATTTTTTACTCCATGTTTGTTTATGTCTGAAAACCATGTCAAAACATAAATATCAAAAACAATAAAATGTCAAAATAAAAACTATATTTAGTACAAAATATTTTCAGCTATTATTGAACATCGCAAACCTTTTTACCTGCAATAAGTAGTTTTTTGGTGAATTTGCCGTATACCACGGCCATGTGACTTTATTTGGACCAGAGTGCATGAACTCTCTAGGTAACATGGCCATCTCTCAGTGTAATTCTAGCCTGTAAGCTGACAAAAATAGCAGTTTTTGCTCTGTTCCAGCATATCGAGCTGTCCAGTGACATTACATAAATGGTGGTGCTTCATTTGACTCATGCTAGCCTTCACCCTCACATTACAGATAGTGATGTGTGACGGGGGGACTTTTGTGTGGTGGTGTTTATTGATTTGCCAAGATATCACTTTTGCTATGTTTGTTCTTTTGTGTCATTGTTACAACACTGGTAATCTAAAGAATATTTCATACACACTGTATGTACAAAAATCCTTGGACATTCCTGCTTGAGCTTGGTCCCTTAGTCCCAGTGAAGGGCAATCTTATTGCTTCAACATACAAAGACATTTTGAACAACACCATGCTTTCAGAATGTGGACAGTTTGGGGAAGAACCTGTTCTATTGCCGCATGACTGTGCCCCAGTGTACAAAATAAGCCTCATAAAGACACGGCTGGCTGAGATCAGTGTGGAAGAACCTGACTGACCTACACAGAGTCCTGACCTCAACCCCATTCAACACCTTTTGGATGAAATGCTCTACAGAATGAATTGGCATAGATGGGCACTCAGACACTCCAAAATCTTGTGAAAAGCCTTCCTAGAAGAATGGAAGCTGGTATTGTAAGGACTGGGAGCCAATCAGCGCTCATTAGGAGGAGATCGGATTCACCTGACTTCTAAAGAGCCTGGACTATAA
>JBBKCR010000134.1:13479558-13489903 GCA_037577295.1 Ladigesia roloffi
GTGCAGCCACAGCACGTGACCAGCCGGCAAACAAAGGTGCTTCAATATAGAAGTCTTAATTAAACATAAAGAAAACATGCAGACAAATCAAGACATCCCCATGGTCGTCACACTCTGGATATGAGCATCTGCCAAATGTGTAAATGTGAATATGCTCGTGTTAGTTCATCATATTTTACCTTGAATGACCTTGCAAATGTAAATGGTCTTATTATTCTGTCTGCATTATGGTGATTCTATTGTACCTGTTCTGGTCATTTATGCTATTGCTGGATATTTGTTGAAATGTAGGGTTTTATGTAGCCCATATAACACATCAGATCAAGCTAGATACAATTAATCTTGGGCAGCATTTATAAGACTTAATTAAGGCTTATTGCAACAAGCATTCATTGTCATTAACCTGGTGTGAAACTGATGACATGTGACATAAAGGCTCTTTCTGATAAGATAAGGTAAAACTAAACGTTCTACAGCTTACCGTCTGTTAAATCCCTCCTGATCTTCCTTACTCAAAACTGGTTTATAATTCACCACTGACATCATTATTCTTAATCACAATTTTGCTGCTTAAGCTTAATGAGCTAGTTTGACCACGTAGTGGCACTGCGCAGGAAAACTGCCAATGCTGCAGCATTCTATATTTTGACTGATTTTTGTCACTAATGTGACTTTAGATATTGCCAAATCCTGCATTGGTCTGTGCTAAAGAGTTGGTTTGCTTGTATTGGCAGGAGTGAGGGGTTCAGAGGGATGAAGTTGTATTTTTGTGCTGGAGACCCGATGCAATGCACCTGTGTACATGTATATACATTTGGCTCATAGCTATGCGTTTATCTGACAAGCAGTCCAGCTTGGCTTTTGTCAGCATTTAAGACAGCTAATGGACATCCCTGAATGCGAGCACAAGATGTACCTGTCTAAAGTCATTTTTACCAAATGACATACAGCATCAGAGCAGCTACAATGAAGCAAGTGTCCAGGCAAGATGTCCTGCTGTAGTCAGCTAGTTTGCCCTTATTTCTGTACACGCTGTACAGTCACAGAACAGTATGGGGTGGTCCAGCACCCTGACTGTACATCCTTCTTCCAACTGCAACACACTTTTGAGTTTTTGTATTAAAACAAAACTTTCCTGCCATAAAATTAAACTATGTGGGCGTAGAATGGAGCAATGTCTGCTATATGCAATCACAGAGATTGTGGGTTGTGAGTGGAAAATTAACCAAATGAATACTCTCATTTCCCTCATCTTGGACGCTCCTCCTTCCACCCGCAGTATTGGAGCCCTGGGATGCATTTGGGTAGCAGGTGTTCTAACCCTCTGTGGACGAATGTTCATGATGAGTAGAGCAGCTCTAATCACCATGGCCTTTCAACAGAAGTAATTTTGTCATGGAAAAAAACAACCTAATGGACTTACTGCAGGTCCACTGATGGTGAGTGTGATTACTTGGAAGGTTGCTCCATATGAAAAATATTAATATTTATTTCTACAATAAAGAGATGTTAGAGTGGGATCCAAGCATGTTTGTCTAATCTATTAAAATTCCCTTTTCCAAAGTATTTTATGTTTTTTCCACCATTTGAAAATGCCAGTTTCTATTTTTTCAGTCTATTCTATTCACACCCCAACATATGCTAGTTCTAAGCCTATGGAGAAGAGAAGGATAGTATTTTTGAAGAACGTCTGTTGCGGTCTGTAGTACAAACTCAACGCAACAACACGAAACAAAGGACAAAATCAATCTGTTTTGGCCTATGTAAATTCCATCCATAAATATCTGTGTGACAGCAATTCTCTGAATTCCAAAGTCACTGAGGAGACAAATATGAACATTGCTAATACTGCTGCACACTGAACAATCATCCCAAGGCTGACATCCTCACAAATATTGCACATGTGATTAGGTGGACGTATGTAGATTCAAAGTGTTTTCTTAGATATTCACACTGATGTGAACATATTCCTGTTTCTCTGTAATTATAGGTAAGTCAATGAAACAATAAAAAACTTTGAATGAAATCTTAAATGATACACTTGTAAGAAACGTTTAATGCATACAGGCAAAAGTTTAACTACTAAAAAGCAAGCAGTGTGCCACGAGCAATGAATAATGAAGAAATTAATAAAATCCAACTATTTTGTTCACGTTCTGATTTAGATTGGTCACTATAGGCCAAGTCAGCACAGAATACAAAAAACAAGCAAAAAAACAAACAAAACAATGCAGTTCACAGAATAGGGGCAATGCACAAAATGCACACTCAATCAAAAACTATTTAAAAAAGTGTTCCAAAAAAACCAAAACACACACACATCCATTCATTAGATTCCTGTGATGTCATTTCAGTGCTCAGGAGTTTTCACTTGCGGAATGGAATAACAATATTCCTATTTTGACTAATGTACCACCTTGTAACTATGAGGCTAGAGGGAATTTCGAAAGGTGTGACTGTGAGAAATGCCAGTTATTTTTCCCATAGAGAAGTGATATAGTGATTTGGGCATAGACATGATAAAACCATGTAAATCATAAAATGGTAATGAATGACAGGGTAAATGTTTTTTTTTATCTCCTCTTCTGAGTTTCTTATAACAACAACAATATGCAAGAGAGTACGTTGGAACAGTTACATATTTACACTTACTGACCCAACTGCCATCAGTATGGGTATGGTTACATGGCCCAGAATGTCATGGGCTAATAGAGCATACTCCAAGCTGCACAGATGATTGGTGAGCTACAAAGTAAACTGGAATATTTTAGGAATGAAAGAGTCGTTCTGTTCTCTCTGTGTCGGCAACTACAACTCCCTTTCCCACTTTATCTGGTGAATAGGTCAGGCATTAGCTGACAAGATAAAGTGCTCCAGATACAATTGATGTCTCTGGCCCCCCAGTGGAGGATAGCCTACAGCAACCATTTCTAGAAGGATTGTGCCAGGAAAAAAGGCAGAGGGTGCAGATGTCAACACTAAAATGAATCAGACAGCAAACTCATTAAGTACGAGATAAAAAGCTTGGCCGTTTCATTTCACACGTCTTCAGTGGGAAAAGTTGCTCTCTACACCAGCGAAAGCACGCTCCTCCATGCCAGCTAGCGCCAGTCAGGTCTGTTGCTAGGCAACAATCACTGTGTCAGTGATTAAAAAGTTTGATTTCTGAGCCGTCACAGAAGAATGTGTTCGACTTCGAAGACACTTCACAACTCCTAGTGCACCGGCAAGTTCAAAGCTCCTCTGGCATGTGGAAAAAAAATCCTGCAAGGAGAGTGCGAAAGTAGGCTTAGATGGATGATGTGCACCACGGAGAAAGACTTGCGCCTTCGATTTCATTGAATGACCAGCACTTTTCTTTTCCTCTTTTGTAGACTAGCACACAATGAGCTTGCAAAAATTCATGCTTGCCAATAAAAAAATGCATTTTATTTTTCCCTTTGAGTCAGCTAATAAAGTTTGTGCGGTTTTATGGACCAGCTTATTTTATACGATCATTTTACACTCTGCCTTTGCCCATTAAATATATTTCTGTTACTGTGCTGACGAGCCAGTTTATCAGGTATGCCTACAGTGTATGCTTACATTCATTATCCTTTTTATCCAACCGCTATATAGGTGTGCTTTGTAGTTACAGACTGTGGTCTATCTGCTTCTCCATATTATGTTTTTACCACGGTTTATCAATGGTCATGACAGCTAGTAGACCACGAGTGATTATTATTTGGTATTATTTGGATGGTGGCACAGGAGGGACATGGGCATGATATTGTGTGTGTGCTGTGTGATCACGCACAGCAGGTCTGCCTGATTTTTTTTAACACTTATTACACTTGCTGTCCACTTTATTAGACACATCCCACCTGTTGGTCCACCTTGCAAGTTATTGATGATTCATCTGCTGCCGCACAGTTTGAATGTCATCCTCTACTCCACCTGTTCTATCAGTGGTCAGTTTCTGTTGGTCTGCTGGATATTTTTGGTTGGTGGACTATTCTCAGCTCAACGGTGGAACTGAGGTATTTTAAAACTCCAACAGCACTGCTGTGTGTGATCCATTCGGTGCTGACATGCTGTTATCATGTCAGTGTCACTGCTGTGCTCAGAGTTACCCACCACTCAAAAAATACTCGCTCACGAGTGGGACTGACGAATTGTGAATAGGGAAAGGGGGGCTAATGATACAGAGAAACAGATGGAATACAGTCTGTAATTATAAACTGCAAAGTATACATTTATATTAGGTGAAGTGAATAAAAAGGACAGCAAATGCAGATACAGGGGAGATGTTCCAATAGTGTAGATCACTGGTGTATATGTAAATTAGTTCGAATTAATTTTTCTGTACAGATTCAAAATGTGGTTCAGAATTATATGTATGGAATCGGTTTCAGAGTGAAATCCCCTGAGATTCTGTGGATAAAGACATCATTTAGAAGGCTACAATCGTCATTTTATTCCCAACAGCCTAGAATAGCATGGCATGTTTTTCTATACAGTTCCTTCTAATAATCTCGAAGAAATCCACTTTTTTCCATGACATTTTCAGCATAAAAAATGAAAAATATGGTGCCTTCAGGTTTTGTGCCTTTAGTGAAGTCTAAATCTTAAATTTATGAAAGTAGGACAGGAAGGAAAGCACATGTGTGAGACTCAGCTCCTCAACTTGCAGTCGCAATGGAGACAGAGCAGTTGGAGGTCAAAGCCAAAGATTTTAACAAAGAAATATTCATATATGTGTCTGTGCTGGATGGATGAGGCTGTTTGTGCCCTTCCTGGCTTCTGCTGACTCTCTTCAGCCTCTCCTGTCTTCTTCCAGGAAAAAATAGCACCACTGTAGCTCTCACCAGTCCATCACTTCTGTAATATGGCCATTATTGGAAAGTTCCACAGCACCTCACAGTTTAAATTGTGTCTGTCTGCTCTACGAGCCGACAGAGTGTGGGAGCTCATAAGGACAACACAGTGAGATGTGTCAAGAACTTACTCTCATAGACTGGAAGAGATTGCCACCTCTGTGTCTGGTGTGCCTCGATGTGTGTGATAATGTGCAGATCTTGACGCAATTGTCACCAACCCTCAGCAACGAAGGCAAAAAGTAATGATGATGCGGTCAGAGTTCAGTTTCTGAAAGGCCAATAAAGGAAGATAATTTTCTGGCTTCAGGGCAAGTGGACATTGGGTTTGATTGAAAAATGCTTGATTGATATATTATTTTAGCAAACGCCTTCCAAAATGAAACAAAGTGCTGCGTTCCTTTAGCACTGAGCCTCACGGGGGTGTCTTACTGGAAACCCGCTGAAAGCTGACAGCTAAATTGCATTTCATAAAATTTCTTTTTACAGAGTCACCCAGTTTCCCATCTACTGTTTGACA
This sequence comes from Ladigesia roloffi, assembly GCA_037577295.1. NCBI lineage: Eukaryota > Metazoa > Chordata > Actinopteri > Characiformes > Alestidae > Ladigesia > Ladigesia roloffi. The sequence goes on from JBBKCR010000134.1 coordinate 13,484,935, forward strand.
GAAATGTCAGGATAATTAATGTAATTAATCTGTAACTGTTGAGTTCATTTGTTACTGTACCTCAGCATTGATAATTATTGGTATAGCACTTACTGCTACAGTTACTGCTACTTTATTATAGTTATATCCATATGGACTCTTAAACAGACTCAGTATTTGCATTTTCACAAACACTGCTTGTGAAATTTGTGAATTTGAAATTGTTTCACAGTCTATGAATAGTCCTACCATGGATTGACATAATCAATATAAATCCAAATACAATAAACCTTTGCTTGGTTTACAAATATCCTCTGCATTTTTTTCTGAGAGTGTTATTTATTTCTCCTTGCTGCTGATTGGCTGCTGCCCTGTGACACATCTTATGTGGAGCTATCTCGAATGTTTCACTGAGTGTTCTTGAGGTTTTTGTTTTGTTCTTCTTAACACACTGTAGTATTATTAATGCAAATTTCATTCATTTATTACTGTATTTACGCTGCCTTTTTTCATTATAGCACTGCGATAGCATGTCAGTGTACAATGTTTAAATTGGGAATTCACATTATCTTTGAAAAAAAATTAATGATAAACCCATTTTCCTACTGGGTTTACCATTACATTTTCTGTAAAGATAATGTGAATTCCCATTTTAAACATTCTAGCATGTTTCTTAAAAAGATTTAGCACTGTTGCTGTTTTAAAAATTGAATCTTTTTACCAATGGTCACAATAATTGTAGCTCTGACTATAAATAATAAGCTAATGTACTATATTAATAAGCTAAAAGGTTATAATAAGCTAATGTACAACACGGCATTGCTGTGTACTAATCTTTACTGAGACGTGGCTGCACTAGGGCATCGGCGACTCCGCTATCCGGCTTCAAGTGCTAGCCCAGTTTCACTCAGACAGGTCATCTGCTTTGTTGGGCAAGACGCGAGGCTGAGGGCTGTGTTTACATCAGCAAGGAATGGTGCATGAATGCGCTGATCGCCTCAGCAAACTGCTCGGCTCTGGTAGAGATTCTGGCAGTGATTTGCAGACCTTTCTACCTCCAAAGAGAGTTTACTTAAGTTATCATTGTGGCTGTTACATCCCTCCTAGCGCTAATGCTACCAGTGCTAAAGCTAAGAACGCACTGGGGGAGCTGTATGGGAAGATAAGCGACCTGCAAAATGTTTACCCCGATGGACTTTCCGTTATTGGGGGAGACTTAAATTATGCAGCTGTAAAGAAAGTCCTGCCAAAATTTCACCAGCACATTGACTTTGCCTCATGTGGGGAAAAGAGGTTAGAACTTGTCTACACAAACAATCCACAAGGCTGCACCCCACCCCCAACTGGGACAATCAGACCATGTTTCCATACTCCTCATCCCAACCTACAGACCCATACAGAGGTGCACCAGACCAGTCATGAAACAAGTGAGAACCATCCCTGCACTACAGAACTGCTTTGAATGAGGCTGCCACCTATGACAGCACAGTGGATCTGGAGGAGTACACATTCTCAGTGACTGGCTATATTAGCAAGTGCCTCAATGATGTCACTATCCCCAGAAACATCACCAGCCGGGCATACCACAAACCCTGGTTGAATCTATGTACAGTTCAAGAACCCCAAGGATGCAAGATGCATGTGGCAAGGAATACAATCAATTACAGACTACAAACCTCCCTGCCAGAGGAACTAAATTACTTCTATGCACATTTTGAGGCACAGAATAAGGAACCAGCACAGAAAACCACCCCTCCTCCTAACGAGCAGGATGTCAGGAGGACTCTGAGCAGAGTCAACCCACGAAAAGCTGCTGGGTCAGACAATATACCTATATATCCTACCCACCCCTCACATGGACTGTTTTTCCCCTCTGATGTCTGGAAAAAGTTTCAGAAGTATCCGTACCACCACTACCAGACAGCTTCTTCTCACAAGCCATTAGATTTCTGAACTCAGGGCCTGCATGCAACATCAGGGTCCTGAAATAGAGTCTGACCTCATACAGTGACTTATATAAATATGCACATGACTCTTTTTACACATGCATATGACACTTTCAGAATTCCATAACCACTGCACCTGACACTTTCCAAAACTGCACTAAAACTGGCTGCTAAACATTTTGTTTAAAAAAAGCCTCTACCTCAGATTATTCACTTATTTGCACTACCTGCATGTCTTTGTTTTGTACATAGAAATGTTCACCTAGATGCTGCAATATAATGATGCAGCAGTTGTCTTGCTCGTTGTATGTCTTTGTTTTAATTTGGTCTGTCTTTGTCCTACACTTTTTGCTTCAGAGAATGCTATTTCATATTTCTGTGTACTTCTGTATGTGGCTGGGCTGACAATAAACTCTCTTAAATCTTGAATCTTGAATCTTGAAACATATGACAAATCTATTCACACACTGTCTACTGCATTGTATTATAAAATATCATACTAAAATTACATGACCAATTTATACATTGTATTCTTGCATAAAAACAGAGACAGTTGAACAGTTTCTACATATAATGGTCGTCTAAAAGGGTAAACTGAATGAACAAAAGAAACAAATTAGTTTCTGATTTTTTCACCTAAATTATTAAAATCCTCCTTCTTCAGCATCCATCTGGGTCATATGTTCCCACTGAGAGAGAAAATATTCTCAAACCCATAGTAATGTGATTGGCATATTATGGAGCTTCTGCCCTAAACTCTACAACGTTCAGTCACATATCACCTAATCAATAAATATGTCAAAAATGTACATTAGCTAAACGCACACTCTAAACATTTAATGAAATACTACCTCTAGTTTTGACTAGTATCGTACTCACAAATAGCAAATCTATTTTCACAATAACCAGTTCATTCCACTGAGCACCAGTTGCTACGCAGCAGTGTGCTTGACACCTCTGCTAGCGGTTAGTCATTTTCTACCTCAGGACATACACTTTACATGTCCTGAGGTACAACTGAGCTGAACTGGACACCAGCACTGTTTTAATGGCTCTCTCCATAATGCTCTAGTTTACTAGCAGAAGGAATCAAGAAAATAGAACTTTTGATACCAATTGCCACTATTTTACTTGACATTTGTTGTCATTTTAAAAAACTGTAGAAAAACAATTTACATTTACATTTACAGCATTAAGCAGACGCCTTTGTCCAAAGCGACTTCCATTCCTAACTACAGGGGACAGTCTCCCTGGAGCAACCTGGGGTTAAGGGGTCTTGCTCAGGGACCCAGTGGTGGTGCTGGGGATAGGATTCGAATCTAAGACCTCATAGTCCAGAGGCAAGTATCCTACCCACTGAGCTACCTCCATCCACGCAATAGCACACTAATAGCAATAGCAAACTATCTGTGATGTGATTCAGGGAAATGCACAGCATATTGTTTTCTGTCATATATTTAAAAATCTTTACAGGATTGGCCACTCATGAAGGCAAACTGAAAAATAGATCAAAATGGGACAATAAAGTGCACAACATAACTTCGCATAAAATAGCAAATTCGCGCTATGTGCCTCACCACACCCCTTATTTTCAGGGACACGCCCTACCCAGCGCAATGCCATCAGCTATAATGACAATATAATTTCTGCCGGAAAAAATGAACGATGCGCTCGCACAAAATGATGGGTTGCGCCAGTGGTGAAAGCATGATGCGCCGTTTGCATTATCGGGCCCTTTATATGCCAAACCACAGAGATTTTATTCCAGAAACCTGTGGATCAAGATGAAGATCAAGATAAAACCATCTTTAATACCCCCTACCCAAATGAATTAGTCCATAACTCATCTCCTGCCCTAATAATTGATGCCGGACTCACCAATGTCAGAAAATTAATTTTTTGATTATTAATTTATTATGAATGCGAAGATGTGTGAATTTGCACTACAATTTCTGGCCATGCTATTTTAAGAAAACAAGTTTTAACATATAACATAGAATATTAGATAAGCCATTTGTATTGTTTTTTTTTACCTTTTTTCTTCCTTATTCCAGTTCTTAACGTAAATGACATAAATTACATGTTGAAAAATCAGGTAATACGTTTTAAATTGTCAGCAAATTTTGCTCCTATCTTAATATTTTCTTATTTATCCATGAATAAAACTCTATAGATCTAGTATCAAATGTGACCTCGGTTTATTGCTTTTTGCCTTGTTGGGTGGATTAATCTTGTTGCAGAACGTACATTATTCTGCTGTTGATGTACTCAAATTGAAGATCATGATAATTTCTGTATCTTTCTTATTCCACAGATAAACATTGATTTGCTGTACATTTATATTTATGTTACAAAATGAATTAATTATACAGTAAAATGCATACAAAATTATATATTGCCAAAAAAAATCAGTGAGGTCTGTGCCTTGTCTGCCATGCCCCCTGGTCCTCGTGCAGGGTTTACGAGGGGGTATGGCAGACCAGGCTTGGATGTTAAAAAAGCAAAAAAATTGGATGATATCTGCAACTTCTGTGTTTGCAGGGGACTGACAAATGGACAAACATGAAAAAATTATGCCAGATTCACCAGGGGGCATCTTAAAAAGAGATACACACATGTATTGTTTGCAGAAGCAGATATAAAATAATTCAATTAAGGTTGAGTCCTTTGATTTTGGGATTTTTCATGGATTTTTTGGTACACTTTCAGTTTATGTACGAAAATAAATTGGTTTTCTTTTTTCAAAGGATATCTTTTTTTATTGTCTGTTAATGAGAAGTGATTACAAGAAGTTGCTTAACTGATGTTTGTTCATTGTCAGCCCTCTCTACATTTACAATAGAAAAGGGGAGAGGAGGATTAAATGTTTTTAGCATCACATTTTCCTAAATTAATCTGCTACATGGATATCTCACTGCTTTCTAGCACACTGAAGCTCCACATTACTTATGTCTCACTATGATTCAAGATTCAAGATTCAAGATTTTTATTTGTCACATGCATAGTCATACAGGTATAACACACAGTGAAATGTGTCCTGAACC
>JBBKCR010000134.1:13492667-13506740 GCA_037577295.1 Ladigesia roloffi
AGGTGTGCTTACTTAGGGTAAAGCTAGACAGATGTTTATAGATGTATAGAAAACATGACATGAGCTTGCACTGATATTACATTTACTGGAACCCTGCATTCGTTATTGCCAAGGTTTGAAGTGAAGTTGTGCATACAGTAAGAGCATCTGAGACTTTTTGTCCATTTGGGGAGTCTTCTTGTAAAATCAGACTAAAAGCTGTAAATACTGTTTAGGTCAGTGTACTGTAATGGCCACTGAAAAAGCTTGATTCTGTCATCAGTGAGCTATTTTTTAGAAGTCTATGTTTTACCAATGTCCTCGACTTTTTTCCAAATCAGCATTTGTTGCCAAAAGCTCTTTTTTATCTCATCTGATCTTTATCTCAGGAGATCAAGTTCCTATCAGTTCCTTCTTCATTTAAGAAACTATGTGGCAGCAAAATACACTATTACGAAGGGCTTTCAAAATTATTTGACATGTCAAGAAGTTGCTTTTACAGTGTGACTGCATGATCTAGATCCCACAGCATCATGTGCCATGTGCTCCAGAGCAGCAGAGATACGGAACAGACTGTGGTCTTCCACTTGCCACTTCAGCACCTTGGACAGCGACTGCGTCACTTACTGAAGAGGGAAGTTTGAGCCTTGGTATCAGCAGCATCTGGCAGTGATTACCAGATCAATGTCAATGAGGGGCTTGTCCAGTAACGTGGAAACTTTGTAGCAGGGAAGCAGAGGCACCAACATTAACAGCATGCAGTCAGTCAAGACCCAAGAATGACCCATGAACTTCTTAAAGATGCCGATGCCCTGCTTTTGGTTTCACGCTGCCAGCCACAGCTCCAGAGACTTGGCACAGTGACTCGGCCCAGCTGAGCCCTCCAGCGATAATCCTCCTTGCTGTTCACTACCCTTCACCAGACTTCTGCACACTTTTTCCCTCCAACCATGCTCCCTCATACTCTGTAATTAAACAACTAAACAATATCTGTCTGCTGCCTTTACTGGTGATCTCAGCATCTGCACTCATGGCCAGGCATCAGTAAGTGCCACAATGGGCCCGATAATGCACACCGCGCACCATGATTTCGTGACTCGCGCAACCCATCATTGCCATTTTGTGCCCATCGTTCTTTTTTTCTGGGAGAAATGTACGTTGTCAAGATAGCAGATGACATTGCGCCATGTCAGGTGTGTCACTGAAAAGAAGGGGTGTGGTGAATTTGCTAATTTATGAGAAGTGAAAGTCATTTCGCCGCTGACCAGAAAAAAATTGTTTTTTAATAATTCGCGCATTGTTCAAAGGCTATCATATGGACGTCTGATGCTTTAAGAGGAGTTCACAATGCGCCCACACGCTGCTACAATCATTAGCGAGCAGCAGGAGCAAGCAGCAGCGCACAAAAAAAAACGTTTTCATGTGAGGAAAAACTTTATGGAGTCTGCGAAATATAAGATTCAAATGTATATCACATACATCACACCATGATTATTTTAAAAATACATATAATACTCGCAAAACTTAGTTGATTGGAGAAATCACTGATAATTAATAACAAGTAACTGACGGGCTATTTGACCAATAGGACACATAGGTAAATAAGGACAAAGACAAACTGTACTTCAGACTTCAGACAAAGCGCAACTGACCCTGAAAATCAGGCCCAATATATGTTAAGAAGTCTTTAGTGTTTTTTTTGTTCTTTGCATTGTTGATGAATGATAAATCATATTTGTTCTGAATTCCATTTGACCACATAAGAGTAGCAAAAAAAACCAGAAAAAAAACCACGCTGTTCTTACCAGTGGTTATTGAATAAAATTGACTAAATGAAAATGAGGCTTCATTAAGATTAAAACCATAGACAATACCAATTTTCATCTTTTTCAGGGGTATTAAGTTATGAATAATGAGATCCTCTGGGCAAGCTGCACAACTCTAGTAAGAAGTAGAGTGAAGTTATGTGATTTCAAGCCGCAAGAGCACATACTAGTGGAGTTCAATGGGAAAGCAAAGTATGATGTAAAGGCACTATCTGTTCATACATATACAGACTGGGACAGGTTTCTGTACATGTCAAACTGCAGACTTATTGTGAATGAGTCCAATCTCCTCTCAAACATGTTTTCCATAATTAAACACTGTGTGATTATGTTGTCAGTCACAGTCCTCAGTTTGCTCTGTAGAGGAAAGCCATGAGCATGAAGCTTCCATGAAGAACTAACATGAATTAGAATGTCATTACTGTATATTAAGGGTAGATGTTTTGCTCATAATAATTGACTTAAAATTACTTTACCTATACATATGACAGCAAATTCTGGATAGCAGAATGAACAGTCTCATGGACCAGCCAGCCTCCACTGAACCACAGTGGTCATTTTATATAACTGCCGACTAGAAACCTGATTTGATTCAGTCAAATCAAAGACAGGACAAGTAAACAACATCCCAAACTTTCAGGACAGTGATGACCATCCATTTGCTGCTTGGAAATATCCTACACTGGCAGTGAGAATTGGAGAATTTTACACTTACCAAATGTAATCAATTAGGCAAAACATGTTTGGAGTCTTTTTTTTTAGCTTTGTACCAAAGCTGTGAAGCTAACACTGCTAACAAACACAAGGAGATACTACTTAATAATAATATTCAAAATCTTTCCCATAAATTCCCCGCTAAACCTTTCTTAATGCTCTCAAACCACATTAAGGTGGCACAGACCTGTAGAATGACAATGTGCTACAAAAATAAAGAATATCTACATTGCATTTCACCCTTTCACAGATTCCTCCGTATGTATAATAATGAGAAGTTTTGGGGAGCAACATTAGTGCCACAGCTCTAAACCTAATCAGAATAATTTGTTCACTAGACAAGGATGATCACAGGAAAGTGAATAAAAAGTCTAAATTAGATTTTTCACCAAACCATTTCTATAAGCAAAGTCCATTACCGCAGAGCATTCTTCTTTCCTTTTGTTTCACTCATGATAAAATGGCCTGTCTGTCTTAATGTCATCTGGCTCATTCTCACTCATGACTCATGCACAGTTAAGAAACTTTTACATTCATTCTGGACAGAAAGTTTCTAAGAACAGGAGAAGTCCTCAGACCTTGAAGGAGAAAATGCATCCTATTAGCACTGTCTCCTTCAGAGCTGGATACGGCTCCAGTCCCAGTGGATACTCTGTCGAAGTAATGGAGGTAGTTAAGGTCAAGTTGTGCATGGTACTTTGGCCAGGCAAGGTCACAAACTCGAGACCAACGCAGCTGCTCTTCACCTCTAATTAGTCTTTGTTTACTATGTTTTTCTCCACCTATCTGGAATTTCATCACCTCCTGCCCTTATGTTAAAAAAACACATTTTAAATCGGATCAATAATAGGGTGTTAAACAATGCAGGACTTATTTAGATTTGAGATGGTCATTACATTAGTCAGGTAATAGCCTAAAGATACAATGACTTATTGGCAGAGGGCTAAAAATACAATGAAATGTCTCACACACTGTGCAGACTACCTTTTGTGCGTATGTCAATAATTGTTCTGCTTCTGTGTGGGAAGTGAGTGGAACTGGCATTTTTTAAAACCTAATTAGACATCCAGGCAGGTGTTGCACAAACCTTTAAACATGCTAGCTGCCGCTGTTTTAAAAGTACTGGTAAATCTGCATTACTTGGCATACATAAATAGCAGTACAGTAACAAAAACTGTAAATAATGAAATGCTACCGCCAGTGTCATTGGTGAAAAGATTTCAGCTCCTTATCTTTTTCTGATGAAGGTAAAACGCTAAAAATACTTGTTTTACCTAGACTTTAAAAGATTCTGTGACTCTTAGCACCACACGCTTTTCATAATGGTTCACACCAAGCTAATCACAATTAAAAATTGGAATGATAGGCAAAATGCAAATAAAAGTGTGTTATATTATTAAATGCTAGAATGGGTTATTCTTAAATTTACTCTGACTTTTATTTCATTGCAGACTGCATGAACAAGATGGTTTATGTCAACTTCCTATCCTTCTTGCATTTCAGACCTGCAACACATTCCATTACATTTGTGACAGTAAAATATTTACCACTGTGTAGAGTTGAGATTCCTTCTCACAATATTTAAAACACTTAAAAAGGTTTTGACAATGAGTATATGAAGTGATGCAGTGTTTTCGGTTCTATTTTGTTCCATTTCTTTCATGCAAACATCTCTTAATGTTTTCAACAGCACATGTTTGTTGTAGTCATTTTTCATTTCCAAATTTTCCAAACATGCTTTATGTGTAAGGACTGGATTGGAAAAGGCAGCATATGATACTCAAAAATATAATTGTGCTTTTCTGCATTAAAGCTGCCATCACAAAACTATAAATTATCTTTGCTGGAGCTCAGACACAACCTATAGCATGCTAGACCCTGGCGTTTGAATTTGTTACTGACAACAGTCTTGGTAGTCCTCTTCGTCTTTGGTCTGAATCTGAAAAAACTGACTATAATACATGTTTCCACTGTGTGACTGTCCATCCCAGATAATTATGAACCTAGAGAAATCAAGACCACATCTGGAGATTGCTAACATGAGGCATCATTTTTGCACAGGTAAGATTTAACTTGCATATTTTTGGAGAAAGCCCTGCCAAAATGAATCCCTTGCCTGTGTGGTGACATCAACTATTGATGAATGACAGTGCATGATACAGTGCTGTGTGAGGGTTCACGGGTGTGTAGCTTGCAACCTTGCCCTTTACACAGTGAAATTACTCCACATTCACTGAATTGTTTAATTATATTGTGCCCTGCAGAGGGAGAACTATGTAAATATCTTCCAATCTTTCTTTTAGGAATATGTGTTGACAAAATGGAGATCCTTTGACCATCTTTGCTCCTCAAAGACTGGTAGCGGTGGCCTGGTGGGTAGAATACTTGCCTCTAGACCAAAAGGTAATGGGTTAAAATCCTCCCTTCATCATAGCACCTCTGGGTTAAGTCCCTTAACACCAAATTGCTCCAGAGAGACCATTTCCTGCAGTTAGGGAATGGAATCTGCTAATTGCTGTAATGATTGTTGTTACTGCTTTTGTTTCAAATCATGATTACAATCACCTGTTGACGTCATCTGTTTTTACTAGTCCTAATTGACCCTGTCCCAACTTTCTTTGGAATGTGCAGGCCTGAAATGCAGGAGTGGATGTATATTAACAAATTAAGTTGACCTTAATAAAACCTGAAATGTCTTCATACTGTTATAAAATACCATCCCAACTTTTTCTGATTTGGGATTTTAATGAGTGAATTCAACTATTTTTCCCTTTAAACAGCCACACATGAACCCATGCTCAAGTCAAAGATAGATAAACCCCCTAAGAACCGGGCTGCAGAGCAGGGAAACTACCTTTCTCTGGAGTGATAGAAGTAAATCTACCATCTGAGAAATGTGCTGGACTGGTGTTTGGCAGATTTCATTTAGTGGTACAATTTGTCACAATTGGTAATGGCAATCTGATGTTGGAATAGTGATGTTAATATTAAAAATGAATAAGTAACTGTCATGATGAATATGGTAATGTTTGAGGTAATCATAACACTGTCATGTTATTGGACATAATCTGCCATGACAACTCACAGCAGCTTATGACATCTGTCATGACATGTTTGTGGAATGAGCATGTCAAAGTTATATAGCAGAGTTTGCAACATTATCCAGCATTTCAACATGTGATGGAACGAGAAACGGCTTTTAGGCTGAAGACAAACTTCCACTTTTTAAAACCTTGGCTTTGGGTAAGAGAAATATAGTTTGGACATATAGTGGAAAGTGTGCTTTATAATTAGTGACTGACAGTAAAATGATACAGTCGTGATAAAGAGCATTCACACATAATATGAGGTCTGTATTCAGTGCATCTTGTAGAAATAAGGCTGATTGGTACATGCCACATAAAAAAATAAACAAATCCAGGCTTGTCACATCTCTACATTTTTATTGATGTGACTGAGCATGTTCTTGTATGTTGTATTGTGCACACACACGTGTGTGGGTAAATTACAGAGTGAGAGAAAAAGAATGCCTAAGCACTGGAGAGAAAGAGAAATTCTGTTCCCTCATGGCGTGTGGAATAGGGTGCGACAGAAGGTGCACGTTGATTGGTAAAGATGGAGTTTGCGACTGGAATGTGGCCTGTGTTCTCTGTAGAAAAAAGAAAAATGAGAACAGTGAAGTAAATTGCATATTAATTACATCCACTGAGCTTAAATCTAGTCTGTAATGGCAACCTTTAAAATGCACATGGATGATGATATCAGCCTTATGATAAAACTAATAGTGTTCGCTTTATTAATTGAGAGCTTAGAAATACAAAGGTGTGCTAAAATTTACTACGAGGTTAGTAAAAAGGACAGATATCATGCAAATATAAATCACTGTGCACATACATTTTTGACATGAAGACATGAAGCCTAAGTATAAACGTTTTACACTTTTGTGCAAGTTTGGAAGGAAACTTGATGTTGATTTGCATCCAGTCCATTTACTGGGAATTTGTCTGGTCTGCCAATGTTTGGGTTTAAAGTGTTTCAGAGCTGAAAATTAATTTTTTTTTTTTGTCAAATTTGTATTTTAGCCTCACATAACCATTGAAACAGCCCTGCTATATATGATCTTTTATTATGCTGACATTGGTTTTGAATCTTTGTATGTTTTGCTCAACCATAGTCCTGCATTTAACTCCTCAGACCACTCATTCTATTAGACAAACCATAAAACCTGGTCACAGGCAAAGGAAGTTAGAACCCCTTTTAGTTACATTTTATATGTTAACATTGGTGTGATTTTCGAAAAATAAGAGATTAGCACCCATTGCTAGGGAAATGAGAAACAACTGTATGTCTCAGCAAACACAGATGATAAACAGATTACAAATGATGATTGTGTAATAGACACAAAGACTGGATATCAGAGAAATGACTCTTGCTCAACTCAGAAGAATAAAAAAACAGCAACAAAAAAGTAGAGTTCCAAATTGTTGCATCTCGTTGTAAAAAATCTGTCACTTTTGACACATTCATTCTCCTCTGCCCTTTTTAGCTAGGCTGCTATATCGAGATATGCTGCAGCCTTGACATGCACCCTTTACAGTTACATTTTGCCCTCTGGAAATCTGATCTGCCTCTGCTTTTTTTTGTCTTCCATTCATTCCATGGCCCTTTTTGTCTGAAGGGAACCACAGTCCATCCGTCTAGCCTGGTCAGCCACCAACAGGGCTCTGGGTCACCACTCCAAACTGGATCTGCCATCACTGGGGACCCTTGCCCAAGTGTCCTGGATTGGTTCTGACTGCTCCCATGTGCTCCTACTCTGCATCCAAATGCTCAAAGTTCTGGCACCAAAGCTCTGGTTGTTCCTGCTGCTCTGGACTGGAGACACATAAAATAGCCCTTACACCGACCCCAACAGTAAATACTAACTGTAAATACTCTGTTAACCATAAACAGGCAGATGTTCAGCAGTGAAGTCTGTACACAAATGCCTCATTGTTAAGTATCTCCTAAGGGACATCTCTTCTAATCTTACTCACTCTCCGAGTTAACGAGAGGAGGAGAGGTTCCTCTTTTGAAGCTTGCTGTTTTGCGGAGTTTTTTGTCACTTCTGTCACCTTTGGCTAGTTTATGAGGGGCTTGGAATTGCACCCTTTACCCTTTTTATATAAAGCTGCTTGCGTCAAAAGTTGTAAAATGGTCTGTATAAATAAAAAAGAATTTAATACACTTTTATACATTGCAGAATATGCTTTAAATGGCCTTTAGGATCAGCAAATGCTGCTGTACTGAATGAAGTGTAAAAGGCAGATGGAGCTTCTCCTCCTTATGATGGAGGAAGAAACTTCTGAAGACAATAAGCCTCAAAAGGTGAACCCATCCTCCTCTCGCACCAAAAAGTGGAAACTTATTGCCAGTTCTTATTCACCAGTGACATACAGCTACTAGCTTTAAAACCAGCAAAACCCTTTTTTTATTTAGTCTCCCAGTGTATTATCCTTTTACTTTTATTATTCCTGTTGTTTTTATTTCTGCATATTATCATTTCTGTTCCTTAACCTATTATTTATGTTCTGTTTTCATGTTTTACTGGCATTTTCATGTATGAAATGATGGATGATTGAGGATGGAAGTAACACAATTAAACATTCTGCTGGTCTCATTCATCCAATCCAATCACCCATCACTATTTTACGTATTCAGATTCAAATTAGAACCACAGAGAAATAAAGAACACAACCAGATTCTTTTTTTTTTTATTCTTAATTTTTTATTCCAAAAACTTCAAAATAGGTTTCAAGTTCAAGAAAGTAGAATAAGCTTAAACACAATGCAAAGCATCATATACAGACGGATAAAATACATTTTATATACTGCAGACAAGCCATGTCGGGTATTACATATGTACAATATGTAAACTTGTATTTACAATCTTTTTTACATTTACAAAAAAAGCTTTGTTTCTATTTTCTCTTTGTATATATATATATTTATATATATATATATATACATTTATAGAGAGATTTTTTTTTTATATTCCCACTAGCATTTGTACTACAATAATGAAAAACATTTACAGATCCATTTTCTCTTTTTATATTACAAATGTATTTCCATAAAAATATATCTCTGTACAAAAAGTTTATTTTTTTGTTCATTTGTTCTCCTTTCTCCTTGTATTACTCACACCAGGCCAGTCCATTCAGGTCTTTTCACATTTTTACACTCGCTTTTCAACAACAACAACAGAAAAAAAAAACCCTTTTGGTCAAAGAGCATATAACTGCAGTCTGACTGTGTTCCTTGAGGCTTTGGCTAGGCAGAGCAGTCCTCTAAAAGCCACTCAAGGTTGGGCACTTCTCTCTTGCTGAGCAGAGAGGAATGCGTGGTTTGTTTGGGATTTTTTAAATATTAGTTTCGAAAAGGGACGTTTAAAACAGGAGGAAAAAGCAGGACTTGGAAAAGTGCATACTGAAGGTTTCAACATAGATCACTTAGTCCATGGAATTATTAGAATACATACTCTTGGGATAAAAATTATATCAATATAGATTATGTACAATTCAAAATATATTTATTAATATGGATAAATATCTTTCCTCTGTGTCATTCGGAGATTTCCTCCATTGATTCTCCATGTGAAGGTTTCGTTTAGTCGTGTTTTGATCGATGTAGTGCTCTGGGACACATGATGATATTTAGCTACTATATAGGCGACTGAAGAAACTGAGATACATTCACTGTAGTATGGGCATTTCCTTTTGAATGCAACTTTAAGTCTTCTCTTACTTCAACAATATGAGGCTTGAACCAATGAGCTTCTTGAGCAAAGTGTTTTCGACAAGTCTAGACACACTAACAGCTGAAAGTGTAGATCAACAAGGTGGTAGCTTTGGAATGGGCAAATTCTATCATATTTCCTTCCCAATAATATAAAAGTCAGATTAAACAGAGATATTTTGCCAACAGGAGCAGCTTGAAAAAAAACTGAAACAGTGGGGGTCTGACACTTGAACTCAAGTGGTGGGATCATGGATGGATAATCCTTCATGGCTGCCCAGGAGAGACAACGAGGTCTGGTTGGCGGTGATAAAGATGGACCCAAAGAGTAAGCCTTCATTGCTGCTGAAATAAATATGAGGGTCTCTTGCATGCCCCTGATTCATTCTAAATTACCTTTCTCAGCACAGTGAGGAAGGACTCAATGACATCATAGAAGAAGATAAAATCGATAGGGGATAGGTGGAAAGTAGGCTGGTCTCAAAATACAGTTACTGGCAAAACTGATATCATTTTGAAATTGTTAGATATATTTAACAGGTGAAAACTATACAATGAAGGCAGCACACAACTTTCACTTTGGTAAAAGAGTACCATGGATTTTCTATGAAAAACGCTAGATACTGTAAACCAGTGGCTGATTTTAGTAAGAAGGAAGAGACCCGCTACAGTCATCATAAATGAATTCCAGAGGAGTAAAGCAGATGTTTATATTTTGGGACAATTATAATGAGCAACAGATTGCCTGGAGCCTTGCCAACACACATATCTACTGGAAATTAATTCAAAGACTGTTTGCTTCCTATTTCTGTCTGTCTCCCTGTCTGTCTCTCTGTCTCCCCTTCGCTCTCGCTTTTTTCTCCCCAGCCATGTGATTGGGCTAAGAATAACACAAAGGCTTTAACTCCCAGCCAAACACAGCAGAGAAAAAAAGCTGTGGCTTTGAAATTCTCCCCTGGCAGTTGAGAGTTGTTTTTTAAAGCACCGATGTACAGTAACACTATCATAAATGGGGAGCTGGGGAAGACCAAACCTACTGTGAGCCAGATATTGTCCAAGAGACAGGTACCAAAATGGTGGTGCAACAGATGGGCAAGACCTTAAGAAACATCCAGAGGATGCCCTTCTTCTTTTAAACTTCTTAAGAGTCTCACAAAGCATAAAACATGAGATTAAAAAAGGAGGAGAAGAAGTCGACTTGAACCTCTAATCTAAAAACTGACTTCTGCCTGCGGTTAGCTTAAGAAAACCATAAATGTTAGATTTGAAAGTGTTTTCATAGGATTTCATGAGAGCAATTTAAATCCCAACAACAAAACCATAACTTGGGCCATCCATCCAATGCTCCTTTGTCCTCGCCTTTGCTTGTGTAGAACAGTCACTGGATATATATCAGAAAAAAACGGCATTTTACTGTTGGAAATAAATTGCTGGGGACACAGAGTCATAACGGACATATGATGTGTGGGGAAATAGCATATAAGTGAGTGCTGATGCCATCCACTGTGATAAAGCAATTTGAAATGCAATTATATGAGGGAAAGGAAGAAAAAAAAAAGCATCATATTCTGCAATGTGAAGTGAATGCCAATAGGTTTAAGATAATGTTCCTGCCAACCATTTTGCCTGTGAAATCACAGGGGAAATAAAATCTTTGCTTTTTCCATCAACTCACAATTGAAACAAGCACTGGGCAATATTATATTCACGAAGCTGAGATAAGCTACAGATTTTAAAAGTAATAAAATTGTAAAAGCAATTACCAAAAAGACACGTGAAACAGACTGAAAGAACAATACAGTGATTCTGTTCAAAAGCTTTTTTCCGTTGCAAATAATGTCAGGGACACGCTCATTGGAAATGCACGCCAATGGTAGTAGGCACTAGATAATTGAGGGCTTGGAAGTATGAAGGCTACACAACGCCAAAAATAGGCAAATCCAAGTGACAGAAGGGGACCAGCACATGAGTGTTCGGCTTGAGTTTACTATTCTGAACTGATTTTCCAGGCTGGGCCCCTAAACAGCAAGAGGAAGAAAGATGGCTCATCTTTTATAGACTAATATGTTGTCCTTCTGATATGAAAGAACTAGACGAGCTTAATGAATGTACGACAGTAAATGGAGGCACTGTGTCTGGGAGACATATGTTGTTCAAATGGGTCTCAAGCACAATCTGCCATGCACACAATGCTGGACAAGACCAAGTAAAACCAAGAAAATGGATTAATCCACTACACACAGTGGTCCCCTAACAATCAATTTAACAGAATTCTTCTAAAAGCCATTCATTTACTTGATGTTAGCCCTATTTATGGAAGTCTTCAGCATCTTCTACTCTAAGAGATTTTCCTTCTGCACATCATAGTGTAGAAGGAAAAAGCAGCCATCAGACAAACTGGTCTCCCCTGTTTTTGTCACTCAGTAACTGACCTTAAATAACATGCTAGAATTAGAGTGGGAGAAATATAATTATAAACATAGTCTTACATCATCGGTTGTTTCCATTTTCATAAGTGAATAGAGTGTTGGGAATGTGTCTTGTGTCATCTCCAAAAGTCATCCCAGGTAGTTTTAACCAAGTTGTACAGAGGTGTTTATATACATTGCCAGACTTGTCCAGGATGTACCTTATGAGTGAATGCACACAGTGAGAATGGTATGAGTGGGGAGGAAGTGTTCCAGGACCATTTAAAACCACACTCCTGTTTTAGGTGTTGATTTTTACTCTATCTAGACTCAAAGGCAGACCAAATTTGCACCATGTCTATTCAGCTTTGCATTGATCTTGCGCATTGCTAGAAGGCAAGGCTTGGAGATATGACCAGGCGTAAACAGGCTACGTGCGTTGTATGTTGCCATGTTTGTTCCTTTTGTTGCAGTTTGCTGTTTTGTTTGCGCTGAAGAAAGTTCAGTTCACAGCCTTTCCACAAAGAAAGGTGAAGTGATTAAAACAGCAGACATCAGTGCTCCCCCTGGGGAATTCCCAGCTAAGGAGCACTGCTTCTGAGAACCAACTCTGTAAGCCCGCAGGCTAGAGCACCCAGAACCTTCCATTACTGCTGGCTGCCTTTTTAAATATCAGTGAACGGCAATCAGGACATCCACCGCAGACTAACAGAGGGGTGGGGGTGAGACAGCACTGCTCAGATGGCCCACATAGCGGAATGCAGATGCTATCCAAGTCCTGAATGTACATCACATTTCCTTCTGTAAATACAGGACCAGCAAAATAGTAAAAAAATAAAAAATATTAATAATAAAAAAACAGAATTCAAAGAAAACAAACTGCCTAAAGTCAGCCTTGCTTGGTCCCCCATTCCCACCCACACAGACAAATAACTTTCAGCATTTCCTTTTATATTCTTTTCCAGCGCTCTCCTCAGGGGCATGTACTGGCTCTTCAATCTCAGCCAGCAGGAGTGGCGAAATGCTGCAGAGGGAACACTCCACGCTCCAGGCTGGAACGAGCAGAGCGAGGTGCTAGCTATAGAACCCTTGTCTTCTAATAAGCCTCAGAATCTCATTCTACTTCAATTCACGCTCTGTGGCTTCAGGTGAAAATTTCATAGGAACTGATAGTGAAACTGTCAACCAGAGAGGCCCAGTAATGTGAACAAAGTCTGCCGTGCTTATGTGTAATCTTGCAGCTTCTATGTGCAAGAAAAAAAAAAACAAGAAAATGGAGAGCAAAAAAAAATAAATAAAAAAAAACAGAAAATGGAACCGGAGCTCCAACCGTCCGGGGTGTTCCTCTCGTTAGTTCGACCCACTGTAAGCCTCTCCACACATCCCTGTTCATTCAGAGAAAAAAACAGCACAGCAGGCCCCTTGCTACTGAAAGCCCAGTATGAAAATAGTCCACTGCGCATTTCTTTTCCTCTCTAACTTTTTTTTTTTGGCAAGTGACAGAATTTTGTGTCACAGTCCTCCCCCTCTGCCATGCCAAAGTTCCACAGGAAGCTCTTGCAAAAAAAAAGAATAAGATAAAACAGAGAAACAGCAGATGCATGTAAAATCAGGTAGAGGTTCGGCGAGCACACGTTGCTGTGGTCGTCTCTGAGGAACGTGTTTGTGTATTTTCCTGTTGAGTTTTTTGTTTGTTTGTTTCCTGCCTCATCATCAGGGAGTGATCTCTTTTTTTTGCTATACTTAGAATCTGTTAAAAATGAAAAAGAAAAAAAGCTTCCATTCTTCTCTTCCAGCCCACCCATGCAGCCCGTTGCTGCCTGGGGGCCACTCGTGTGGGCAGGGGGAATAAACTCCTCCTCAACCTGCGAAGACGGGGATGAACGTATATGTAAAGAAAAGAGAAGAGGCAGAGGAGGAAGAAAGGAGGAGAGAAGAAAGATGGAGGTGTCAAATAGATCAGAGAAGGAAAGGAGGCAGAGGAAAAAAGGGAAGACCGAAACAGAAGTGCTAGTTAAAATCACAGGAGACAAATGATATCTCAAGAGTAGATCGCACGCAATATTAAGACAGGGGTTTAAATTACTTTCAGGTGGGACTGGTTAGGTTAATTTGTAAAAAGAATGAGATTTTGGCATTATAACACAAAGGGGTTAAAAACTAATCATAAAAACCATTTGTGCACAAGAAAAAAACAGATTTCACTGTATAAGAATTTACTTGATTCAAATATGAGTAAAATGTAACACGTCTATAACTCTGTAAATGCACTATTAAAGGGATAGTTCACCGCAAAATGAAAATTTGTTGTTTATTTGCTTACCCCCAGGGCATCCAAGTCGAAGGTGACTTTGTTTCCTCAGCAGAAC
>JBBKCR010000134.1:13578041-13589465 GCA_037577295.1 Ladigesia roloffi
TATATATTAAACTGTACATATCACCTATGCATTTTTTGTTTCATTTCATTCATATCAGCTGGGGTCTTCTTTCTTCTAGCAAGAACACAGCTGAATATTAGAATAAAAGCAAACAAACAAGTGAGCAGTAAAAAGTATCAAGATGTAAAAAAA
The DNA here is from genome assembly GCA_037577295.1 of Ladigesia roloffi. Lineage (NCBI taxonomy): Eukaryota > Metazoa > Chordata > Actinopteri > Characiformes > Alestidae > Ladigesia > Ladigesia roloffi. The sequence continues at coordinate 13,578,195 of JBBKCR010000134.1, forward strand.
AAAAAAAGAGCCAAACCAGGTATTTGATGGAGACAAAAAAATACATGGTTTGGTAAAACTGGGCTTCCATGTGGAAAGACGTCTAGAAATACTTTGCCATACATAAAACCACCATTTACTGTATTAATGTTGTTTGTATTTGTTGTAATGATAGTATTTTAACACCAACTTAACACCACTGCCCAGCAGTAAACAGCTTTTAAACATAATTTTCTCAGGTGCTTAAGACTTTTGCAGAGTGTTGCATTCCATCACTTCAGTGTAGTGCTTTTGAATTCTACTACAGATAAAGTTGGTATATTGGACTATTATTTATTGGCTAAGCTTTTATCATGTAGAAATATTATGGTGACATTGTCCCACTGCCCTTGTAAACATAATAGCAACTAACCCAAATATAAATTAAATTTGTGACTAAAATAAATCACACACACACACGCGCACACACACACACACACACACACACACACACACACACACACACACACACAGTATATTTGTAGTTTTTGAGAGATAGTTTGCTGTCTTTTGCCACTGATTCATAGATTCATCAATAATAATCCATACTTTGTTAAATTGTAAATATTATTGTGAAGCTTAAAAGTTTTGAGCTCTCTAGGTACTCTTTCCCATCAGAGGTTTCTGTCTTATATTTTCATCCACATTGTTTACATGCTGTTTGGAATCAAACAGTTGCTGTGGTCCCGTACATGCAGCTGATTACAAATGTTCACAAGTGCACTGTTAAGTTATTTTGAGTGTAATTGTATTTTACTACACTTAATTCTGTGTAATATAAAGATAAAAACAAAAAATGTATGTGCTACATTGTTCCGAATGTATAGACAGCAACCCAGATAATAAAAAAGACCCTTTCTGTTCAGTTGTAGTTGTTTAAAGTGTTTTAACTGTCCCACTGGAAGTTTTTTTTTTATCTGCAGGCAATAATTTAATTAGTCTTCCTGGCTACATACTACTTATAGATTCAAATAATACCTAAATTATAAGAAAACAAACCTGCTGTCCTGATACCATTATTTTGTTCGTCCTGTAAAAATATCTTAAATTTACATATGTAGTAGATGCTACCCATTGCAAATAGCATTCATTAAAATTAACTAAACAATACAGCCTGGGTTCTACACCCAAACTTTGGAGGATTTTCAATAAGACTACTAATTAAAGAAAAGAACAAATCAAAGTTGCACTGTAAAATATGTACAATATTAAATAATGAGGTTTCTCAATATTTGAAATGGCCTCCAACATTCTGTTTCCTCACTCCTGCCTTATATTTGTAAAGTGTTGCCTTCCAGTCTCCTGTAGTTGCTGTCTGCATGTAACGATCAGACAGGTTGGCTGGATGTATGAACATGAAGCTTTTATTACAATTGGCGAGCTCAAGGGAAAACTGGATCAAACAGGCATGAGATCGGACAACAGCCAACTGCATATCAGAGACAAGGTACTGCTCGCAGTCAGGCAACAGACAAAGACAACCAGAACACAATCAAAATGGATAGACTATTCAAAGATGATGCACTATATTAAATGCCAGGCATATCTTAGTGTAAGATAAAACATTGTACCAAGAAAATGAAAATCATTACAATTAACCTCCACAAAAAAACAAACTTCAAAGCACGCTTATAGAAAATTCAGGGTCAGAAGTACAGTTCCAGTACTAAAGATGTCTTGAGGTCAAAATATGCCCAAACAATGTGAATTTAATATTTGATTTACTATACAATTACACAAACTTGACAAAGGCCCACCCACAAGCAGTGAGCTCCTTGAGGGGAAGGGTTAAAAAGATGTCAGCGAACTCCAGACAATGTAGAATATGAAATTTAGTGATAGAGATAAAGGTCTTAATATTTTAACTTCCTTCACATTCAACATTTTACACAGGTGCAATTCCATTATGTCTAAGGTGTGAAATAACACAATCTACCGTGAAAACTGTGGTCACTTCTTTTCCCCCCATACAATTGAGCTGAAACAGTGCTACCCTGTGGGTAAACCAGCTTTCATTACTTATTTTAGGCTCGCACTTCTGTCTGACAACCATGTCTACTGCAATTGTTAAAGGAAGTTTCTCAATAACATGTCTTTTGAGATCTGAACAGCAAATTTGCACCTAGTTTATAAAAGCTGAGGAAAATCCATGCAAAACCAGACTTTACACTTGGATACAACTTTAGTCATTTAAGTGGAATATGAAATGAGCCATGTGTCATACCTCCATCCACTATTTTGCACTTGCTTAAATCTGAAGTGCACTTTGTAAACATAACCCATAAACCTTGCATTTTGGCTCAGTGAGTTACTGTTGCAGAATGCGTCTGTTTTGGTCCTTAAATTGACACAAAGGTTTAGCACATTGGGTCTTACAATTTAAGGCCATGTCTAACTTGGTAAACAACACATGCCGATGTTTGTGGTCTTATTAAACTAGCAGATGTATTAAGTGCCTCTGGACCTGAGTGGGTGTTCCTCAGGGATCTTAGGTCCACACTGAAACCACAGTTGTTCAAAACTGTTTGTTTGTTTTATTTTTTTGTACATGCTCTATTGCATTGTATGTGAAAAAGAGGAAACTTGTTTTTTAACCATCAAAACTACATGTAGTCAGTGTATAGTTCCTCAAAATAGTTAATTTTTTAGACAACTGGTTGCATAAGGCGAAATGAGTAATATACCTAATCCAGGCGAGGGAGTAAATGTTTTGTGGAAAGGATAGATGATCCTACTCAGCTGCCAAGAAAGCCCAAAGAACTCTTTACAGCCAAGCTTTGGAGGTGCCAAGGAGGTAATATTGGACAGAGTTATGAGGCATGACGGCAGGAATTAAGGGCCATAGAGATACTGGTCGAAATCCCAGAATGGAGGGCATTTCTGTCTTGTCCATTAGATTCTGAACTTTCATAGTCTGCACTGAAGTAAAAAATTGACACAGTAAAAAGGAAGCAACTTGGAAGTGCATCAGACTTGTTAATAACCCCACACTGACAAAACTTAAAAGACCCAGAAATGTCAAACCACAAACTGAAAGAGAGTCTTATTTGCTGTGTCATTCCTATAACAAAGCTAAAAGAAAGGAGGGATAAAGTGTAAGGTGTAATGTTCTTTGAAGAAGAGCAGACCTGAATTCCTGATCCTTCTGGCACAGTTATTTTCCACACGCAGCTCAAAGTGTTCAGGTACGGCTCGGGGTAACCAGGAGACAGGATGGTGCCGGTGCGCTGGGTCAGGTTTCCCCCACATGGCACTGCGGTTTTGAGGAAAAGGGGAAAAAAAACAACAACACAGGAGTCAAACACATCAATGTATGCTTGGAGTGTAATTCCCATCAGTCTCTCATTATTACTGCAATTCAGTTTTATTGCAATAGAATGTTATTCAGCACACCTTTTCCCCATGTATAGAGAAGTGGCCACACACAAAAATAATCACTTTCTCCCATAATGGGAACATAATATCAATGCATAAATATCTTGTTTCCATCCTTTGATTATGTTGTGATCCCTGTTTAAGGATCACTTCCTCTAAAGTGACATAATTTATAGTCATCCGATATTATTGCATTGGTTCTTGCCCTTGACATAAGCATATTATTGTATTTTTTTCAATAGGAATTATACAGAATATATTGCATAGACTACGCCTATGTGACTGTAGAGATTAAATACTTCTAGAATACATAAAATGAAATAAAATAAAGAACAATACAGCAACAAAACCAGCTAATTGTATTTTAGCCAAAAATAACTTAGACATGTCTAAATTAATTTCCACGTTTAGAATGAGACACCATGGTGCAGAGTAAACTCTTGCACACACACATGCCCCCTTATGACGTCTACATTAAAAAGATAAGAAGTTCCTGGAGCTCCCATGGCAAAACATCTGGTGGCTGCATTGGAGCGCACAGGTAAGCATCTGTAGCATCTGTGTTGTGATTGTGTATGTGCAGGCCACTGCACAGGATACCTGCAGCAGCATGAGCACCATTCTGCATGAGGGTATAGCACTGGAGGCCATGGCTGCTGGCCCACATCTGTGTGCTGCTGCTTGTTAGGCAGGCAGGAGAAGGCATGCAAGACAGGGTTCTCTCAGGAGGAGAACACTCCAGCCTATTTACCATCTCTCCTCCAGGAGCCCCACCAGAGCTCCGGCGTGAAACAATCTGCCAGCTAAACTGTCACACATCTCTAACCCTCTCAGGTACAAGTGGTAAAGAAGCTGATGCAGAGGCTTTACATCCAGCATGCACACACTACCTCAGTTGGGATGATAAAAAAATTTGGGCACCCCAGTGTAGTCAACGGTCCAGTGGCATTTCTAATCACTTTTCTAAAATACCCTACAGGGGGGATGCTTAAATGTGGCAATTTACTTCCCAGTTTCTATTTATTTACTTAGATAGTTAGTTAAAAAACAACTAAAAAACTAAATCAAATGTGTCAATTTTTAGGCCATACTAATTATGTTTCCAATACGTTGCATTCAGTAATTGACCAGTAACTGTACAATCAAATATGCACATGTGTGTTACATAATACTACATCATAAAGATGGGCTTTATGATGAAATTGTACTTGGTAATCAATAGATTCTTATTCTGCATCCATACCACTTAAAAAGTTATACCATAATGTGCATTTTCCAAAAAACAGGGAGTGGGCATTGCACATTAGCACTGTAAAACATTCAAAGAACATGGTATGCTCTACATTCAAGACCCCTAGCTGAGCACTGTTGTCTGTGGCATTACATGTATGCAGTGAGGGGCTTTCTCACCAATGCAGCTGGGGATCGTGCTGTTCCACTGGGCCAGAGCATTGGGGACCGTCAGGCACTCGATGGCACTGGAGCCCTCTAGTGTGTATCCCGCATTACACTCGAAACGCACCAAAGCACCCACCGCGAAGTTGTTCCCTGTGCGTCTCCCATGCCTGGGCTCTGGGACCGAGCTGCACTGAGTAGCACTTGTTCTTGGTACAGCTAGCAGAAGTGAGGGAGCGCCAAATTAGCATTACAATAACTCCCCAGTCAAATTACAAAAGTTAAATATGAAAAGATTTGAAAACATTGTGCAATATTATATAAAAGAGACAACAAGCATGTTTTTGTTCTAGTTTTTGTTAGTTCTTGACAAAAGAGCATCAAAAGTGGAGCACCAAATGTGGACACAATGCAAACTTATATAAATAGATAATGGATCTTTATCAAAGTTTACTAATAGACATGAGTTCAATATGAATCAATATTAATATTAATTAATTGATGCCCAGAGAAAACACTTTTTAAACATTGATACACGTTGTCTCACTTTTTCCATTAAGAACACAATAGGGAAAGGTACAGGCCCATGATTACAGCAGGCTGAGGAAGTGGAATGGTATAATAATACCACCTCAGCTCCTAAAAGCCAGGTCATCTATTATAGAGATAGAGTTAGGACATGCTGTGAGGGAGGCCCCAGAACAGCCACTAAGGTGCACCACATTCACTGTGTCATTTGTTAATCTGTGTGTGTGGAGGTACGTGAGCATGCTTTAAATAATTCCGCCCTTCTCCCTCTTCTGGGACTATAAACTGATGCTGATGAGAATCTCCGGCCTGTGGGTGGTAGCTATGATAAAGGTGTATGGGTGGTAGGTGAGACAGAGGCTGACAATACAGAGCAAACTAGTTTTCTAGCAGTACCTTGGTAGACCAGATGGAAGCCTTTGGAGGTCGACTGTCCTTTAGAGGTGAAACGAATAAGTATCTGGTTGGAGGTGGCCAATGGAAGGGACTCACCTGTAAGACATGAAAAATGATTTTAAAAATATTTAATGATATTTCTGTTGCACCAAACTCCTCTGGCAATATATGATTCACCCATTCATACAAGCATCTACCTACATAACTCCCTATCTACTGCAACAAAGGACCCATATTGTGGGTCCATATTAGAACACATATTAATTGTACATTATAAATAAAGGTTGCTGGGAAAAAAAACTGCATAATAGAGGAATATAGGAATGTCATAGGTAATGTATTGTCCATTTGTGATTACAACAATTTCACATTTACAGAATCCAAAGAAAAGCAAGTGTGCCTGTTAGATAAAGTCGTTCGTCATATAGAATTACGAATACATAGCATTTATTTCCTGCATGTGACAGTTTGATGGAGCAAGTAGAAGTGGAGTAGCGAAGGAAATCAAACAACTAAAGTCATCATTATTGTTACCAAGCGATAAATAGTCAACGACTTTTTTCGATGTTGGTGGAAGATATCGCATTCAGGTGTCAATGGTTAATTTTCCCAGCTCATACGTTTGTGAAACAACAGAATGAATGCTGGTCTCTTGGGCTGGAGACAAATCTCCTGAGAGCCGCCTGCATTCCGGCTTTCTTCCTCGCTGCCAGGTATTTACTGTATCCCCTCCCACGTCAGGTAGACATCCCCTGCAGATCTCATTACTCAACATATGCTGTGTGTTTCATTGTGCGTGTGTGTGCATATGTGCAAACACACAGCGGACTGTGGGGAGGTGCTGCGCAGTGGATGTGAATCTTCCTCGGGGCTCCGCTGGGCATGATGAGAGTTTTTTTTTTTGTTGTTGTTGCTGGGATTCAGCACTGACAGATTCCTGCAGTGACCACAGACGAGAAGCACCGCGCAGGCTGCACAGTCGTGGCAGGCTTTGGGTTACACTAACACCGCCACCTGAACCTGTGGCATGCTGGGAAGTTATTAATGCAGGTCTCTGTGGGCAGCTGTCAGAATGACAGCTAATAATCCGTACCAGGGTGAGACGCGGGGAAACCCTGACTAGCGATTTATTTACACCTGCAGCTTATTTCAGCCATGCTATTATTACCGGCATGGCCGTGGTGCTGGAGCAGCACTGTAATCCTGTGTATTAAGTACTAAAATAGACAGACAGTGATGCAATCCTTGATAACATCTTCGTGAATCGTCCATTCACCAAGAACGGAGGTTTAAAAATGTGTCTGGCATTTCGAATTTTCATGGGTAAGCCTGCACATGAATGTAGATTTGCAAAGACAAAAGTCTTTCCCTGCTTTCTAAGGATTGCTGCACATTTGTTTATGATTAATAGCATTTTATATAAGAATCAATCAAGCATTTAATACTCATTAGACTGCAAGAAGAAAGAAAAATGGAACAGCATACTGAGAAGCTTGAAATGCAAACTCGGGAGAGAAGGTGGGGGTGTGAGTGAATTTCACAAAAGCAACTCAGAGGAAGAAGTACTTTAGGAACAGTGGCAAAGCAGAAAGATAATCAATCACAGGCAGAAGGATCAAGCTGTGTGTTAAGAATTAGTCTAAGAAGGACTGCCATTTTTTAACCAAAGGGTGTGGGAAGTTGAGTTTGGTTTGTTTATAGTGGACAAAAATGAGCTGCCGTTTTAGCCCACAGACAGGAACTCACTCCAAAGAGACCAATCATCGGGAAGGGAGGTACTGGTAAACATGATCATACAGAGGAAGTCAAAAATTTCCAGAATGGGGATAGGAAACTAATGAACTAGAACTAGTGAAAGAAATAGGGCAAAAATTATAATACATTCATGCACAAGGCTACTCCTGGACCAGTTTAACCTGTGAATCGTACACTGTGAATCGTATGTCCATGACATTTGCTTGTGGATAAACTGTGAGCCAGCTTTAGAATCGCTTCACATTTGCGCATTAAATATAATATCAGCTAGGCTGTAGTGTCATTTTTTTCAGATTTTCTTTGTAAAACTGTAAAATTTTAGGAACAAAACCTGATAAATGACACAATAGTCAGATTTAATACATGGGCTATCTGATATCATAATTACTGTCCAAGTATTTGACTCAACTCTACACACCATCTGGTTGCAAGACATGGATCGTGATTACATGGGAAGCGGCTTCACAGTCCTAAATTAAAATTCAGCTTCATAGTTCATCCATAAGCAGCCAATATGAAGTTTTACTATGTAAGATTCTTCTCAAAGTGAACTAAAACATGGAAATATGTTGTCAATGTACACACTATAAATGAGGAAAAGATAGACAAACAGAAAATCATAGCACCGTTTAAACTGGATTTTAGATTGTTAAGGACGTGACGGGCATGCGTATCATTGGTACTATAAAAATTCGGGAGACACATTAACTGTATGCTTTTTCATAGCATATAATCTGGCTAAATCTTCATCACAGAAATCACAGAAGTTGGAAAGTTTCTTTACAATGTTTATTTTCATACCTAACCTCCTGTGTTTATATTTCAAAAAGTAAATTACTCAGGATTGTGAGAAATTATTGTTCAGGTTTACTGCACTAATGTGTGTTTACATATTTAATTAACATATTTTATTTTATTTATGGCAAAAAACACAATCACTGCTCAGATCATTCTTTTCAGCAGTTTGATTTTGCCCAATACGGTTTTTTCAAAGAGTTTGACATCCTGCTGTTCATCACTGATTTGTTTTTCCCCTCAGAACTCTGGTTGGTTGGATCATTTAAGATTTGTTCCTAATTAGGATTATTTAGGATTTCCAACCTGGCCTTTAGGCATTGCTCAATACCTTTAATCATAAAACATATTTTCATTCATTTGTAGACAATAGAGTCCACGTTTAGATTCAATTTCTATCATTTTTCATTGCTGTCTGAATGTAAAAAACTAATGTCATAAACAGAGTGTGAATTCACCACATGAACTGCACGTGTGCACAGGGGAGATGTGTCGCCAGGGACAACACAGGAGCCCAGAAGGAGGAATGCTCTGATGCTCTGCGTCAGCAGCCATTATAAAGCTTGAGCGTGTTGTTTGTGACTACAGGGCTATTAAAATGCGTCAGAGTTGATGCTAACAAGGTTTTTGTCTGACCTCTTTTTTTTCTAAGCCAGAACTGTTTAACTCTGCATTAGGCTGCCTGCTTAACTTTGCTTCTATGAGTCATTAAGTTATGTTGACTACAGAAACCCAGTGTTTTCCCCCTCTTGGCTACAATGCATCCTGATAATTAAGAAAGAATCATCCACGCACGTTTAGCACTGCGCTAAACAGCTGGAGACCCAGAGAGGCAAATTTAAAAGGCCCAATTCAACTGGTTAAAACTGCAGGGGGACTGATGCTATAAAAAGCCGCAGATTTTCACAGCACTATGAAATGTATACAAGCTCAGCGCCTGTCACTTTGGAAATGAATCCACCTTATGAATTTAGCCTGTAATTTGTCATCCCCATATGTATCTGCTGCAGGTGTGAGAATGCATCACGATGCAGTGATCTTAGGGTGGTGACTCAACATTTACTTTCAAATAGTAGAATCAATTACAATTATTCATAACATTAGTCATTAACTCTGTTGAACCAAGCATATTGCCAGGAGAGTCATTCAGAGAGTATGGTGGGGCCCTTTAATTAATTTAAATGTGATGCCAGAGGAGTTATGCCATCCACACTGGATGTTTTCGATGAGTAACTGCTTCAGATTACCGAATAAAGGTTCACTATTTGATTGTATGTGCTGTGATGTTCTCTTTGTGTGCAAGCTCCTTTAGAGCTCATTTCAGACAGGTAGTTTATTCCTATTACTTCTGTATTTTCTTGCTTGTGAAAACAAAATTTAGTGGACAGATTTCCAATGTTCAGCTCAACATGCCTGGGGAACACGATTTGCCAGTGGTGATACATTGGCTAACAGGCGCTCCTGCTGGCTATCATGAGAGAATGGTCCTCTCTTATAAAAGAATGGTCCTTTATTGTATGAGAAAATGATCCTCTCTTATAAAGGAGGCAAACAAACCCAAATAGACCAGGAATGGGTGTGGAATCGCCGCAGATCAAACTTCTTTTGATGATGGAATACACTTAGACAGTTGCATCACTGGGAAGTCGCTAATTCTGAATCATGCCAGTATTGCTAAATTGAATCATGAAACCAAGATGCCCTAGACCGACAGGTAGTAGTGTGTAGGTACACAGTAAACTGGGGGTGTGCTGACCTGAGTGAGCACCAGAAAGTGAGCTCAAGACACGGGCATGCTGGGTAGGACCATCATACACCTCCACCACATCATTCAGTGCTGTCTGGAAGAAGGCGAACTGGCTGAACACCACTGTGGAGGGCAGAGAGAGAAAACATGTTCAAGACAAATGAAGGAATAGCATTTTTGACACTAACACTCATGACCACACAGATGGGAGCATGATTCAGTAAAGGAGTGTCACTGGAACATGTGGTACCTAATCACACAGAACCACCTGTGTCTCCGGTACGCACCCTGGCGTTCAGCAATGTGATTTGCCAGACATGAACCACAAAAAACAATTCGGTTCCGTGGTTCCACTTGATGAAGCACTCAGCTTCTCCCTTAGGTTCAAAGTCATTAGACTGCGCCAATGAAAATGTGGGCCTTAATTATCTCTATTTCCACACTGCTCAACTCAGCCCAGAGAAAAAAATGCTCCTGTTTTGAATTGGCCACTGCCGGGATGCTGCAGGGCCCTCCAAATCGCCCAAACGACCTCCACCTTTTATGGATCAGACAACAGTGTCCTGTGGTCAAGTAGCACCTGCTGGGGGGAAATGAGGGATGACAATAATCACAAGCCCTGCAGCAGCCGCTTATTTCTCATTAGCCCTCTTCAGCAGACGGAGGGAGAGGGAAACAGCAAGAGACTCCATATGATGCAGGCTTTAGTAGTGGGACAGGGGCTTAATTGGATGGGCCACTCTAGCTGCTTTGTAGATATTATTTAACTGAAATTCATCTAAATCCTATTCAGCTAAACAGAACCTCAAAAAACAACACTCATTAACCCTAACCTGTCATTTTAACACTAAATCTGACTCTGTCACAAGACCGTGACTGCAGGCACAAGAGTACAGGTTCAACATATGCAGCAGGTTATGTAGTGAATCATTTGTTGTTGGATGAATAAAGACATTTGTATTATCCTTAGAGTTCCCATGTTTTTAATACACTGCAAGGCAAGATAATCTCAGGAGGTAGCAATTAAATAGTAATATATTATTCTGTGCATGCTGTGCAGTCCTAACGTGCAAGTCTCTTATATACCGTAGTCCTTCGGCACGGTCACTGAGTAGAGACACGTCCTTCCACTGCTGTAGTTTCCAGGATAACCAGGGGAGAGCACTACTCCCTCTAGCCCTGAGTACTGACCACCGCACAGAGCTGAAAGAGATAGAGAGAGAGAGAGAGAGAGAGAGAGAGAGAGAGAGAGAGAAAATAGA
>JBBKCR010000134.1:13589565-13609250 GCA_037577295.1 Ladigesia roloffi
AGAGAGAGAGAGACAGAGAGAGAGAGAGAGAGAGAGAGAGAGCGAGAGAGAGAGAGAGAGTGAGTATTACACACTAATTTTCTGTCTCCCCATCTCCTCTGCAGTGCACCCTCATTCTGCTGATCTTAAATTACTTTCCTTGTCTGATTGCTGAGCTGCTCCTGTGGATGTCGCCAGTATTTGCTGAAAAGAAATTGCAATGTTTTCAAAATGTCTCTAGGTTAGCCTGCAGAGACATGCCTCTCCCTCTCTCCCAGGAAACAGTGCGCACAACAGTACCTTCCACTACTTAGCTGGCACCCACACAGTTTTTTGCAACTTTTGTGACATTAAAAGTGCATACTACTAGAGTTTAGAAGCATTATTTTCAATAATCTGAACAAAGGTGGCTGCATGAAATGATTTGCATATGCTGGTCTTGTGCAGCTTCCCAGATGTTAGATCCTAACTACAATGAAAGAAAAAAAATGGATGGATGATTGTTAATATATGGAAAATCGTATAAATAAATAAATAAATACTGTGAGTTCAATGCATCATGCATTCATGTCAGGCACCCCATCACCTCATCTCACAGCTCAACAACCTTCACTACTCTCAACGTTGCAGTTCAGGCTAAAAAAGCAAATGACTAACAAATAATGTGTGGGAGGGCTAAAATGAATAGAAGCAAAAATATTCAGTCCAAAATGTGCAGGAGGAGCTTTGTGTGCAATAGAGGGATACAGAGTTTAATGAATCATGTAAAAAATTTCCTTTTTTTCCAGAGTAGCACCATGTATCTGGCCTAGTCTTCCCTGGAATATTCACTCTGTTTTCTCTCATCCTTTCCTAATAAACAGCTTTATGTATTTTTGATTCTATAATTAAGTATTTCGGGTATTCAGAAACAGTCTGAATATAAGTGTATAATAAATAAAATTGGGAAATCTATTTTACTATTCATGAACCTCTGAATCATAGCTTGAGCTTATAGTTTTATTAGTTCATTAAATAACTTGTTCAGCAAAATACTGAAGTACTATTTTATTGAATGCATTTAATATATAAAAACAAAAAAAGGACGTTATGCTGTAATAATATCTGATATTGACACTCAGGTATTGGAGCACATTAAAAATAAGTTTACCTATGCACACAGGTTTTGGTTTGTTCCAGCTGGGTTTGCTGTCTGACCCCATGATGCAGGTGAGAGTAGAGTCTCCCTCCAGAGTATAGCCGTTATCGCAGTAGTAGGTGACCGTGGAGCCCAGCTTCAACTCCGTGCCAATGCGTGTTCCGTTCCGGACGAGGCCTGGCTCGAAGCAGGACTCTCTGGGGTTTTCTGTAGCAGAAGGAGAAGGGGAGAGGGATTGGAGGGGGACAGAAAGGGTGACAGAAAGTGGGTGATTTATTGGCTGTTTGTTAAAATCAATGATCTTGCACTGCTAGTGAAGCAGCGATGGCTCCAAAGGCAGATAAAGGTCAGCGCAGGAACAAATATGTTGATCCAAAGAAAAGGGCTTCTAATTGAGATAAGAGTCTAAATAAGTGCACAAAGATATCTGCACAAGAAATGACTAATAGAAACATAAATTTATATAGTGAGAAACTTAGAGCTAATGATATTTGCCCCAACCCAGTGTATAGACGGGGCTGCGCTTGAGGCCGGCATAGGAGAGATTGAAAGTGACACTATGCTGGATCGAGCCCTGCTGACTACACAGAACAGTCACTCATGGATCAGGCTTCTGTGCAGTGTACTGTGTTTGACGACTTGGGCCCAGATTAGAAATCAATCCCAGTTCCTACCTGGCCACATGCACAGGGAAAAAGAGAGTGCAGCTTAAACAAAAGCTTTTCTTTGTGTGCCTCTCTGAATTTCCTTTAAGGTTTCAGTGATATTTCTCTTGTTTGTTTTGAGCCATGACACAAAATGTGTATCTCTGTTTGCTAGCTATCCATAGCTTGACCTGCATCATCTTAAAATTGTCACCCTTTCTTGTCTTAAAAAAATCTCTAAATGTAGCGAGATAAGATTTCTTTATTGTGTTGGCAGTAGTGATGCGTGGGTCGTCTTGTAACCCGCGGACCCCGTGGGTAACCCGCGGGTCGGGTTGGGGCGGGTAAAGGATTTGTCGATTTATTTGCAGGGCGGGTTGGGGCGGGTTATTAAAAACAAAATTAAATAACAAATCCAATCTATAGACTAAAATGTGTATCATTATCTTGTTATTAATATGATCTGATTTATCATTCATATTCATAATCATATGTTGGTGCCAGTTTACAGAGTATGTCTATAATGGTCGCGGGGGCGGGGCGGGGCGGGTTGTAAAAATAGATAATGTGGTGCGGGGCGGGCTGGGGCGGGCCAAATAATTTCATAAAAGCCCGCGGGTTGGAAAAATACCCGACCCGCGCATCACTAGCTGGTATTACTTTGCAGTACTTTGATTTGTTAAAACACAATGACATAACCATGCCATAAACATGTCCGGCACGGTGACATATTCTGTCATTACCATTCATTTGCCATAATGACAAATGGGAGTGTTAATGTGACACTGATGTTCACAATCTTTCATGGCACATTATTAATGTAGTACAGTATAAGGACTACCCATCACTCCAAATTATTCTTATTTTCCAAGTAAAATGTTTTCAGTTCAATGTACGTTTTCATTCATTTTATTATTCTTGATTGCTCATTAAACATTTAGTCTAGATTTGCTCAAGCTCTAGCATTGCAATTTTGCAACTTAACATTTTTAGCCCTGTAAGCAGTACAGAACACATATTTATGAGTGGTATCTGGTCAGTATGGGTCTATTGTTTTTCATTTCAAGATACATCCTACCAGTATTTGTCTTTTACCATAAATGGACTGTAACTTCAGACACAGGATCTTCTTGTAAAAGATATTGAAACATGCTAGCACACTCACAGTCATATGGTCACAATTTGATAGTTATGTGGTAATATTTGATCATTTATTGTAATAGCTTGTCTTTTCCCATTGTTGTCCATACAAATAAACAATTATAGTCCATATAAATAACTCTGTATGCATTTTGTGCAGCGTGAAGCTTATGATGTGTATGAACTGTCAGGAGCTAAAGTTAGCCAGGTTAGCATGGCCGGCTCCTGCCCTCACAATCTGCTCCACACTGCCAGATAGCGAGCTTTAGCCAGCACCTTGCCTCACTCTTCTCACCCACACTCCAGCCTGAAACTGGCCTGTAATTAAGACTGGACAACAGCCAGCCTTAAGGACTCGTTCAGATGTGTGTTTGAGGGCAAGTGCTTGTGTGCACGTGGGTCAGTGTTTTCATGAATTCAACACACTGAATCTGGCAAGGAGCACCAAGACATAATAGAGCAGTTGAAAGAGGATGTGTGCATGTGTGTGGTGTTTATTTAACTATCGGTCAAGCGTGCAGAGTCTTGGCCCACATACCACACCTCTGAGGCCAATCAGATCCAGTCGGGGGTTTGTGAAAAGCTGATTGGTCTGTTTAGAGGTTGACGGGGCCTGAAGCTTGATCCAAGAGGACTGGCATGGACGGGGCAACCAAGGGAAGCTGGAGCCAAAAGTGGGAGTGCAGGACGGCTCAAAAGAAAGAGTGGACAAACAAACAAGCTGAAGTGTGCATGTTTACACTGTTTTCCGCATTATTAGTTCATAGTAATTCATTAGTGAGGCGATTGGGGTCTGGAGTTGGAGCTTTCAGAACGCCACACACTGAGTCCATCTGCTCCACCAGATTGAGAGAATACTGTTCCCCATTCCGCTAAGCACAGCTAAAGGGTGAGCTCTCACTGGCCAGCGCCCACCAGCCAAGGCCAGTGCCCATCTCCGTCAGTTGCTGGTGTAATAGCGCAGTTCACTTTGAGTTCACTGGCACTAAAAGGGCATGTTTAGTGTTAGTGCCTCGAGTGGCCATACCGCCAGCTGTTCGCCATTTTATTCTGGGAACCTTTGCTTTAATTTACAAAGGCTAGATGCTGCACACTCAACCAGAGTAAAAAAACAGAAACCGTGTCTTAAATCCACTGCATCTCCAGTCAACGTGGTTAATTTGCATGAGGCACACAAGACAGCAGACATGTTTGTCATTTGAACAGTAACCCCTGAACAAGTAAACAAGTTAAAGCAGAATGTGGTCAACGGGATCGCTCGGGGACAACAAACAGGCATTTGTTCTCATTTGTGCTGGGCCTTTGGTGTGACAGTGCAGCATTGATCAAACCCCAGCCTGCACGCGCCCCTGCTTTTCATTTTTCTAATAATTCATAATTCTTTTCAAGCCACTCGCGAGAACTACTCTGGGTCGATAATTACGCTGGGTGCAAAGGAGGGGAGGATCAAGAGAACATTCAAAGGGCCTGATCTTCAAGACAACCAATTTACACGTGCGCTAATGTCGTCCACTTACACATGAAAACAAGAGGAGAAAAGGCAACGAGCAAAGTCGATACACGGTGAGTATACATCGCGGGATCCATGCTGCCCTGCAGCTGCTATTTGACCTTTCATAATCACCTCATGTCGCATACAATTAATAGCAATAAAGTAGTTTGTAGCACAGGCATGCTCACCAACCATGTCGGCCATGTCCAATAACAATCTGTAATAGTAATTATGTGAAAAAATTCCCTCCTGCCACCAGGATTTTGCAGCCATACCTGTGTACTGCAGGACAAAGCCATTGCTGCTTAGTGAGGCATCGCTGCGGAAGGCCAGGAAAAGTGTATTGGAGCTGCTCTCGATGCGCTCCGGGACATCGGTACCATAGAAGCTTCCCAGCAAAGGGCTGAGAGAATCCGGACCGTCATAGATGTGCAGAAAGTCGTAGCTCGGCTCCAGACTAAAACTAGAAAAAAGAGAAAAAAGTTGTGAAGCTCAGCCTAGTTTAACAGCTCTTCAATTCTGTAAGATAAAATTAGCAGCATGTAAGGGTCTAGGACAACAAATGAGATTATAAAGACATAAGTGTTTTGCTTACTGGTTGAAATTGAGGGAAATGATGTAGTCTGGAGTTACAGTGACTGTCCAGTCACATTCTCTACCATGAGGGTAGGGCTCTGGATACTCAGGGGACAGAATCAGACCACCTGGACCTGTCAGGTTCCCACCACATGGTGCTGGAAAAGTGATAAGCATTTATTACAATAAATAAAACGTACAGATACTCCACATTATACACTATTCTATGGTAAAATCATCAAAAAGCTTACCATGAAAACATTTTCAGTGCCTAGTAGGTAAAATAAACTACTCAGGAGAAAGCCTTGTGTGATCACGAAAAGAGATGGCTATTTATGTAAAGATGTTTTTTATTTCAGTTCTTCAGTGATGGTAATCACATGCATCATAAGTTAAACCTGGTTATTGTTGCTTTAAAATCCATTATGTTTTATATACGACATAGAAAATATGGTGCTAAATAAAAAACAATTAGACTGAAAAAAGGCTTAATGAAGTGGCAATGCTTTAGTGTTTTTATTTTATTTTGTGAAGCAGACTTCAGTGGCAATCAGAGCCATTCAGACCTGCCATATCATGAACTTCATCCATCTTTATTTATCTTGAGTTCTAAGGGAGTTATGGTGTGAACAAAAAGGGCGCTGAAATCTCATCAGTGCAAAAGAGGAGCAGAAAGAGTCTCCTTTTTAAAGTTTACTTACACTGTGAACATGACAAGCACTGAGATCATCTTCAGCTGTTAACCTTCCTGCTTCACATTTTCAAATCCTAGTTTGGTTTTAAAAATACCTGCATTTGAACTATCTGACTTTCTATCAGCCTGGATTATTTTAAGGTTTTCAAACATTAAACACAACCTCAGAGCTACCACACAGATAGCAGTCATTTAAACTGATTGTCCTTCAATTCCTATTCTTTTTATGCCACCTCTTTGCACAGCCCTCAGTTTTCACCTTAAAAAAACTAAAGGCATTTCAGTTTAGAGTTGGTCAAATCAGCTTGAAGCTATTTTCCTCTCCACTTTTCCACTCCAGTCCTTATTGTTGGAAGGTCTTTTTTATTGACTCTTTATGAGGAGAATGCTAATGGCCGTTGACATTTAGCACTGAGTTTTCACGTATGACCTTGAAGAACCCCCCAGATTCACTCGGGGTTTAGCTAAGCTTTCACATAAACTCAATGTGGCCCTAATCGAACAAGGCAGCCAATTACAGGTTCTTAATTGACATTGTTAATTAGCATCACTTCAACAAGAACAAACTTTAAATTTGCAAAAGTCAACAAACACTGCCAAAGATGTATTTTGTTGCTATCAGATAATTTCCAGTTAACCATTTTGAAGTGCCACAATTATTGCACAATTGAAAGAAAATGAAAGCACCAGTTTGCTCAATTATGCTGTTGACTGTATACACAATGTTGATCATTCCAGCACTCCACTGCATCTACAAAATCGAATAAGCTGCAAAGTACTCCTTGGTGCATTGTAAGCACGTAGTTTCAGTCCCTCATACACAGCCTAAAAGTTATAAACAGCTCTCATTAAACGGCAATTTCAAAACGTACCACCAGTCCCAAAGACCACACTTACAGTTTAAGTTAGCTTGAGTGAAGACTATTCATCAGTGTTGGAGTATAAATTATTACAAGTTACTAAACCTCAAAAGGTAATGAAATTGTGGTGCTTATTATTTTCAGGAAAAACATCTTACTATTCAATTTTATTGTTATTATTTAAAATCAACTTATATCAAGTATGTGCTAGGGAAGTCCCAGTTGTCATTTTCAATGACTCAGTGAAACACAGTAAACATCATTTAAAACACGTCATTGTCGCTGTCTTTTAACTATACACAGCCAGTTATATTTGCTTGTGCAATAACCTTTTGGATTGTACAGACATAAAAAGCTATAGAGTTGTTCTCAATGAAAATCATGCCTGGAAATTCAGCATTTTGTTCTTCTGTTTATCAGCTATATATATATATATACTATGACGTGAACAAACGGTTCTTGTTAAGAATGCATTTGTGCATCTTTAGACTTAATGAGGCACTGCACAGATCGAACACTTTCTTTATACACTTCTTGAATACACTGGAAGGGAGGTGGCTATAGCCCTCAGAACCAAGTGCTGCAGTTCCTCTCCACCCTGCTGTGGTGAGAGACAGCCTTATAATGACACAATCCTGCAATTGTCATAAAAGTACTGCGTTTAGCCTATTACAATGTGTAGTGTTCGTGACCATTATTTTCACAGTTTTATATTCTTGAAAGAAATATTATTTTCAATATGCAGTCTATGAGAGCAGCTGGCTCAGGTGGGATGCTTTGGATAAAACTGTCCTCTACGCTCCTTCCCCAACTAATTCAACTAGGTCTTTTACAGTTTAGTGTGACTTTAACGCACTCTGCCGCACTGTGATTTAAAACATTTCAGAACCAGTGTAAACTGGAAAACACAAGAATGCCCACCAGTGCCAAACCCATAGATGTGGTTACCTGAGCATGTAGGTGGATCAGGCTGCCAGAAGAAGCGGTTGTTGATCTCTGTGCAGGTTATTTTAGTCGCCCCCTGTAGGACATAGCCCGGATCACACTGGAAGATCACATGGTCCCCCGGCTCTCTGCTGTCCCCACTTCGAGTGCCATTGGTCGGCATGCCAGGGTCATTACAGGACGTGGCTGTAGAGACTGTAAGGACAAAAAGCAGGAAATAAAATAAAAACTCATTAATAGTAATGTAACATTAACATCAACACTAGCACAGGCTGACACTGCTAAACCTTGAGGGACTGTGCAGTCTGATGTGAGAAATGGTAAGGTGGAACGATCTCAGAGAGGGAAATAGGAAAGGAAGCAGCATCCCAAGGGTGCAGATTGCTGTTGCCGTTTTTGGACGATCATACCCCTACAGAGCAGACAGATTAGGCTTGTGTTGAGCTCTGTGATTCTGCAGCACAGCAGTGCACATCAGTTCCACTCGGCAAAGTCTTATCCATATTCTTATTTATTCAAACATCTGTGCAGATTCTCCACACGGCCGACTCACACTCGCTCAACTTTAGACAAGGGGGTGGGGGGGTTTAAAAATATAACAAGGGTTTGGAACAAAAATACCATGTGGAGAGAAGCAGCCGCTTTCTTTACCCTCTGTGCATCTCGGAATGCCTGGCTCTTCTTTTCCTTCCTCCTGTGATTAAGCAACTTTTTCCATTTAGATGCCAGGGAAGGCAGAGCCACACTGCTAAAGGTGGGAAAAAGGTGGGAAAAAAGTGGTTGCCCTGGTTACTGGTTTCGCTTAATAGCAGGAGAGATTGGGCCTCAGCTGGACTGGCTTGGGAATGGAACCAAAAGCCATTCATTCTCTCCTCTAGAAAATCTAGTGCAAGCAGTGTCTATTTGTAACATTCTGCATGGACTCTGCTTCTGTTTACACTGTTACTATAATGAAACTTCTAGGGGGTTCTGGTTCACTGTTCCTCCGAATCAGCACCAGCCTTTTCCTTTGGAGCAGGAGAAACATTTCAAACACCAATTTGGTGCTCTGCTGCATTCATTGGAACACAGTATAACATTGCACAGGTGTGGTCCAGAAATGAACAGATGGAAATCCACTGCAAGGGTACAATATTGTCACTCCACTCTCTTTCATGTCATTTGTACAAGCTTAAAGCAGTCCGAATCCAATCTGCACCAAACCTCTTCCAGATTGTGATTGCTCTATTTCCAGCTGTTTCTGCAAAAATGGCTCCTTGAGAGGAGTCCGATTTATTAGATAAATCCATTTCTTTAAGGCCTCTTTTATGAAGGGGTCTAAGAGGTTTTGATATTAAGATACACATGCCATGAAACCATTTGAGCAAAACACACACACACACACACAAACACACACACACACACACACACACACAGTTCTCGTAATCATATACTTATTGCTGGGATAATATATACTATAATGAAAAATGTATTTGACCAATTAAAAAAAGGTAATATATTTGGGTAACGAATGTAATATAGTTGTTTGTTTTATTCGCCCTGACCTTTGGTTCACATCGTTGTAAATCGAATTTCAAATAAAACGACAAAATGTCAGATGTCTGTCAAATCCAAAAACCAAAACAAAAATGTTTTTGAATAATTTTACTGAATCTAATAAAAGATCTGTGTTTTTCTATTCATAATAGAAAACAACAACATGTGAAATACACAAAAACGGACTCACAAACACATTTATGCATATCCAGAACCTCACCTGAGAACTGTAAAGCAAAGCCCTGCTTGCTGGTGAAGAAGTCAGTGGTGAATTGCAGGCTGATGGAGTTGAAGGTGCTGTGGAGGTCTGGGGGCAGAGTGGAGCCACTCAGCTCCCTCAGCAACACTCCACCATCCTGAGGTCCGTCCCAGATCCGCAAAACGTCATGCACCTCCTCTGTGTGGAACACCAGGAAATGCAGCCTAAACAATTGCAAACACACAAACAGGAGGAGGGTGAGAAACACCTACAGAAACCAGAATCTTTTATCAGCCATGAGAAAAAAAAACTGACAGATCTTTGTTTATTGCCAGAGAAGGAGAGAAGGTATGTAGACTGTAATGCCAGCTGGGGAACAGCTGGATTCTGAAAGTGACACTTGCTCCACTAATTTCAGCAGGTAAAGAGAAAGAGTGAGATTGATGCACAGTCTGGAGAGAGGTTTCACTGACAGATGGCAAACAGAAACTGGAATAAAGAAACTGTTACTGATGTGCGGGGAAGAGCTGAGGAGGGGGTCTCTATAAAACATGACAGTGTTAAAAATGGAGGGTAGAAGGAGTGAGAGAGGAAAACCTAGGTTTGTTACAAACCCTGTGTGTGGGTTTGTTCCAAACAGGTGAAAAGCCATTTCCTGCCAAATTCTTACCTTTACTTTACTTGTTCAACTAAAAAAAAAAACAACCTTTTTATGTTATTTCCTCTTGAGCTTGAACTTCACCAGTGGTCTCCTCAGAGCAGATTTTTTAATGAGTAGTGCATGGGGCCAGGTGATATTATACTATTTTGCATTTCATCTGAGAGCAGTCTTCTCTAACATATCAAGCATCTAGCTCAGAGTTTTGGAGTTCCACTGTCCTGCACAGTTTCAGCTGTTCTCAGCCCCAACCACCTCATCAACTAATGGCAAGTCCACTATTGAGCTGGATCTGGTGTGTAAGTGTAAATAATTGTTAGAGGAGATGGAGATTTAGAACATCTGGCTAGAACCTTCAAGTTGTAAAGAATGGATTCTGACTTGTGAACCCCCCTTAGATCTGTGTCAAAAGTGCAATAAATGGTAAAGTGTCATCATACAGCAAGACAGCCTAATATTCTAATTCCACTGGTTTGTGTTGATGCTCAATGTGTCAGATGTCATGCAGAGCTTTGTTTGATAAGTTTGGCTAAAGAATAATTTGATTATTTCCTGTTCCAATCAATTATTTCAGCACATGTTGAAAATCAAAGATGGTTGAACCAGCTGGAATTCTGATAAGTGCGAACATTAGAACAAGGGGACCAAAAATAACATTTTGTAAAGCTTTTGTAAAGCTAGATGTCCCTTGGTGCACACAAGTCCACCCAATTACTAAATAATAATAATAATAATTAATATATTCAACAGAATATAATTTATAGGGGGCCACATAAAAAAAAATCTCCCATTGTAAAAAGCAGTACATTTTAGGTTTTGATAAGCTGCTACTGATAACCAGATATAAAAGAATATTCAGTAAATATGTATGTTAATATTTTATTTGTGGTGTAGGTCGAAGAGGAAAATAATTCTGTGGGCCGGATCAAAAAGACCAATGGGCTGGATGTTTGCCCACCCCTGGTATATAATATTTGCCCTAAAGTTATCATAATAATTTTTTACTTATAATCTAAACACCTCCCTATTTATTGTGTACAATGTACTGAATTTTAGCATCATATTAGAACACTTTTATGCAAATTTCAGCTTTTATATTATTGAATTTTATAAAGGATTGGTTGCAAACGTTTTGAGATGCAGTGTGTGTTCGAGTTTTGGATGAAAAAAGCATGCAGTAATGTGCTAAAGGATGACCCCTCCAGACAGCATATCACTGGCGCTTCACCACTTTACACATGGATCACTTCAGCTAGTGAGAAAGTGCTGCTCTCTCAGAAGACAGACTTACTGACCTCATTCCTGGAAACAGGTGGCTTCCTTGAGGTTATGGATGTATGCACTAGTAGGTAAGCTCTTAATGCAATAGAGCAAACGTACATGAATATTGAAATATTTCATACTAAAATATTATGCATGTATTCAATTAAGCAAACTAAGTAGAAATTTATAACGCCTTCAGAGTTAAGCACAACAGTGATTTATTAGCCTGAATATAATGCACCACTAAAGGTGATATTGTTTCCTTTTACTTTCTATCTGGTCATTCAATGTACTCTTCCATATGGTCATCTGATTCTCCACTGATTAAACTCACATTGTGACAAACTGTGATTGATGACAAGCTGCTCAAGGGGTATCAAGCATTAGAGAAGGTTAAAGGCTACCTTCTGCTTAAACTTCTGGTTTATTTATTACGTTCGCATCCTTTCATAGTTCAGCTTTATTGGATTTCAAGAATGATTCCATTTCTGTCTGCCACAAAGCCACTGGACTTTCATATTTCAAAAGGTAGTAAACCAATAGCAACAACAGCATAAAACATCCCAAAAGATCTAGTTAACTATTTACAAAAATGTTTTTCCCATTTCTACCAAACTGCAATCTCTTCACAATTGTTCTTCAGTGTAGGTTTTGTTATGAGTAATACATGGGGCCAGGAAAGATTTTACTATTTTGCATTTAATCTGAGAGCAGTATTCTCTAAAAAATCAATCATCTATCCCAGAGGTTTGGAGCTCCACTGTCCTGCACAGTTTGAGTTGTTCTCAGCCCCAACACAACTGAACCAACTCATCAGCTTATGTTAAGTCCACTATTGAGCTGGACCTGGTGTGTAAGTGTAAATAATAGTTATAGGAGATGGAGATTGAGAACCTTCATATAGAACCGTGAAGTAGTAAAGACCTACATGAGGTGACTTCCGCCTAGTAACACCCCCCCCACATCGAATGGCTATTGTCTAGGGCAGTGCACACCTGTTTCTTTCCACTAATAAAAATATATATCTTAAACAGTCTAAAACTACTTTAATCTATAACACACCTGATTTAGATTGTTTTAGACGTTTTTTTTTAATCAGACGACTTTTAAATCAGAAATTAATTTGCATTATGTATGACATATTGGGTATTTCCCTGTTTTAATGAAAGAAGTCATTTGGACCCTCTAAAACCTTTTGATTCAGTGTTCCTCAAAACAATTTACAGTATCTTTTGTATTGTAATGCTATTGTCACAGAAGCGGTCTCTTTTAGATGGGTAGTGAAGGTTCTAATAATGAGGAGGAAGAGTGTGACAAGTGGGCCAACAACAGCAGTGCTGTTTACCAACAAGGATAAAGAATGAGGGCTCTCAGGCAGGTGAACCTGGAAGTGTTGCACAAGTGAATGTAAATGAATGAATGTAAAGTCAGAAAAGTATCGGGAGCAGTGTCTACATCCCTAAAAATAAGCAGACAGATGATTCAGAATTGTAACAGAAAGTGCACGTCCTTTTGAATTTGTTAAGATTTGAGTTGATGGGAAACATTCTCCCACAGGATGGGAATGTGGCAGCTCCTCTGTCTGCACCAGGCACATGTGTCAGTCAGTCTGTGATTACGTGCATTGCAATGCCACTATTATACACAAATAAATCGAGTTTTTTTGCACCTCAGTTTGATAACGTTATGTTGTTGTACTAGCTAAAAATAAGTTAACACTTTCTGTGGGGAACACATGACATTTGTCTGGCAAACTCTCCGCATTTTCCACTTGTGTGGAATTTGGAATAATAAGACATAATGCACATAAATGTGGCAATTTTCTAGCATGTTTTAAATTTTATTGTTAAAATCACCAAATGAGCAGTAATGGGTAATGCTCTTCATTTAGAATCACATCAAATCAAGTGATTTTACAAGGAAACAACATGTGGATGAGTGCACTGTGGATTAAGGGCAGAAATCAGTACATAGAGTTCTACGATTAAGTCTTTGGTCTAAGAAAATCCAATAAAGAACTTTTTATATAGTGAGACTAGGATTCAGAGTTAGTCATTATTAAGGTAGTAATAGAGTGCATACAGAACCCTGGTTCTGGGAAGAACAGCAGAGGAGTGTAGATGTGAAAAACTTAGGAGATTAGCATGCTCAGCAATGCAAGAGTGATGCGAAGGTGGTGTGTGCAGGTCACATGGACACCACAGCCATCAGCCCTCATCGTTATGCACTGGCCTTTCACAGACGGCAGCACAGAATTAGCAGAATTTGGCGGCTTGGGCTTCTGCTGGAATATCAGACATGAACTTGCTGGCTAGAGGTTAGACAAAGCTGAAAAGGAAAGTGTGTAGGGGAAGTAAAAAGAGAATGAGAGAAAGAGATGGATAAATAGTCTGATGGCTGGTTTTTAGAGGAGAGGTCAGAATGTGAAGGGTGTGGAGTCAGCTATGCTATGCATGTTTGAGTAATTGGCTCTTTTCAGGATAGGTTCATGTAATACGCCACTGCTTTAGCCTTCCTGAGCAAGTTAGGGTTGCCAGGGTGGCAGCCTGGTGGGGGGGGGGGATTGGAGAAGAGAGAGCGAGAGAGAGAAATGAGACAGATGGAGACAGAGAGCCCCCTCCCACTAGCTCCAGGATCAGAGGGTCCTGCCTGAACGAACACCTCGCTTGTATTTTCTTTCAGTGGCCAATCCCTGTGCTGCTGCCGCTCACTAATCCTCATGTTCTTTTCGCAAAGCGCTCTTTCTCTCACCACTGCCTTTCTTTCTTCTCTCTTTTGCTGCTGCTCTCTCTTTCTCTTTTATGCGACCCTCACTGGGCTGCCGGGAGGGTACTGCGCCGGCTGCATGCATGCAGTCTGGCAGATTTGCATGTTGAAAAGGGAAAATGTGTGTGTGTGTGTGTGTGTGTGTGTGCACGCGCACGATGGCAGCCCTGTGAAGTCTGATTGGTTCACTCTCAAACTGAGCAGGAAGCGGCATCCAGCAGCTATGAATGGGAGGGAAACTGTCTTTCATTTCATCTCCAAGGAGGCCAGAACACTTTCCCTCATCCCTTTTTTTTTTATTCGCTTTTTTTATCTCTGTCTTGCTGAAAAAGGCGAAAGAGAGTGAAAAACAAAGACGAGTTCTGTCCTTTACCAGTTAACTAAAAAGCCCATCATACTTGTGAGCGTGAGTGTGTTTAGCTGAAAAAAGTGTCACCATTCTGAAGTTGTGTACTGAGGGGTGAATCCCCTTTTATAGCTTGTCTCTTTCCTGTCTGTGAGAAGAAAGCGATTCAGTCACATGCCAGAGAGAGATGCCACAGAGAAAACGTGTTGAAAGACATACCGGAGAAAAGGAGCTGTGTCATAAGAATACCAAAAAGCTCCAGTACTTCTGGGAGGACAACCTTCATGTGTGTTAGGACAATTAATGCCTGACAATAAATCTTTTGGGGTTTTTTTGTGCTTTTCTGCAATTGACAGATTTTTCAGTGTTTTTAGAGATTAGAAGCTACACCCTGTCTCATAAACAACAGAGTCAAAACGAAGAGGCAGCGGAGCTTTTTCCAGACCCAGAGGTTAGGCCTCATGCTGTGACCAGTGCATTATTGATAGTCATCTTAATCTATGCTGCTGGCAGATCGCTGGGTTATAAAGCGCAGCATCAGCAACTGTGAGCTCCTGGACCTGCTTCATCCACGCTACCTAAATCTGTGGCCTCATCATTTTCTCTCAGCCCAGTTCAAGCTAAGAGTCCCCATGAGGCAGAAAGCTGAGCAGGTGTTTACGCCGATATTTACTCCGTGTGTACACTGCTCATCCAAACTTTGGCTGATTAAATAATTAAATATGTGTTTTCCTTCGCCGGTTTGGAACGGGACTCTGTCATATTGGAGGGGGAAAACGCTAATATTTTGTAATTATCAAACAAGTCCTCTACAAATAAAGGATTTATCATTTTGCATAAACATGACGGTTATAAAAACTAATCACTATATGTTCCTTCCTCTGTCAGGTGAAGGAAAAGCTCTGATAGAACTCCTCACAATGAACCTACAGTGACTAAGGCAGTGGCAACAAATTATCATAATTATCCTAAAAGGCTGTTATGCGAAATAACCATTACTAAATGATAAATAACATTTTGTTAAGCTTCCTTCCTACGACATTGTCTTTTTTTTTTTTTTTTGAAAATAATGAATTTTCTGATGATCCCCCTTTCTGTGGGGTGCAATGTAATCTAAATCCAGTACTTCAGTTAATATACCCTTGGCATTAATATTACACAAGTAAAATATAAATGTATTCAATTTATCATTTTCCTAGACTTAACATTTTTTTTTTTACTATACTAAGCAATATCCTCTGGGATCAAAAATGTTTTCAGATTCTGGTAATTATGTGAAAAAGATGTTAAACTGAGCCTGAACTGGAGTTTGATGGACAGTAATAATAAACTAACAGAGGCAGGAGTTTATAAAGTAGCATAAAGCTGTGGTGGTTGCCTAGTGGGTTGGATATTTGCCTCTGAACCAAGAGGACATGTGTTTCTGAGAATAAATGCATGACCATGCTTTAAAATTTGTGATGTATGATATGGACAAAGATGCCTATTATTAGCAACTCTAACTGCAATACACCTTTTGAACTTTTAAATGCCTCTGAGAATCCTTAATGTGAAGTAGTTCTTCTTTGTTTGAATCAAATGAATGTCCTGATTCATCCATATACCAAAAGAACATATATGATTGGTCTGTGTGGTCAGATGAAAAGCCAATGAAATGTGTTTGGAGGCCTATTTACACATTAAATACTAACAGTATCAGCTGAGGTGGCACTGCTTTATGTACAATAACACATTCAACAATCTTCATGTGATAGTCATCAACATTCACATTTTTCAGATGTTTAAACCACAATCGAGGCAAAAAAGTTTCACAGTAACAGTAGTTTAACATGAAGCTCAGTCCTGCAACACTATTAGACATCCTGATTAAACAAAGTGAAATGTAAAATCGGAAAGCAATTCCAACTTGTTACATTTCCAAAAAGATATGTCCTCATCCCATGCAGTGTATGTATTCATCTGCATCCATTATTTTCACATCCCCTATTCACTTGGGTTCTCTGAGACAGTTATGAAATATAAGCATTCAGGTAAGAACAAGCTTTGAACAACCCAGTGAGAAAGAATTTATGAGGAATTACAAGAATGGTGAGCTTCATTTATTCACCAGCAAAATGCTGCCCACCAGCTGAACTGCACCGATCAGGCATGAATCCGCCTGTAGCTGTGGTTTCTGTATATGAAAATGTAACTTGGACGTATGATAATGAAACCGCTGTGTTAACTCACGACTCACACAACTTCTAACCTGATCAACCCTATCTAGGTCGCCCATGATAATTACACCATGATACTCTTCTTACATTTTGCTATTTCTAATACATCCTTTTTTTGTAAATTGATTGAGCAATTCTATAAGGTTAAGTGAGGATTTTAAATAGTCATTAGATTTATGTTGCATGTAATTTATGAATGTGATGCAGAATTATCTTAACGGTTAAATATTTTCATTATTTCTTAACACTTCAGTCAATACATTTTATTTATTTTTCTGTTACTTTGCTAAGAAACTGTTATTATATGAGAAATAATATACTGTACTGCTCTATTTTATGATCATAAGATATGTTTCTTTGATTTTTTCCTTTACTTTTAAAAAATAATGAATTTTAGACATTTATTATGGTTTAATTTTCAGTGGTGTACAAAATCCAGTATTTCCATGAAGACACCCCTGGCATTATATTACACAAGTAAAACATTTGCTATGTAATCAGTTTATATTTGTCCTTGACTCAGTACAAAAGTTCTTACTATGCCACCCATTTCCATTTTCCACCCATTTATCCAGCACTCTGGGTTGGTGGAAGTTCTTTTTACGCTTGAAATTAAATATAAAAGGACTATGAAATGTTCCAGTGATCCAACTTTTCTTCGCTTGTTTTCAGTTTTGGAAATTTCACTGCCCACTCCCTTCCTAATGTAGTCTGGGTGTAGTTGGACAAGAAACTCTGGCTCACAATCAATGTTCCAATTGTACATCTGGGATAAGGTCAGGGTTTGCACAGGCCACTAGAGTTCCTCCACTACAAGCTCAAGTTTTTATCGATCTTACTTTGTGCGCAGGGGCACAGTCATGGTGGCACAGAAAAGGGCCTTCTCCAAAATGTGGCCAAAATGTTGAAATTATATAATTGTATAACACTTCTTTGTATGCTGCATTGTTAATGCTATCCTTTATTGAAACTAAGGAGCCAAGCCTAAAATTCCAGCCCACTATCCCACCTCCACTGAACTTTTGTAGATTCAGAAAGTGAAGCCTGATTCACAACTCCAGTGTTCACAAATTTCAGTATATATATATGGCACCAGCGTGCTCCTAGCCCGCTATTTTACCTCTGATTTAGACACTATAACTGCTAGGTTTTTTTTTTTTATTTTAGACTATCTTGTGCGTAGTTTACATTAGGTACACATCTTATAGTTCTATATTAACTGTTACATCATTTATTTTTATCTATCCTGCAGCACACCGCCTCTAACCGGCTATCCTTTTAGCACCACTAGCCCTTTAGCCACTTGCCTTTAGCCATTAGCCAGCTATCTTTAGTTCCTCTTTGCTATTGACTTGTCTCTCACCTAGTCGTTTGATGACCTCATCAAACACGCAACAGTTGTCCAATATCGAACAGCTTTTATTAAAGTTCTATGTAACATGAAAAGTCATCATGACAATTAAAAGAACAAAACAAAGGCTTTTGTCTTGAATTTGTCTGGTAAATTTAAGTGTACAACAGTGGGAGCAGTTTAAGCACCACTCAGCGTCCTCTGGACTAGATGACTCTCTGCAGTGTTAGCTTAAGCCATGTAAGCTAGAGTATAAAATCTCACACGCAGAACGCATGTACGGTTACTGTACTTGAACTACTTGAACACCGACTTGCACATTGAGCAGGTCACCGCGCTGTTTGAGTGTCTAGAATGAAATATCTCAACACATGTGATGTGTGTCTGTCTTCTCTGCTGCCTTGTCTCTCACCTTGTTGTGGTGTTTAGATTCCGCTCATGCCAATAGTACTGCCCAGTTTATGACGGGACTCTAATAAGTGGTTAAGTCAAAGGAACACCTTTCGGCATAAGCCAATCAGAGGCAGAGACTGCATTGTGTACACAAGTGCATGCACAGAGAGTGGGAAAACACATGACTAGTCCACTTCACTCAGGGGGCAAAGACTTGTGCCTCTGAAATCAACTTTTCTGTTAATGCCCTAGTAAATATACATATGTGCATACTTCTTGGAGTTAACATGTGAGACGGTGGGGGCACCTGTGAGAGGATGAGTGAGAAGATGAGCATGTACGTGTATGTTGCAGGTCTTTCAGCTTCTGTTAATTCATCAGATTTCCTTTGTGACTCCCGATGAGCCTCTGGATCCTCTGAGCCACGACTGGGCTGCAGAAAGCCGGCTTGGCTACAGCAGGCTTAGCGGCTGGCTAATCCTGCACACTTGAGACACCGCAGCTCAGACATTTCTCTATGTGTGTGTGTGTGTGTTTGTCTGTGTGTGCATGTGTGTGTGAGAGAAGTGGCTCTTGAAGGTAATTATCACCTTCGCCAAACAGTGTTGGATCAGAGGTGGAGATTTGCCTGTGATGAGAAGATGAAAGAAGGATGAAACGTGCTCTTCTCCACCTTCCCCTAAAGCCCCAGAGTGTGTCGCATTCAGGGTGACACACCATTCTAATGCTGCCACTAAACCTCCCTTCCAACACCTCCAAGTCCAAACTCCAGCAAACATCTGACACCAGTGGACAATGTTCATTCTGCACATCATAGAACATCCCTGCAGCAGCAGTCTCTTCATACCATATATTCTACCTGATGTTGTTATTTCCTGTACTTCCATGGCAGTATCCTGTACATCGTGTCTATTGCAGTCCCTCGTTCACCACACCCGGCTCTGCCTTATTAGAGACCTTGCATTAGTGCCAGAGATGTCCCAGGCCTAATGCATTGCAAATGATCTTGAATAATTGATCTTCTAAGATGGGATCAAAGGAATGTATGCATACCTCACAGTAGTGAGGTTAGGCCTGAGACTGGAAGGTAGCTGAGCTTTTAATTACCCTCTGTCTTCAATAAGATTAACAATTCAGCACATGCAGCTGTAAACACAGGAGTCATACAGTAAACACATGCACACATACAATATCGCATACACATATGTACTTCCTAAAATAAAGTCTCCCATTGCCAAAAAAACACCTATTACTTATATAAACACATACACTCCCACTTATGAGCATACACACACTCACACACACACTAATACACAGAGACACACACACAGCTCTTTCAGGCTGATGGATGATCTACTGCTGAAATAATAACTCAGATGCACCAGAGGGGAATAAGGAAGAGAGAAGGAGGGACAGACAGAGAGGGATAGAGAGAGAGAGAGAGAGAGATTGATAGACAGAGCAAGAGAGCTGAAGAGGGCTAGAGAGA